>VWYH01000387.1:235233-399026 GCA_013399365.1 Pampusana beccarii
TTTTTTTTTTTTTTTTGTTTTATTTTCAAATAAAGAATCTAAAGTTTTGTTAGCTTGTTAAGAAAACTGCACTCTTTCCAGTGGTAGTTTTTGCACTTATTTAGAAAACAGAGGTACACATAGGAGAGGATCAGGAAATATCTCCAGTAGCACTTGGGGTTTGGAGCCGTGATACCTCTGAGAGATTGCTGCTTTCCTCTTACTTTCTCATTGACTTTGTAGAAGCAGCCACAGGACCCTTTTACAGAATGCAATCTGGCTTTAATCACCACTAAATGGCTTCCATCCTACTGGAGATTTGTTTGGGAAGGACTGTTCCTGAAAAACACTGCTGTGAAATGCATACTATTTGGAATGAGTTTGAATTGGAAATGCATTCTATTTGGAATGAGTTTGTACTTTTTAACCTCACAATATTTTAGGATGGGTTAAAAAATATGGCAGAACAGAGTGAATATGTGCACTGGGCTTGATAAGTATGCACTTTCTATTAGTATCTGAGTCTCTCTTGGGTGCAAAAATAGAAAAAGGAAGAATTAGCTCTGAAAAATAAACTGCATCCTGTGGCCGCATGCAATGCACCCATTCAAAATAGGCCACTCAGTTAGTACTGCTGGGCTCGCTTGGAAAATTTGCCCTGGTCCTCTGAATTTGGTTCCCTCTTACATTTTCCACGAGCTTGACTCCTTCTTGGTTAGTGAAGAAAATAATTGCACGTCTCAAATCTGCCCTTCCCCCAGCTTCTTGTATCATAAAATAACTCCAGGCGCAATATGTTATGCAAGTCTGTGATCATCCTTCTAATTTCTTATAAAAGATATGACCTCGTTATCAATGAAGATATTTTTAAAGTACTGATTATCTGAGCTAAAACCTCATGGATAGAAATGAAAAATACGTTCTCCTTTTAAGCTCAACTCCACATTGGTTAGACTCAAGTCGAATTCTACATGTCTTTCTTTACAACCAAAACAACAACACTACTTTCAAGACACATGAAATACAAGGATGTATGTGCAGCTGTAATATTGATAATTTATGCTACAATGTTTTGGGGGTGTACTGACTTTACTAACACTTGAGAACGAAATTTGGCCTACAGGCACACATTTATTAGCATCATTCTAAAAATTTGTGCAATATAAAGCCCGAATCAAAGTTAGGCATTCAATTGCATTTCTGGATCATAAGCTGAGCTGATTCTCTTCATGCATAGAGGAGTATGTAGTTGTCAGATTGTGACACCTTTTGGTTTGTGTATCATGCACTGTACTTCTCATCAGTTGGGAAGCCATTTTATTCTCAAAGTTCCACATGGCCTGCAAAAGGAGATATATACTCAATATTCTTCCACAGAGGTTTTCTTTCCCTCCTTCCTTCCTCCCTTCCTCCCTTCCTCCCTTCCTCCCTTCCTCCCTTCCTCCCTTCCTCCCTTCCTCCCTTCCTCCCTTCCTCCCTTCCTCCCTTCCTCCCTTCCTCCCTTCCTCCCTTCCTCCCTTCCTCCCTTCCTCCCTTCCTCCCTTCCTCCCTTCCTCCCTTCCTCCCTTCCTCCCTTCCTCCCTTCCTCCCTTCCTCCCTTCCTCCCTTCCTCCCTTCCTCCCTTCCTCCCTTCCTTCCTTCCTTTCTTCCTTTTTTCTTTTTTTCCATTCTCAACCTAAAAGAAAGGTCACTTCAAGTGATGCTATATATATTGTGCTCTTTATTCACCTAACAGTAGAGCATCTACGCTCTAAGAAGGCAGAAGATCTGCAGCCTCTCATTCCTTTTACCTTTGATGTCTTTAAGAAATGTCTGAAATATCAATATATTTACTGAACATAGAGGGAAAACTGCTTCCCCCAGGGTGAAGTAACTGGATTTAGGATGGCTTACAAGACACCTCCCCTATGGAAGAGGATGAGCTTCAGGGCATATATAAATATGCATCATATACACATAGTCATCCTCCCAGCCAGAAGAAATACATGTGTTTAACAAGCACATTTTGAATGCAACCTGCTTTAACTTCTGCTGCACTAATAACTCCCACAATTAAGCAATGCTGATAGCCAATTAGCTCGCATTTTTTCATATGGAAGGAGCAAATATAGGCAGGCATTTTACCCCTTTTTCGCCCTTAGGCCATCAGCATGCCTAACATTGGGGAAACAATAATTGTAATCCTCTCAGATACAGTGTTTCTTCTGTTATATTAGGAGGTGATGAAACGAAAAAGCATAATTGAATATTGAAAAGGCTGGATAACTTCATGAGTATTGCTACTACTAATAGCCACCTTATGTGTAAGTGAAATCTTTTGCTTGGCAGGATCTAAAAACTTCCCAATATGCATATAAGGATAATTTCACTTATCATTCAACTTTTCTCAGGCAACTCTTGTGCATAGAAGGAAGACTCCATTAGATGCACACTAAGCTGGGCACTTAGTGGAAATGCTAGTGCTACCCTACAATCTGTACAGCAGGTTCTATTTTGTGATGGGGAGGTAATATTGTGTGATCTTCCCCAGACCATAAACCATTGTGATGGTCCTAGAAGCTGTCACCAAAAGACACTTTATTATTATTCGTACTCCTTGAGCACAGGCAGAGGCTTAAGGTCGCAGTCTGGTGCTCGTAATTCCTTTTTTCAATTTTTCTAAAACTATATAGAATAAATATTACATATATAATACTTGTTTGCTTCCATCTTCTGTGCATTCATTTTCAAAACATCATCCCATAGCTACTTATTGCAACGTTAGACTAGGTGATATTTTAATGCACTCTCATTTCCATTAAAAATTCTACTGGAAAAGTGTGAAATATCCTTTTTTGTATGTGTGTGAATAGTGCCTTTAATGCTCAAGTTTAAATGAATGGTGTATTTTTTGGCTAGGTGTCAAAGACTTAACAGAACTTGTACTATAGTCTTCTTACAGGAAAAAACAAATAGTTTCACACTGAGGTATTTGGAAACAGGTGTGCTGAACAATTACAGAATGTTACAGCTCTTGAAGGCAACCCTCCAAGAAATTAAGGTCTAAAAATTTATGGTAACACTATCACATTGATAGAATATCTATTACTAAGTCCCACTGAACAGGAGAAAAACTGACTGGAGCACAGGGAGAAGATGTGATCACTATTAAATCAGGGCATGAAGCAACAACTAGAGCTGTTGTCAACAGGTCTGGAAACAAAACAATAGAACAATAGATGTGGTTTGGAACAAGAGATCAACACTGTCCGCACCCACTCTCACGGCCACCACCCTGCCTCAAGTGACTGAACACTCTCCTGGCCATACTCAGCAGAGTGTCTGATGGAGCCATCACCCCTTATTTAGCAAACAGCTACACAGCTTTACAAAACTGAACAGAAACCTTCTTTGCTGATGCCCCTTTTTCCTAAAACACTGGTACCACATTTCTGTCTCACCATCTCTACCGTCTCATTTTCACTCTCTCCTGAAAAATAAATCTTTCCGTGCTTCGTCTCTTCCTTGGTTATGGTATAACTCAAACTCTTCCATGAAACCTGTAAAGCTAAGATTTCACTTGCACCTCCTGATTTCTAACAGATATCCAGAAACAATACTAAGCATTCCTATAAATCCACAAAAAGGAATCCAGCCTTTTGTTCACCCCCTTGAAATGTTTTGTTCTCACAAAAATTATTTTTGACCCCAGGCATATCTGCATAGCAAAGCTTTACCAGGACCTCTTAACTTATGTTGCACTTTCCCACTTTAAGACCACTATTATTGGAAATCTGAAGTTGTCTCCTCCATCAAGTCTGATTTATCTGCTACCTCAAGACAAGGTGACCGCACACCTTCAAACCCCAAATCCACCAGCTTATATGTGCAGTGCTTCCACATGGTGTAAAGAGGAATTCCTCCCTGACTCTCTCCACACACAGATTATGGCCCTATCATTATTTTAGCATATGTAGCTACACATTTTATTACTGGGCACAAAATTATTCCTCTCAATTTTCAAATCCAGCCATACTGTTTGACTCCATGACCTCCTGTGGCAGTAGATCCCAAAGACAATTCTCCGCCTTTGCCAAGACTGCAACAGAATGTTTAATGTTGAAGGATGAAAACACATTATCATATCTTTGATGTTTAAAGAGAGGGGAGAGACCTCAAGACCTTTCTGCATATTATACAGCATAACACATTTGTATGCTCTCTGCAGAGCTGGCATGTCTTATTCAAGGTCAACTCTGCTCCACACTCTGGTCCAGCAACCTCCCTCCTTAAGTTTTCGTATTTCAGCTACAATTCAAGTTGCTAAATTTGGAAGTCCAGGCTAAAGTGAATGAGCAGACGAATGGCAAATAGAAAAAAATATTCTAGTGCTTCGTACTGCTGTTGTGCTTCTCTGACAACATCAGTGCAATAGCACCCTGCATTCATGGACTTCAAAGAACCTCTGTAGAAGTGGGTCAACGCCTTCAGCCCAGTACCAGCAGAGCTCCAAAATGCATGCATACTCACAGAAAGAGGTAAGGAGTAATTTTACTGATATTATTGCAGACACAATGGTGTAAGTTTGTTATAAGTGTAAGGAGAATCAGGCTTACAGAACTCGAGGCGTGGAAAACAACTGATTTGACCCACAATCACAGAGCTATTTAGCAGCACAGTAAAGAAAACAGCATACATCTCCTGGCTTTCAGTCTTCTCCTCTCTAGCTGCTGGGCAGTACCACTACTTTTTCTATAATAATTATACTATGTGCTTAACAAATTGTGTGAAAGCTAGTGAACGGCAATTTACCCTAAGGACGCTCTTCAGGCCTCAGACAGCCCTTCTTCTTCTGTAAGGTTTTATCCTCAATAAACTAAGACTGGTTCATCAGCCACTTGAAATGCCTCAGAAAAAGAAAAAATAAACACCAAGTCAGACTCCAGGTCTTGTTATGATCCTCTTTGGGCTTGTCAAGGGACTTCCTGATCTTATTATGGCTTCCAATGGGGCAAGAGTCTTCCTAATTTTTACCTTATACTGTGAATTCCGACCAGATGTTGTTCAAAGAAAAGCATATATTTCATGAGAAAACTGTCCTTTATTTCTAAAAGCAACCAAAAAATAAGACCACTGTCATTTCTACTTTGTCCTAACTAAACTGATGTAGACATAATTTCCTTCAAACAAAAGCAGGTCTCCATCAGATGACATCCACTGTGTCTGGCACTTCACCTGCTTATGAATGCTACTTCATAATCTGCTTCACAAAAATCTTGATTTCAAAAATCAGCATGTACTGAAGTTGCTTTGGACCTCAAACATCAGTTAACGAAGTTCAGCGATGGAGACCTCTATCCTCTACAGAGCAGACTGTTCCCTCCACCTTGATACTCTTTGCTGCTTTTTCCTCTTCCTCAGGTGGCTGAGAGTGCAAAAAACGGCCACCAGACTTCTGGTTTTTCTCAGGGAACTCTTGTGTTAGGATGCAGTGTGGCTTCCAGGCAGGTAGGAACACCAGGCTCAGACTCGAGAGGTCACAGGTTCTGTTTCTACCTCTGCTGTTGCAGTTTCTCCTTTGGCACAATACTAATGACCTGCCTTGCAAAGCTGTTTGAGATTGGTGTTGAAAAGCCAACTTCAGAGAGGTATTATCTAATCGAATATGATAATTTAGGATCTGCCATTCTGTCCAACCTCAAGTTTGGCTGGAAAAGTGCATGCTGGGCTTAGCTTGACTACTGAATTTGTTGCTAGTATTGGAGGGGTGGATAGAGACAATGGAAACTCAGTACCAATCTTAATGATGAAACATACACTGCCACATTATAAGATTGCATTACATTTACACACACACAAATATACACTCAAACGCACAAACTCAGTTACATCAGTTATTTAGCATTCCTAGTTGTATGTAAGTCTAAGCCATTATAATCCCTGTACAAAATTAATTACAGTCAGAAATTCCCACATTCATATTTTCAGAGGGTTACCAGATATTCTTTTAATTTGACTCTCCTGTCTTGTCAAAATAAAAGCTCTTTGCCTAACATTTGTGAGGCCTCTAAGCTTAATTGCATTCATCTTTATCAAGTCTTGAAACTGGCTGATATATTTAAATGAGCTAAAATAAAAAGGTTTGAGGCAACTGAAGTCTCTTCAATAAACTGAAGAAAAATTTCTGAAAGACTATGGAAGCAGTAGTGACCAAAGCTGTAAAGAAGAAAGATTTTAAAACTAATAAGTTGCCAAGTGGGTTCTTTTCTTAATTAGTCTTCCTTTCAAAGAATTAGTGAGTAAAAGGCTTAAAGAAGATGAAGTGAAATTTGAATGTTACCCACAGTCTATAAGTAAGACTTAAATTAGTCTTTCACTTAGCCCATGATAATTCTATTATATGTCCTGATACATTTTAATTTCTTTGTCTCTCCTCCCTACATTTCTTCACTGTCAGATGTGACTTTGTTGGAGGAGACACTGGATATCTTGCAGCCTATAAAAACAGCTGAGTTACATTGCTACTCTTGTCCACGAGTTTTTTGGGGTTTTTTTTCAGCTTTCATTGGTAATTATTGTAAGTATTTGAGGGTTTACACTTCGAAATGATAGTCAGAGGTGTCAGGTTCAGCTCTTAGCTCTGTCACAGACATCCTCAGCACCCTTAGGAGGTAGTGGGAAGGGATCACACCCAACTGAGGTGACTATTTTCCCCAGGGCCCAAGCCCTCTGAAGCAGGCACTATCGAGCTGTGGTTTGTGGACCCCTGAGGGTCAAGGGGTCTAAGATAGTTGATGAAGAAGAACAAATATACTGTTAGAGGACTCCGAACAGAGCAAATTTATCTGTAGGTCAGTTAAAAAGGCACTTGACCAGGAGGAAAACATCCTCTTGTTGAATGCCTGAATATAGTTTTAGTTTTTCTGTGACTGAATTCCCAGCCAGTAATGTGATGGAGTAGTGGGACTACTTGGAATGTTTCCCACCCTGTCTTGCCTGTTTATTTTATAAAACCATAAACTCATAGATATTGTTTCTGTAGAGTTTCTTCTGTCTCTGCAGGCAATGTTGCTCTTTCATCTGCTGTTACGAGTGGTTCTGAAGCAGCGAACACAAGCAAGCTCCCTCTCCATTCAGGGGTCAACTCTCCACAGCCTGATCCCTGGGTCTGAGTGGAGAGAGCAGCTCTGGGCCACCCTAGGTGTGGGGACTCCGGTCTCAGGCTGTGACAAGGTGTGACAACCTAGTACAAATGCAAAACTTCAAGCCCGTCAGAGCCTGTATCTACTGGAGTGCCTCAAGGGTCAGTACTGGGACCAGTATTATTCAATATATTCATCAGTGACTTGGATGAGGGAATAGAGTGCACTGTCAGCAAGTTTGCTGATGACACCAAGCTGGGAGGAGTGGCTGACACACCAGAAGGCTGTGCTGCCATCCTGAGAGACCTGGACAGGCTGGAGAGTTGGGCGGGGAAAAATGTAACGAAAGATAACAAGGGAAAGTGTAGAGCCTTGCATCTGGGTAGGAACGACCCTAGGTTCCAGTGATAAGTTGGGGAACGGTCTGTTAGAAAGCAGTGTAGGGGAAAGGGACCTGGGGGTCCTGGTGGACAGCAGGATGACCATGAGCCAGCACTGTGCCCTTGTGGCCAAGAAGGCCAATGGCATCCTGGGGTGTATTAGAAGGGGGGTGGTTAGTAGATCGAGAGAGGTTCTCCTTCCCCTCTACTCTGCCCTGGTGAGACCACATCTGGAATATTGTGTCCAGTTCTGGGCCCCTCAGTTCGAGAAGGACAGGGAACTGCTGGAGAGAGTCCAGCGCAGGGCAACAAAGATGATGAAGGGAGTGGAGCATCTCCCTTATGAGGAAAGGCTGAGGGAGCTGGGTCTCTTTAATTTGGAGAAGAGGAGACTGAGGGGTGACCTCATTAGTGTTCATAAATACATGAAGGGTGCGTGTCATGAGGATGGAGCCAGGTTCTTCTTGGTGACAACCAATGCTAAGACAAGGGGTAATGGGTGCAAACTGGAACAACAGGAGGTTCCACTTAAATTTGAGAAGAAACTTCTTCTCAGTGAGGGTGCCAGAGCACTGGAATGGGCTGCTCAGGGAGGTTGTGGAGTTTCCTTCTCTGGAGACATTCAAAACCCACCTGGACCCCTTCCTGTGTAACCTCATCTAGGTGTTCCTGCTCCAGCAGGGGGATTGGACCAGATGATCTTTTGAGGTCCCTTCCAATCCCTGACATTCTGTGATTGTGTGACTTTTCTCTCAAATGAATCCCGGGCTAGAGCAGAGCTGGACCTAGAGCAGGCATGTCAAACTCATTTTCACCGAGGACCATGTCAGCTTTGTGGTTGCCTTCGAAGGGCCAAATGTAAATTTGGGACTGTATAAATGTAGGAGTAGTTACATTTGTACAGTCCCAAAATTACATTTGGGCTTTTGAAGGCAACCACGAGGCTGATGTAGCCCCTGGTGAAAACGAATTTGACACCTCTGACCTAGAGGGTCAAGATTTGTGGGTGTTTATTAACACATTCCTTGGAGGCTGCGAACAAACTTTTTTTATTACTTTTTAATTTAATTTTATTTTTTTTTTTTTATTCTCAGAGCTTCATAGTGCTATTACCTACCACACAGTGTGGTCGATAGCTATGTCTGTGAAATTTATTCAGTGCCATAGAAACAGGTGATGTAGAAAATAGGTTTCATTTAGACCTGTGACAAATTCGCAGAAGAACCGAGTTTCTCTAATGGCTGGAATGAGGAGATGCAAACTATGGCAGCTCTAGGGAGATTCTTATTTTGACAGAAGCAATGACTCACTATATGACCATGGACAAGTCGCTCAATTTTCTTGTGCTTTAGTCAACAAAACTATAAAATTATTAAAAGGCAAAAAACAAAAAGTCCCCAGATTTAACTGAAAAACAAATCTTTCCTCTGAGCTCAGTTGGTGAATAAATGACTAAAACAACAAGACGAAACATGGGTGTAACCCATGTTTTGCCAAATACACCACAAAAATATGAAGAGGGTACAGAGGAAGAGAAGGCGGGGGGTGAGGGGGTGTGGAGTGGGAAAGATCAGCAAGAACGTCGAAATGCCCCAAAGCACATGAAATCATATTAGCAGAAACAACTTCAACAAAAGAGAGTACAGATGCCCACAGGGTGGCGAGTAGGAGGGCATATTCCAAAGAAAAATAGCAATCAAATGATCTAATACTGTTTTCATCACAAGCAGCCTTTAAAACTAGATAGTGATTGTCTCACCCTTTCATGGGGTACAGTACGACAACTATTTAAATGTGCCCAGAAACAACACCAGTCAGACTTTAGCACAGCTAACGAAGGAAAGTTTGTCCAATGCTAAGTGTAGGGAGAAACATGGGTGCCTAAAAGACACCGTCACCTACCAGTGATGGTCTCCTGGTTTAGTCTGCTCAGTTACACCTGCTTTGCCAGTGCCACATGCAAAGATCAGGGGGCATAGGTAGGTATCACACACACTGAGCAAGTCCTGAAGGATCTGCACCGTGTAACAAGGGGTCCAGGGGATACTTTATGTGCTGTATGGAGTCCCCTGTGTGTTCGAAAGATACACCATGCTGCATAGGTGCATACATCTGATGCACCCTACAAAAACCCCACTGCATGCTGGCATCTGGCTTTCTCAGCCATCGTTATAGCTGGGACCTCAGGCCTTTTGACCCCAGCTGCTGTGCTGCATCCTCAGTTCTTGCCTGGGATGAAAGAATGGGAAAAAAATGTGTCACCTCCTGAGACATCAGCATTTTTTCTAGGACCTATTCTGTGCTGCCTGGCCAGGGCTGGTTCAGTTTTCTATGGAGACTGAGGTTGCAGCAAAAGTGCTGTTGCATTAGACTGCTCCTAGGAAAGAAAGCAGGATGATGCTTTAGCCCTGGCTGCAGCAACCAAGTGGCTGTAATGGAGTGAGAACATGAAACGCAGAAGAAAACAATGAAGAGCGGAAAAGTCAAAGTTAGGCCTGCAGCAGAGAGAAGCTACAAAGGTATCTTCAAAGGGTTTTCTGGAGAGAAAAAAAAAAAAAGAAGGAGCAGACAACATACATATTAATGAACCAGAAACAATATTGAAAAACAACCTATTATCCTTACTCAGATCAAAAGAACATGAAGATTAACACCTCAGACATCAGACCTCTGCAACAGGAGAGTGAGCTTAGCAACAAGTCTGCTTCCCCCATCTCCCTTTGTTTTTGCAACTAGGACCAGGCAAAGGGGGAGCAGATTCATTGTGAGGAGCTGTACAAGCAGGCCCACAAGCCCAGCAGTTGCACAGTGGAAATTTATAAAAGAGAAAAAAAAATTGTTAAGACTGAGCAAAGACTCAGTAAAATCTGGATGAGCATTGGAAGAAAGTGAAGATGAAAATTACGTGGGCTAAATGGCAAGGACAAAACTTACTGTCTTGCCTCTTTTGAGGGGAGTGCTGGAGCACTTGGGAAAGATGCCACATTATTTGCACACTCCTCACTGAACTGCTGAAAGGCGTCCCAGTGGCTATCAATCTCTTATCCTCCCACCTTAGAGCCCTCTTCTCCTATAAGCTCATGAGGCTTCCTGGCTTTCCAAGAGAAAGACAGTCTTGTAGTGCTTGTCCCTGCAAAGGCATTTTCATCTGAAAATCAGAGACATTCTCTGCTGGGATTGCATCCACTTGCAATGGGACTGGCTCGATGATCTGACAAGTCTTTTCCGTATTTAATTTCTTTGATAGGCAAAATAGCAATTTGACCAAATTAGATTTTCTTTTAATGATTTTCCACAGCACAAACTGTTGTTTAGGGACTCCCAAAAGGTGCACGAAATGATATCTACATGGTGAGGGCATTCACAATGATGAAATGAAAGCTACTCCAGGAGTGGTTACAAGTGAAGGAAAGGTACCTCTGATTATGACAATAGGGAGAGACACATTAATTCTCTGCCAGAAATTTCATAACAAAAATCCCTCTTTCCACACACCTATCTTCTATTAACAGCTCTCATTTGCTAGGGGCAATGAATTTCAGACCAGCTTCTTTCTGATTTTTTGCACTCATGTTCATATATGAACCGATGATGAAAAGAGTCAAAATACAAAGTTAGAATCCGGCACATTTTTCATAGCTACTTCAATGTTTCACAGATCATACAACCCAAAGAGAGAAAACAAAACCAAACCAAAGAAAACACATTTGTTTTTTGCCATAAATGTGACTGAGCTGTATTTCAACCTTCCTGAGATCAACAGAAGTTCTGCTGTTGATTGCAAAGGATTTTCATTTGATTTCATGTGCAAGATTCGTTAGATAGGAGGTAGCCATGTTGGTTTTAGTACATTCATTTTCCTCATTCTCTAGCCACTTTAAAAATACTCCAAACTTTTCCCAGCTGTGATAGGAAGAGAGTCACTGTACACAAGGTAGAACACAGGAAATGCCAGTCAGATTTAAGGAAAAAACGTTTTCGAGGTGAAAGTGATTAGCCACTGCAACAACTGGACAGACAGGCTGTGAAATCTCCACCCTCTGAGATATTCAAAACTCAGTTAGGCATGCCCCTGAGCAACCTATTCTAAACAGAAGTGCTGTGTGGAGGACATTGGACCAGAGGGACTCGGGAGGTTCCTTCCAACCTAAACTGTTCTGTGCATCTGCATATGAGAACCACAGTAATTTACTAGATTACTGAGCTGTGTGGGTTGGATCTCTGACCCTGACAGTCTTCAGACACTACAGAAAACAGTGACAAATACTAAGAAGAAAACCAGAATTCATACATATTGGAATTAGAACCATTTAGAGGAAGATGTAGACTTTGGTTCAGAATACTGTTTTGCATAGTAAAAATGTTGTCGCTAGAAGGCTGATCATTTAACCAGTCCCTCAAGTGTTTTACCTGAAGTTTGCATGGGTGGTTTGAAACCCACTCCAATCTTTTGTTTCTACATAATAATAGGATCACAGAACCATAGAATGTCCTGAGCTGGAAGAGACCCACAAGGATCATTGAGTCCAACTCCTGTCCCTGCATGGGACAACCCCACAGTTCACACCATGTGTCTGAGGGCCTTGTCCAGTCTCTTCTTGAACACTGTCAGGCTTGGGGCCGTGACACCTCCCTGGGGAGCCTGTTCCAGTGTCCACCACCCTCTGGGGGAAGAACCTTTTCCTCATGTCCAACCTAAACCTCCCCTGGCACATCTTCCTGACATTCCCTCAGGTTCTGTCGTTGGTCACTAAAGAGAGGAGCTTGGTGCCTGCTCCTCCCCTTGTGAGGAAGCTGTAGGCGCCATGAGGTCTCCTCTTAGTCTCCTCCAGGCTGAACCAACCAAGTGATTTCAGCTGCTCCTCATACGGCTTCTCCTCCAAACCCTTCACCAACTTTGTAGCCTCCTCTGGACACTCTCCAGTAGCTTTATGTCCTTTTTATCCTGTGTCTCCCAGAACTGCACACAGAGCTCCAGGTGAGGCCTCCCCAGTGCAGAGCAGAGCGGGACAATCACCTCCCTCACCCGGCTGGCAATGCTGTGCTGGATGCACACAGGACGCGGTTGCCCCTCTTGGCTGCCAGGGACACTGGTGGGTTGTGTTCAACTTGCTGTTGACCAGAACCTCCAGATCCCTCTCCACAGGGCTGCTTTCCAGCCTCTCATTCCCCAGTCTGTATGTACAGCCAGGGTTGCCGTGTCCCAGGTGCAAAATCCATCACTTGCTCTTGTTAAACTTCATGCGGTTGGTGATTGACCAGCTCTCCAGTTTGTCCAGATCCCTCTGCAGGGCCTCTCTGCCCTCGAGGGTGTCAACAGCTTCTCCCAATTTTGTGTAATCAACAAACTTACTAAGTTACCCTCAAGACCTGAGTGTAAGTCATTTATGAAGACATTGAAGAGTGCTGGCCCCGAGACGGATCCCTGTGGAACCCCGCTAGTGACTGGTCACCAGCCCGACGTAACCCCATTTACCAGAGCCCTTTGAGCCAGGTCAGTCAGCCAATTGCTCACCCACTGCATTGTGTGTTTACCCAGCTGTGTGCTGGACATCTTGTCCAGGAGGATACTGTGAGAGACAGTATCAAAGGTTTTACTGAAATCCAAAAAGATTAAATTGTCAGGTTTCCCTTGGTCAACTAGGCAGTAACCTTGTTGCAGAATGAAACTAGGTTTGTTAAGCAGGACTTTCCCCTCATGAAACTGTGCCAGCTGGGACCAATGACTGTGTTGTCATTCAGATGTTTTTCAATAACTCCTAGAACAATCTTCTCCATGATTTTGCCAGGAAGAGAAGTGAGCCTGACAGGCCTGTAGTTGCCAGGGTCATCTCTGTTACCCTTCTTGTAGATTGGGACAATGGGATCATAGGAAGCTTTGGATTGCCATTAAGAAAGTGGGCCGAGTTCTGGGTTGACTTTCACCTTCTGTGACTTCAGTAGAAATGAAATTTCATGAACAGTGAGGTAGGACAGGACCTGTTCTAGCGCTCTTCAAACTTGTAAAGCTTCTTCCTCTTCAAACTGAGTGGAAATTTTTGCATTAACAGACTGATGTCTGGCATTTCTAATGCTTCTTGGTTAGGCTAGATTTGAAATAACCAAAAACATTTTTGTGGTATTTTTGTATTCTTATTTCCAATTTTCCCTCCCTCTAAACTTTTTTACCTTCTCTTTCCATATATCATCCCTCTGCCTTACTCCTAAGAAAAAAGAAAGTAAGGAAAAAAAATGTAGGATCTTGCATTTCTATGTGGGTGGGAGGAATTGGCAAACCAGTTTTCCAATTTCCATTCCTGCTGCAATCAGGAGATTCTAGTTTTACACACATAATCTGCAGACCCTGTTTTCCTGTCTCCGCTACAGCAGTAAGTGGGTTTCAGATACCTACTGAAAGCCACTCAAACCACTGAAGTTTTTGTGGGCTACCCCGTCATAAATTACTATTTATTCAATTATGAATAATGCTAGGCAAATATATATATAGCAAATCGTTAAATATATGATGGAAAATAATGACTAAAAGGTTTAAACAGATGAGTCACAACAGATCATTGTTTCCTAAAGTCTGAGCCATATCCCCTTCTGGGGTATGAAGAGCTAACAATGGGTCATGGAAGAAGAATACATTAAAATGGGTGTTGGTAGTTCAGCAGGAGAAGAAAACTATTTTTCTCTTAATGCAGCAGGCCTTAGTTTACAAAAGTTTGGGAAGCAATTTGGTACATCATGGTCTGAGGCAGAATATTTCTACCAGCCCATGGTACAGGGAGGCTGTTTTCATAAGAGTTTCAGGCAATTTTTGTATGTAATGGAGGCTCTGGTGATCACTGACTAATAGGACAAAAATGTGACCACAGTCATCTGACCTAAAACGCAGTTAAGTTCTACATCACCTGTAAACTGCTACCGAAAAAAAAAAGTTTGAAAGATAGATGGTAGGAATGAAGTCTTAAAATACTAAATTGAATGGAAATTTCTCCTGTACTTCAGTGCATCCATCACTCGAGTGGTGCGGCTCACTGAAAAAGTCCAACTGCAATTCCTCTGTCTCTTTGGCTCTGGTTTCACAACGGGCCCAGAGGTCAGATGAGCCAACCAGTACTGCTCATGCATGAAACTCACCAGCCCTGAAATTCCTCCTCAAAGGCTGCCTTCAAACAGGAGCTTAGACACACTAGGGAAAGACTGTTGCTATCTTGTTGTTTTGGAAAGCAGCATTACTCTCCCATGCAAGTTATATTTCTGTATAAAATATATTGCATCCTCTTGACATTAATCAGGAGTCAAAGTTTTCAGCTGTCTATTTAGGATGGGTTTTCAAGAGCACCCATCCAGAAACCAACAGAGCCATGGAAACAGGGCAAACTTTTCTCACAAATAAAGCCACAAGTCTCACAAGAAAACTGTCAGGGCAAAAGAAAATGCTGAAAATGTGGCTCCACTTGTGGTCATCAACACGAGAAAAGTCTGGCACTCTAATGCATTAAGAATATTACCTCTTTCCTCTCTTCGATCTGTCAGCCTCCTGCCTCACTAGCAAAGATCATGGTCTTGAACTTTAAGGAACTGAAGCTAAAGTTTACTTACATGTATCAACTTTTATGTCAGATATGTGCAGGCAGTTACACATCACACACACTTCCTTTCTCCTAATACCACCAAAAGAGATCCCTCTATTCTTTATTGTTATCCTAACCTGAGTGCAATTGTCAAAGCTAGTAAGCTATTTGTGGTCTAAGAAATGTCAGGTGAAATTGTGTTGGCCATTTATTTCTAGAGATAAATGCTCATCAGTGTATAGCTGAATTTGATTGAATGTAACAGTTCTCAAAATATGTTCTGTTGGCTGTTAGCAGTCTCTTGGGATCTGCCACATGGTCCGTGTTTTGATTTTTTTCCTTCCAGCTATGAAATATTTTACTAAAAGTTAACTTTCAATTAAAAAATAAAGACACTTAATTTAGGTCAGGGACAGGACTGAGATTAAGAAGACTTGAGTTTTCTTCTTGGTTGCACAACTGACCTCTTTTGTGGTCCAGGACAAGCCATCTCCTCTTTGTCTAGCTTATTTCGTGCTGTTTACCTTGCTCCATTTTGCCTAGTTGAATAAAAAACCTTCACTGACTAAACCACGACTGACCAGTGCAATTGCTTTCTATGATAAAATGACTGCATCTGTGGAAAAGTAGAGAGGAGTACATGATGTTTAGCTTGACTTTAGCAAGGCTTTAAACACTACCTCCTACAGTACACTCATATCCAAGTTAAAAATCTCACAGTCTGGATGGGTGGACCACTAGCTGAGTGAAAAATTGTTTGGATGTTCAGGCTCAGAGGGTTATGGTTAGTGGGTCATACTCTATCTGAGTGCCTGCAGTGAGACCTGGACTGTTTAATATCTGCATGAATGACCTGGAGGAGGTGATGGGTTGCACACTTGTCAAGTTTCCAGATGGCATCAATTTGGGAGGATGACTCAGTACACTTGAGGGCAGGGGCTGCCATCCCGAGGGACCCTGACAGGCCAGAGGAAGGAGCCAACAGAAACTCCATGAAATTCAGCATGGCAAAATGCAACCGGGAAGTAGGAGCCCCTCAGTGACAATGATGGTCTGGAGCACCTTCCTTGTAGGGAGAGGCTGAGGAGCTGGGCTGGTTTGGTCTGGAGAGGAGACAGCTTTAGGGTTCCTAACAGCAGCCTACCTCTACCTACAGGGAGGTGACTGAAAAGATGAAGCCAGGGCCTTCAGTGGTGCATGCTGGGACAATTAGAGACAACAGGCATAAGTTGAATAAAGAGATATTAAGCCTGGATATAAGGAAAACATTCTTCCCCATGAAAGCAGCACCCACTGGTACTGCCCAAGAGGCTCTGCAGTCTCCATCCCTGGGGATTTTCAATATCTGACTGGGTAAAGCTCTGAGCAGCCTGGGCTGAGCTCATAAACAACCCTGCTTTGAGAGCAGGGGTTGGTCTGGAGACCTCCAGAGGTCACTTCGAAACTGTGTTATTCTGTGATTGCACACGGTCCAGTGAGCATCAAATCTGATCCTTAGTGAAGGATCAGAGGCACTGCCTGTGCACTCTTGCCCTCTCTAGAGCTCCCATGTTCCTGCCTGTGACTCCAGGAAAGAAATATTGGTGTACATGCCAGCTCAGGTGGGACTGACAGTGCAGATGCCACGTACCCACAAACTAAGTGTCATTCAGCTCATTTCATTGTACATACATTGGATATGTGAGCAGATCACAAACAGTAGATACAACACACCTGAGAACTCACCCTTCCCTGGATGGAGTTGAGAGAGATCTTGATCTGCCACATCCGCCTGTGCCCTCACCTCCTCTCTACAGGATATTCAGGGAAGTTGCTCTAAATCCTTCTCAAGAGAGCTCTTCCACGTAATTATGAAGCTGAAGTACTACAGGGTGCTTAAATAATCGCTGTGGCAAAGAGCAAGAGAGGGCTATGGAGAAGAAGGCTTTGTAGCCTGGTGGCTGAGGCAGCTGCGTTCAACACCCTGCTCCGTGCAGTCCGCAAGACAAAAGGGAGGAGCCGGACACAGGACATGGGGGACACCTGCTTTCACAAGAGCTGGTGGCCAGGTGAAACAGGAGAGCTCACAGGATGCAGAGGTTCACATCAGGGTTGGAAGGAAACTTACCTTCTGCTGACTGTGTTGTGGGCACAAAGATAGCTGAGGAGGCGCCTTTTGCCCTTGCAAAAGCCTGTGCTTTCTGTCCCTGTGCCAAGTTCACGTAATGAGCTGGGGGGTCACTCTTCAA
Organism: Pampusana beccarii; assembly: GCA_013399365.1. Taxonomy (NCBI): domain Eukaryota; kingdom Metazoa; phylum Chordata; class Aves; order Columbiformes; family Columbidae; genus Pampusana; species Pampusana beccarii. The sequence continues at coordinate 252,504 of VWYH01000387.1, forward strand.
ATAATAGTCATGTATATGTATATAACATCCCCCACACCAGCTGCTAGGTAAAAAGCACTGGCACCTCCGAAAACCTGGCAAATCCCAGCCCTTTATTTCCTTTACTTTTCCTCCTCATGCTTCAAAATGAACATTTTTGTTTTGGATGAAATGGAATGTATGTTTGCATTTTACAGTAAATAAATGTTTTCAGATTTCCATTTTGGCAAGAAAAACAAAAAACGAAGTTCCATTTGGTTTGACTCTAACTTATTTTTTCTCCCTCTTTTTTAGGTTCGGCACTCTAGCTGAAAAAAACCCAATTATTCTCACAGCCTTAGTCACACATTTCCCAGGCAGCGCCTGAAATGTTTCCTTTCAACTCTTTGCAAGCATTTTATAGGTTGTCATTTCACTGCTGCTTCAAGAACAAGAGACTGCAATTCTTCCAAATGAACAGCTTCGATGACTTTCCTGACTGATGCAAATGTGTTACACTGTTGACAAATACTAACCATGAGAGTTGATTTGGCTACTGCTGTTTGCTGTAACTGGTATTTCCCCTGAAAATTCTCCTCCCACCCATCAAATGGAGCATTCTGTTCTATCAAGATAGTTTTCAATAATTTTTTGTATGCCTTATCCTTTATTGGGACAAATAAGAACTGATCAGTTTTCAAGAACCATGATTTGCTACCTAAATGACTGTAAACGAGTTCCCAATGAGAGGCCAGGCACTGAACACGTATGGAGGCCAGAATATCACCATTAAATCTGATCATTTAAGTCCACACTAAAACACCTAGACATTTCCTCTACGTCTCTATGTATCTTAATTTCAGCTATTTGCAGCTTGGTGTGAGAAGAAACAGGGAATATAATAGAAGCCCTGAGCCTGTCAGTGTTTAAGAGGCATTTGGATGATGTTCTTACCATACTTTAACTTGGTCAGCCCTGAATCAGTCAGGGTGTTGAACTAGATGATCGTTGTATGTCCCTTCCAACTGAAATATTCTATTCTATTCTATTCTATTCTATTCTATTCTATTCTATTCTATTCTACTCTGTTCTATTCTTGTTCTGTTCTATATCCCATCCCATCCTATCCTATCCTATCCTATCCTATCCTATCCTATCCTATCCTATCCCATCCCATCCCATCCCATCCCATCCCATCCCATCCTATCCTATCCTATCCTATCCTATCCTATCCTATCCTATCCTATCCTATCCTATCCTATCCTATCCTATCCTATCCTATCCTATCCTATCCTATCCTATCCTATCCTATCCTATCCTATCCTATCCTATCCTATCCTATCCTATCCTATCCTATCCTATCCTATCCTATCCTATCCTATCCTATCCTATCCTATCCTATCCTATCCTATCCTATCCTATCCTATCCTATCCTATCCTATCCTATCCTATCCTATCCTATCCTATCCTATCCTATCCTATCCTATCCTATCCTATCCTATCCCTTTCACTTCCGTAAGTGTTGCCAATACCTATAGCACACCAACATTGATGTGATTCCTGCCCTGAGGAACTCGCACTCTAAATTAACACACAAAAACACGTGTGAGGAAATGCAGTAGATTACAGAGGCTGATGTCTCAAGCAACCAAAATGCAACCTTGCCCCTGGTCAAAATCTTGTTCAGGAAAATGTAGCCAGACATCTATTCTTACAGACCCAAGTCATAACCCACCTTCTTAAAATACATGAAAATATACACAAACATTAATCTGAAGATAATCATAGGCATTTTGTCACTGTAGATTAGTTACTAGAGTTGGTCCTAATAGGCTTCAGGAGGGAGCAAGTCTGGTGTATCCTAACTTTGACACCATTTTCAAAAGTCATTCTCAACCTAATCAAAATTGCTTCAAGTGAAAAATAAAACAAGTAAATTACTTTTCAGAACTACTAATCCACATGGATTAACAGCCGTAACTCAACTTCAGAGAGACGACTGGATTTTCATAATATGTGCACACACACAAAAGAGACATCAGGATATTTGGGCTCAGTTAAATATTTAAATAAGATCAAAATAAAACTGAAATAGTTTTTGTATTTCACATTTGTACTTTTAATTGACTGGAAAATGGAAAGAAGACATTGAAATTCTGTGTTAATATCTGTGCTATCTCCACTGGCTACGCAAAGATTTGCTTCTGATTTTAAAGTTTCTCAGCTCAAGAAGATGTAGATTTTCTTGGCAACAGCTGCTGTGTAAAATATTCTGAGATAGAATTTTTTATCATAATTAATAATAGATGAAAATTTCTGTGTTTTTGATGTTCTAAACTCTATGCTGTTTGATTTACGATGTCTTTATAGTTGTTTTTCTAGTAATTCTATGCCTCTTTCTGTTGGTATAAGGCTGGTAGTCTCTTTTATTTCCCTAGTGGAGTTGGTACAGTACTCTTTTCTTCCTTTTCTTGCCTTCTTTTTCTGTAAATATGCTTCATAAAGTTCCCCTTTCTTCCTTAATGAGACTTATCCCTGTGTTCTGTAAGTTCGTTGCTGTGTAATTTTCTTCATTTTCTTTTTTTTTTATCTCTACACAGGGCAGTAATAAAACTTTGGTGGAAGCCATTGTGGTGAGGAGCATGTTCTGTTCTCATTCAATGAATGTTTAAGCTTGATGGTGACTGAAGAGGTATAGTCTGGTTTGAACGCTGACTTTTTTGGTTTGCATTCAGATTTTTCCTTTTGGTGTCAGGGCTTTTGGGAAGTGTGTGTTGCAAAACTTACTGGATAATGCTCCATGATTGGGATCTTATGAGAAGTTGGATACAGATGCTTATAGGTTATTATTACTGCTGTCCCAGCTCTTGTGACAGGAGAGGACAATATGCCATAGCTGGGATGTTAGTGACAGCTGTAGTTAAAGCTGCCAAAGAGCTTCCAATAGGACCCCTTGTATTCTGTCATTCATAACTTTTTAAGCATTACACCTGCAGAGTGCAAATTTTTCAGGAAACATTTATAGCTCAAAGGGAAGTTTTTGCATAAGCCTGGCCAGTTGTTGACACATGAGAACTAAAAAAAAAAAAAAAAAAAAAAAGAAAAATCTCAATCAACTGAAAATCAAGCCACCTTCTATCATGAAATAAAAACTATTAAAATATTATTTTTCAAACCAGACATTTGTCAGGCTCTGAAACAGCCTGAAACATGTCAGGGACACCCTGCGTGGAAGCAAACAGCTCCAGGGAAAACTGTTGGATACCTGACAGGGTTGGGAGGCTCCAAATTACTGCAAACCAGGCGCAGGAAGGTATTCCTCAGCCTGCTGGTGACAAGCTGGGGAGAGTAGGTAGTCATAAATGCATGGAATTTTTATTTATAAATAAATAAACAACAAAACTCCAAATCATCTCCAAACGAAACCAATAAATATCCTTTCTGGCTCTTCATTAACATTACTGCAGGACAGAAGCTTGCAAAATTTCACCAGAGAAGCCACGTTGCAAGTAAAAGGCAGCAGTAAGAAATGCCATCTGTTCTCCTGCACTGCCTGCTTCCCTGCTCCAGTGCAATGCAAGTTCAAAAGGCCACTTCCATCCTTACTCTGCAATGCCCTTTAAGTAACATTTGTGCATCATGACTGTCAGTTAACTCATAAACTTCTGCAGCAGCATCATTGTTTGGATAGCTGGTTCTCCGCATATATCCTTACAGAGGAATGAGCTTTGCCTCTTATAGCTTTCAGCTTCTGTGGTTTGGGTTTTTTCTTTCAGTAAGATCTATACATTTGCCTATATTGCAACATGCCATATGGATGTACTCATGGTAGTGTGGCTTTCTCTACTGACTGCATTTTTGTTTGTAACACTGCACTTTCCATAAAAGATTTTGTCAAAGGCAATGGAGAATCATAATTTAAATGTGATATCAATTTACTATTCTTTCTTCCCTTTTTTCTTTTGGAATTATAACTTAATAAATAGTCTGTAGTGCACAAACAGTAATTTCTTCTTCAATAACCCCAGGAGATGATAACATTCTGGCATTCCTCAGTAAATTGGCCCATGTAAAACTATGCCTGGGTGGTCCATGATTATCTTTCTAGAACCAGGCTGTTCTCAGTCAGCATTGTTTTTTCTTTAATTAAGAAAAATGTTCACTGAGAAATATGTGTCCTTCAAATCAATGCAATTTTAAATGCTGGCTAGGAAATAAGAGTTTGACTTACTATACAGTACTCACTGTACTCATTTTCATTTTTAAACTGTGACCATTACTGTCTGAGAAGCACAAATTCGACAAATCTTAGTACTGTGTTAATACCTTGTATTTATGCAACATCCCTCATCCTGAGGGAACACTTCATGTTACTCAGAGCCTGACCAGGCACACACTCATCTCCAGGTCCAAACACTTCCTGCATTTTGCAACAAGTTCCCTGCTAAATAAGAATAAGGGCAGAAAGTTGAGGAAATCTATCAAAAGCACGTGGCAGCCTGAAGCATCGCTGACTCTGTAGTGTACTGTGCTGCTTAGTAACAGAGTTAACTATATTACGAGCATTATGGTCTGCAGCTACAACTGAATGGGACTGACACTGGTATGTGACCACACCTTCATAGCGAGAACCACACAAAACCTGCCTAATCGAGGCAATTAAATACGTCAGACAGGGATTTGGCCTCATCCTTTGTGGCAGGGAAAATACACGCATGCATCATACAAAATTACTTCGTCTGAATGTGGTGAGAGAGAATTAATTTTACATCTGACCATGGCCACTGGTATTACAATAGCTTAATATTTCTAACAGTGATGCATTTGGCAAAGCTTGGTTCAAGTAGGCAGGAAAAGACAATTTAAAAATAGGCGCTATGTATTCTCTGCTGTCGCAGACGTGGTTCACTAATGCCAGAAACTTTCCCTACACTTTCTCTTTTAAGTCGTCCAAGGTCTGAGGACCAAATTGTGCCTTACTCTCCTTTATGTAGTTACGCCTAACCTGCTGGAGAACATGAACAGTACCAAGCCATAAAAATAGCCCTGTTTACCAAGGTAGGAAAGATCACAGATGAAGCAGACCATATTTGTGAACAATCTCAAAGACGCCCCTTAATCACGTGGTGTAATAATAACAGCAGCAACAATAATAATGAATAACCCTATTTATAAATGATCCTATTTATAAAAATAAGACAATAGTCAACAAAAATTATATGCAACCTTACACCAAATGACAGCAAAAATCATTAACTATGTGAAATTGACTACTGCAGTTGATCACAAATTACAGCCACCTTGTGAAAATAAATATTTTTTTCTTAATAATTCCAGCAATGCGACACAATAGCTTCCTAACACTGACTCTTAAAGTCTGAATAAGTGGTGTACAAGCAGTACAGATGCACAGTTGCCTCAGTGGTATTTGAAAACTGAAAAGTGAGTTTAATACAGGTAAGTGCTTGAGAAGTGGCTTACCAAAAAACTTGAGAGCCACTGGCTTAGGAGAAGAACAAGGAGAAACACCTTACAGTTCAAACTACAGGAACATATGCAGAATAAAATTTCTTATGACAGATTCTGGTCAGGTTGGTAGGATATCAAATAACCTCATGATTTTTAATAACCATAAAAAAACAGAAGTTAATTTTATGTTTTACTTGGAAATGTACCTTGTTGGCAGTTGCAGATCCATTGATACCATTTGTTCAGCAAAACATTAGCTTATTACTGATTCAGGAGGCAGGCCAAAGATTCACTTGGCAATTCTCTGTGTCCATTATCCAGCTTCAAGGTTCACTCAAAATCACTCCGTTTATGAGCTCAGATGAGATAACGATCTACAACAGTATGGCAGATGCCAGAAGAAGTTCAGAGGTGCTCAGTCATAAATGTTTTGGACATAATTTTTACTCAGAGTTAATAATATTCAGAACATAATTCTAAGAGTCCAATAGTTTATGGATAAAATTGCAGAATTTATCCATAACTACAAAAGTTCCATTTGTTCTATTACTCCAACCTGGATCATTTTTCTATGAAATGGATTTCTTTTATATGTCCATTACTGTAAGATTGGAAGAAAGCTCTTGAGCCATCAAGGCCAGACAACCATCCAACTATCACAAGCAATCACATCACACCATCTCTTATACTGAGTTTAACTATCTCTTCTCCCTCCCTGGTATATGCTTTCCTGATATGTCCACAAATATTCCTTTGCCAGGTTAAAAAAACAAGTCGTTTTTAGTATCCTCTCAAAATATAGGTTCTCTGCTTCTCTCCTGGTGGCCCTTCCTGAACATGTCTTTACTTTGAGTTCACCTTTCTTGAATGCGGTTGACCTCATCTGTACACAGCCTTTAAGGTGAGGTCTCACACATTGCAGTCACTTTAATACATTCTTATCTCCTTTGGGTTACCTGGCAAGAGCCAACTTGCTTATTCTCCTTGCTGCCCATATTGCACTAGCAACACAGCCCTGCTCAACCTATGGTGGTCCATTTGCTGGACTCTGAATGTATAAATAAACATCATTTCCTGGAGCTTAAGGAGTTATGAGAAGACTTGATTGACCAACGTTCCCCATTGGACTCTCCCGTCAGATTATACGGGCCCACTACAGTGACCACAAAGGTGTCCCAGGAAAGAGCATTAAGAACACTCCCTCTACCTTTGTGGTAGTTTCTTTCTAGTTTAAGAACAAGCTGTACAATAACAGGTGATGTTTCATGACAACTCCGTTGGTTAAATATTTTGTTGTTGTAAGTACAGAAATGGTGGAAAGACCGCACAAAAAAAAAAAATTCAGTCCAAATAGCATCTACAAAGCTCTCCATCCCTCTTCCTTTTAAGTGGCAATGGAGGGGAGAACACAGCAGTGAAGAGTATATTCATTAAATCAGTTCAATACTTCTTATGTTACTTCTGTGACGCCCTTCATGCAGAATGATCACAAGGAACTTCACTTAACTAAACTCAAACGCTTACCAAACTACAACAGAAGCAAAGCAGAATAAAACAAATTAGTGTAGTCAAGACTAAGGTTTAAAAATTCTGAGGGCCCCATTAACTACAAAAAGCTTACAGTGTCTCTGTGTGTACACACTTGCAAGCAAGAGAGAGAAACAATATATGTCCGTGAAAAAAAAAAAGTAATTAGCAATCCATGCTGCTTCAGAGAGAATGTGCACTTCGTTCTTGATTGACAAAGAAAACTTGCCTTAAAAGAGACCCACATTCAAGAATTTGAGACCTTCTTAGGCTACCATCCAGATTAACATAGGTAACAAGGCTTGCTGGGAAGAGCTAAAATCTCTCTCAGCGATTCAATTACAATACAGTGCATGAACATGTGCTTCTGCATGGATTTAGTGCAGAGCCTTATCCATCAGGATAGAAAAGCATGGCACAGCATTCCCCGTGCTCATAAATACTGGAAACATGCAAAGTGCAAATTAGCTGGAATTGGCAGGACCAATATCTGTTACAACATCCGATTAAAAGCCTGCAACTACTGGCAATTTTATGGGTCATGCTGCATTAACATTTTGTTAATGTTTTGCTAGGGAAGTGTGGAAAATAATTGTAAAACTTTCCTGTGTAAATGTACGCGTGTATCTTAACAGAAAGCTAGGGGAGAAAGTCAAGGAAGGAAGCAACACTATCAGCTACAGACAAGCAACCTCTTCGCAAACATTGAGGGCACAATCATACACAACATTTCCTCTGTCTACCCCAGCCATCGCGGGCTGTTCTCCCCATGCTGGAAACGAATAGGTAAAGAGGTTAAAAGGAGAGGTGCTCAGGGAAGGGGGAGCTCTGGGGAGAGCAGAGCGGTAGATGAGGTGACCGCCCCGGCTGCGGGAGGGGAGGGGGGCAGCCTGGGGGCTGAGGAGCTCACTCTTGAAGAGATTTGGAGATGTCAGAGGCCAACACACTTGGGTGCAGCAAGGCGGGGAATACAATACACTGATATTTCTGTTGAGGTACAGTAACGTTTCTGTTGCGGTACAGTATTTAAGATAGTTGAACTACATAAGGCAGAAGACCAACAAGTCGCAGGACAACAGCTTCGTGGAGCTGCAGCAAATACACCCACGATTTGCTAGTAAACCTTAGACATGGCTGAGAAGGCTTTTACGTGAAGGGCACATTTCCCCCGCACACATAGATCCCACCCAAAAATGGAGGAAGAAATCATAAGCAACGACAAAGCAAAATGGAAGCATCCCTCAGCAGGAGGCGACTATGTCTAATTTTTAAGTTATCATAGATCAGGCACAGGTTTAACTATAGCTAAGAAGGCTTCTGAGGCGTGGTGATCCCGGAGTGTGTCCCTGCGAACACACAGCCAGAACGAGTGTTGCCTGGGCTGCTATGGTGGAACAGCAACCCCGCACCATTGGCTTGTGTGGACACAGCTGCTGTGCACCACCAGGAGCAACGCTGGGTAAAGCACATCAAAGCGACTTAAGTATTTCTGGCAGGGGTACTTTGATTATTAAATAAGAGTATGCAACTCTTAATATAATTTAAAATAATTATTAAAAAAAAAACCAACCAAACAAAAAACCTACTGCGGAAGAGCATTTCACATTGTACTATTGCTTTTTCTCAGCGGGTTGACTCTGTAGGGCAGTCCTTACTGAGGTAAGATAACCTAAGGAAAAAAAACCTGTTTATATTTACTTTTAAATGGAATCAGAAGGAATTTTGAAAAAGTTCTCTATGTTGTGGGATGGTGGTAAGGAAGTAATGTCTCTAAGTAGCTTTTCTCCCTGGACAAAAAAAAAGTATTATTATAGACTCAAAAAAAAAAAAATACCTATAGTATTTATTGGGCCTGCAAGTTCAAATAAATTTTATAATTTAGAGATTTAAAGAACAGGACAAATTTTCAATAAAAAATTACTATAATTAATTTTTTTCTGCTATTGAAAGAATGTATCCAAGGTTGCTGTTATCTTAAAATGCTGAACAGTCTATATGGTAATTTTCAATATTTCTTGTCACTGAAAACACCATATTTTGAACAACAACAACAACGGCAACAACAACAACAACGGCAACAACAACAACAACGGCAACAACAACAACAACGGCAACAACAACAACAACGGCAACAACAACAACAACAACAACAAAACAGAAAACAAAACAAACCAACCAAACAAACAAACAAAACATAGAAAAAAACAACCAACAGCCTCAAACCCAAAGTGTTTAGAAACAAAATTAACCACATTCCATCTCTACAACTAGTTAATAGCACAAGTAGTAAATACTCAATAGAGGCAAGCTGGTTACACAAAAATGTAAAATGAGTTAACATGAATTGGTATATTTCAGGATAACTGATAAAAACTGGACTGAAAAATATAGGCCGTATAATTTTATCTAGTGATTCTTAAATCAAAATATAGAAGGTACAAATGAACTCAAACATGCATCTATGTAAATGTATATATACATATTTATAAATATGCCCGTCTGGATTTAAAGCATTTACTTAATAGAAAAGTTACAATATCTCTTGCTTTATCATTTCAGTGCTCACAACTTAGAACTCACAACTCGTGAAGAAAACAGGCATAGAAGACACACAGTTCTTCTCTTAGAAGCAGCAACATTTACATGAAATCATACTTGAATGAATTAAAAGCCTTAGTCATGAAGCTAGAAGGAAAATTACCACAGTATTTCAATAAAAATCCCACCAAAATTTCAAGGCAATGCATTATTCTTACATGTATTTGTCAGTCAGGAAAGTTACTCTGCATAAACTGCTAGTGGTAGAAAATTACAGTTATAATATCTTGGTTACATCAGACTCTCATAATAGAAGGATTAAGCATTTGTTGAATACAAGGTTTCTGCTTCCATCACACCAAATCAAGATTTTCTGAAAACATATTGCTTCATAATTATTAAAAATAAATAATAAAATGTACTTTTTCACATTACAGATATACACATGATAATAGTTTGTTCTGTGTTGCATCCAAATTTTCCAGCTCAATGACATAATCTTCTAGCAGGGTGTCTACTAGTTCTTAAATGGAAGACATGGTGTACTTTTTTTCAGCTGTAGTTACGTTTCACAAGAAGTGCCCAACTCTTTTGAACTAAGACATTGTTTGGAAACATATGCTATCCTTTTATAGAAAAATAATTGCCAGTCAAAACCAAGGGTATAACTATTTCACAGGATGAAAAACCAGCACATCTTCACAAAGATTTTCCAAGTGGAAGTGTCCCCCTCCCCGTACTTATAGCTGGTCGGAAATCAGCAGCTCTAAGTTTTCTCGAACTTCATTTATTTAAATATAAAGGTTACACCTAGGACTAAGTCCAAAAGTGAAATCAGCCATGTAAACAGGATGGAAAAATCAGTTATTCTCACATATGAAGAGTTATAAAAGATATGTGACATATGGAATCCCTATTTCAGTTAGGTCACAGTTTTGCTCTAACACTTTTTTTTACTATTTTAACCTACTAGGAAAATGGTTTTCAGTCAAGGAGACAGAGGTGAAAAAGAAAACCTGTTGACTTTTGAATCTGAAGCCCTCTCAGGGCAGGATGTTTGTACCCAAAAAAGATTTGGTAAAGAACAAATATGTAACATGCATGGAGGATAGGTTAGATAAAAGTGTAATGTGCTTGGGTTAAAAAGCAAACAAATAAAAACTTCAAAAAATTAATCCTTGTTTACTCTATTATGAGAAACTCCAGGTTCTTTAATATTCTGTATATTCATCAGAGTAGGAAAATATGAAAACTAAAATTCTTGTGGGATGGGAAAACTGTTTCCTGCCATCTCTGACCTCTCAGTGTAAAACTGCTAAGCGCTTTGGTTTACAGTACAAATATTTCTGTATATGGTACCCATCTGTTATCTATTAGTGAAATGTTTCTGATATTCAGCATTCTTTTTAACAGCACTATTACAATTCCATCAAGAAAGGTTAATAGCTAAGTAATAGTCTGACAGGTTTAGAGTGGATGGTATTTCTGGAAAGAGTATTTGCTGTTTAGCATTTCTTAAGCAGAGCTGTTAGAATTTCAACAAGAGTTTTCGAAACTTCAGGATGATGTATCATATGTGCAGTGATAACACAGAGTATTACTCTTAAAATGATTTTTTTCAGGGAAATTTAACTATTTTTAACACATAACTAAAGGCTTTAAATGGTGTGCTTGAGTTTATCATAGTTATCCATAAAGATAACTCGATATCAGTTTTTTAAATGTTCCTTGTCTTGGCTACATCTTGATTGTAGGCCTTTATTTGCTCGGTAAATTTTATAGGTATAACCTCCCTACAGTAATAGAAGAGACTCTGTAACCCTAAATCAAAGAACACACAGAACAGGAAAGGAAATGAAAAATCCCGAACTGAAGACCTACAGGAAATGCCTGCTAAAACCAGTGAGTGGGTTCCATTTCCATTCCAACTGCTTGCTGGCTGCAAGCAATTACTGTGCTGAATCTTTGCTTGTCAGGCTTTCCAACCTTGTATGCATGAAAGACTGTGAAGCTGTTTCCCTGGACACATATATACCTGGAGGAAAATGGTACTATTAATAAGTTGCAGAAAGCTATCCAGATGTTCTTCACCAGCTCCTGGCTCAGGGCTGAGTCAGAAACTCTGATGCTCCAGAGTTTTCTGCCAGGATAAGGGTCCCAGCAGCTTGCCTCTAGATTGACATTTTCTCTGAGGTCCTTAAAAAGTCTTTAGATCCTCGGCTCCTTGTCATCATCATCAGATTTTGGGTCAGCACACTTTTTCCCAAGCAGCATCTCCCAATACCCCTGGTGATGCCATGGTCATAGCATTTTGCTTACCCAGGGGCATGGGAAAGAAGACATGGTCCCAGATTCCCTTTTAACTTGTTTGCTGTGAGGGTGACTGAGCACTGATACAGGTTGCTCAGGGAGGTTGTGGAGTCTTCATCCTTGGAAATATTCAACACCTGATTGGGCATGGTCCTGGGCAACCGGCTCTAGGTGACCCTGCTTGAGCAGGGGTGTTGGACAAGATGACCTCCAGAGGTCCTTTCCAGCCTTTCTGTGATCCTGTGTAATTACGTGATTCCTTCATGCCACCTTGCACCTCACCCCCATTCCTCCTTCTCCTTAGCCTGGATGGCAGTTCCTAGCGTTCGACTGATACTGAAGGTGGTCTCTGGTGACTTTTCTCCATCTCATTAACGGTATTGGCCAATAAACTGAGCATACATGATGTGAAGCCAACATGATCAGCCACATTAGCTGCAAAACTGCAATAACTACAAAAATACTCCTGCGTGCTGCTCTGCCTCCTCATCTCTGCTCCAGTTCTTCCTGGGGATTGGGAGAGTGCTACCTGCTGAGGTTCACTGCCCCAAGAAAGAGGAGGAGAGAGGAGGAGCTGAAGGAGACACTTCCTATTCCCCCTCTCCAGCAACAGCACCGCTCCTTCTCTTCCTGAACGTGCTGGAGCAGAGCAGAACAGCTGCTCGCATGTGCCGCAGGGCAGCGGTGGGTGTAAGGAAGCAAGCTGGATAGCATTTGTGCTAGCACATGGACATCTCAATCCCAGTGGGGAGGGCACAGCAGAAGAAAGTCCTAGACACCTCACTGCCACTTCTGCTCCAGGGCCAGGCTAAAGGCCGCCAGGCAGAACCCCTAAGTGGAGCTGCAGAGATGACCGATCAGAAAAGAAGAGCAAGATCCCCAGCACCAGCACCGGTCTGTCGAAATACTTCTGCGCCTTTGCTGCCAGGGCTTGGTAGTATCATAGAAACTGGTGATGTCGAGATGCCTTTTCTGCATCAGTACCGTAGAGAGCCCGGCAGAGCTGCCCATAGCTAGCTCACCGGGTTTCTTCCTGGAACATCTTTTCTTCCAGTTTCCGGTTCAGCTGCAAACGAAGCTACTGCTAAAAGGTTTCACGAGCAGCTTTGGCTGAGGAGTCACTCCCTGCAAGCAGGCCTGCCTTTATGCGAAACAGCACTCACTTTTCACAAGTTCTTCAGCAAAATGTTGGCAAAGCTGACAAACAAATGGAAAATCTTACATGTAGGATTTATAATTTTAAACTGAAGAGAAACCTTGGTTTAAATGTACATATTTTTAACCTCGAAAGAAAATAAGCAGCCATGGCAAAAAGAAGAGTTTACAGATAAACTGCAGTAAATAAACTTTATGTACAGAGAAGTCTGCCAGGATAAAAAGCACTCTGAGTTTCACCACCAGATCCGGGACAGACACAGCACCACGCGGTTGCAGAAAGGAGGCAAAACGAACCTCGTGCCGTTCTGCAATCAAGGCAACAGACCTATTTCACGCAAAGAACCGGCTAATCAACCTAGACTGCAAAACCAATGTGATATACCCACGTATAAACGGTTGTGGAAAGCTGTCTATGTGCTTTACTGATTAGGTCAGCTGAATACATATGGAACTAATTGGGAAAGAAAGTTCCAGCTGCAAACAAAATGTATTGTCTGTCCCACTGTGTATGGCTGAATGTAAGCTGCCTCACAAAGCTCAAGAATGCTCGAAAAATATTGAAAAATACTGAAAAATATTACAGCTGCCCTCTATATACCTATGTGTCTGACAAAAGCCAGCAAAGAACAGCTACATTAATCACTACGGGAAACAGTTTGTGCTTCCCTTTTCTGCCCATAATACATATTAAAGGAGACCTCAGTAAATTCCTGTCATCCTTAGGGCCTGACAATAAAGTTTGTATGGTGGCACCAAACAGAGCTGGATCTAAACAAGACTGCAGCCTCTCTGCTCAGAAAGGAAAGTGCTATGAAGAGCTACAAAATAATGTCTTTACTGAAGGCCCCACTCCCAGGGGTTCTGAAGCCACAGGGCACATTTGACTCTCTACTGAGCCTGGAGATCAGGTATCCGGGAATACCTTCAATCAAGTTGAGGAGTGGGAAGGCTCAAGACCAAGCCCTGGGAGTCTCTTGTATCACTTCTCTCTAGGCTGGGTTGGTATCAGTAACTTCAGTGTTGTAACTGAAGTGGAAAATGAAAGAACGCCGTACTTTCTCCAGGAAGAGGATGGTGCTGCCTACTTTATCCCCATGATGAGCTATGCCATGTCTGTTCGCCTGTCACCTTCAACCGACCTCTGTCACCTTCGGTTGGTTTATAATGCCTATTTAATGCTTTGGTCTCAGTCTTCACAAGCATGAGTCGCATGCATATGAATGAAATTTGACCTCTGAACCAAAGTGGTAGATGCATCCCTCCGCAGCAATGCAGATCACAAAGCACAGAACACCACAAAAACTGAGGACAAAAAATATTCTGATAAAGCCCACTCATGAAGCCATTTTCCAGAGAAATCTCAGTGTTGTACAGCACCTGACTGACTTAAGGAATGGTGCAAAACTTTCTCCTGAAAAAGCCTTTCCCCTCCAAAAGATGCTTGTTTCATATAAACTGTATTGGGTAACATCATGAGAAAACTGAATTTTTGCAAACTGAGACTGATCTCTTAGGAAAACAACTTTTTGTGGAGGTACAACTGACAAGATTCATAGTCACACTTGTTTTCCTTCTCCTAGATATTATTCTCTTCTATCAATTTTCATATTTGGTCTCAGTACTTCTTTCCACATCCCTGTTAGCTCTTACTCAAACATCCCACAACACACCCAGATGCCCCTGCCAGCATAAACAGCTTTGTATCCTTATTCCAGACAGCATCTCAATGCTCAGAATTGAAACATACAGAGACCATTTTTATTGATTTTGTCGACTAAGTCTACTAAGATTGGTGTCTGCTAAGATTATCATTAGGATGGTCAACAGCACAAAACAGAAGATAGTGCCCCTGGAAGGCCTCCTCGGGTCACTGCCATACCTCCAAAATAGAAACTACAGGTAGGAGGAAGAGATTAAGTCACTGCAGGTATTTTACAGAAAAAAAAATCAGTAATTTCCAGTTCAAAACAAAGCATAATCCTGTCCAGATACAAAACAGTTTGCCGTAAAAAAAATACCAGTGTTCACCAAGAATCAGCTGTGAAATGATCTGTGAGATCCTGAAAACAAGAATAGCATAGATGAAAATGTGCAGTCCACTCTGGTGCATCTTTTGCAACTGTCAACAAAAAGCACTGTATCTCTCCCTTTTTATGACCTGCAGATACATGCAGTAATTATAACTGGGCATGACTCTGCTCCATGTATTTGGTAAAAGAATGTCAGACCTTCAGGTAGAAGGAAGAAGGCAGTTGTTTTAACACCAGAGCATTTCACAGATCTCCACCATGAGTGTTTCTACCTATTGCATTTCTTGGAGCAGGAAATGCTGATGCTGAATTTACATAAAACCAGTAAAAACCCCAGAGACTTCCAGGAATTCAGGAAAAAGAAACTTTGTACAATTTTTTAAAGCTCAGGAAGCACCATGTTTAATGGCTCATAGGTTAATGAAAAAAATTAATTTAATGGATAACTGCCTGAAATACCAGAAAAACCTTTATTCAACCAGAGCAGTCTCACCTACAAAACAAAATAGGAACCCGAGGCATTTTAGTGGACAGAGCTGAGAATAAACAAGAAAGAATGAGAGCTGGGAACAAGTACTGTTCAAAATAGGTGTGGTTGAAATGTCTTGGTCAAAAATTAGAAATTTTATCCTCCTCAGAATTCTTACAATTCTTCCATTTTTTAATGAAAAAATATAATCCAAGCCCTTTTTGTTTTCAAATTACATAAATAATGGAAAAATTACACATTTTAACTTAGTTTTGTGTAAAACAAGGAAGCAGATTGTAAAAACGCAGATTTTCTTGCATAAAAAATGTTATTCCAGAATTTGTGCTACCTTCTATTTTTCAGATGAGCTTCCATCTTAAAACTGAGATCCCGCTTAATAATTTGCCTTCCTGGTCTCAGAGAAATTAACAAAAAACGCCATTGTACTGTGACATTATCTGATTGTGAATATTCAGTGCTTATTTCGTTTACAACTAATTTGGTCAGTCAGATCTCTCAGAGCACAGACAACAGAGTTCCATCAATAACTGGTGGACGAATGCAGAAGCGGAAACAAAGGAGATTAAAGTAATAATAATCTAAAGTTCTGTTTGCTCGTTCATGTAATCACTCAGATCTTTGATGGAATGGAATAGACAGCTCTTTTCTGACACATATGTTGCCTACACTTGGGTATACAATGACACACCATCAACTCCCCCTTAATTTTCTTTTGATAAATTTTTGTGTTCTGCGAGAGCTACTTTATAGGACAGGGCTATGCAGAACAAGGCGAAGTAGGCGTAGGTTCTGGCACTGCCATTGCATCTCAGTCTTAGAAGTTGTAAAAGATCTGTTATTCTTCCAGACTAAAGCTGTCAATCAGGCAGCACTGTGAGAAGTGATGCAGTGGTTAGTCATGTGGACTAAAGTTCACAAGAGACCAACTGATTTGCTCTTGTGACCTAACGCAAATTTGAAATTCCTGTCTCCAGAGGTAAAGAGGTTAATGGAATAACCTATTTTTTCGTCTAGGTCCCTACTACAGAACACCCTTCTAATTATTGCTATTATTTATTGATTTATAAAGTAACATGTAACATAAGGTACTCAGCAAGGAAATTATGAAGCATATAAAACACAGTTAAAATGATCAAAGAGGTGTCTGATCTGAAGAGATCTGTGATGACAAATATGGAAAAGCACTTCTCCATCTTCGAGACAAACATCAACCTCACTGTGTCTGGGTATGCAGGCACAGAAAACACACACACACACACACACACACACACACACACACACACACACACAAGCATTTCTAAGATACAAACGAAAAAGGATTTTAAAAACCCACACTTTGTTTAAAATGTGAACACTGTAATATTAAGAGTCCAAATACTAAGGAAAACACATTTTAATTCTTGCCGTAAGTCAAATAACTAATCAATGACCCAAACTTCTTCTTGCGTCCAAAGAAATCACTTTGATTATTTTAACACAACAATAGATGAAGCGAGATTTCAAGCCATATTGCCCTGAAGTAATAAATAGAGAAGCAAACCCAAATCTTCCCCGCTTCTGACTGGAGTCAGATGCGATGTTCCGACGCTGTGACCCATAGCAGGGCTCCTAAAGGGTGCAAGGGTGTCATGACAAGCTGTAAGAACTGGAAAATATCAAGGATGTCGCTGTGCTCTCGATGCGTTGCCGGTAGGAAACGGGAAGACGGGCTGCGAAAGGGAAGAGTACGCTGTGATGGAGACCTGCTGTTGTGTCCCCCTGCATCCGTTCGGTCGCCACGGGCGTGTTGGGTGCCCCCAAGTCCGGTGTGCAAACACTCCACGCTACCGGCTTCCACACGCTGCGCTAAGGCTGCATTTGATGCTTTCCTAATGCAGCCTCGAGCCAGTAACTTCAAAGGAGCACATCAAAGCTGTTATTCGCAGCGGAGAAGAGAGTGTGAAGCCGGGTGGCGTTTTTTTTCTCCCTAGCGAATATGAAACTTTAGGGGGCTTCCCAAAGGACATATGAGTGATTAAAAAAAAAAGCGAAGGAAAACTCTCCTTCGCATCCAAGGGAAAGGAGGATAGAGGCCCCATAGAGGCAGATGGAGGAAGAAATGAAAATTTCTCTCTATTAATACATCTCCTAGATAGCCTGCTATGCTGCGGAGGGAAGGGGGAGGATGGGAGAAAAAAGGACTAAGTTTCATCTTTGTTTCATTGGTCTTTTATTTTTTTTAATCTGAGTCACAAAAGCTTAAAATGATGAGATGAGCATGTGCAGTCTGACTGAGATAGGAGACAGGCAATTACTGAAACTCTGGGCCACAATATCAGCTGCCTGCTGACTTCTGCGATTGAATTAAAACTATCATAAGAATAATGCAAGGACTTGCCCTTGTCCTGCTTGTCTATGTGTTTATTTAATTTTCTGTCCAACTGACTCTCAAATAAATTGGAAACAGCTGCCATTTTTTTGATTCAGTGGCTCCATTACCCCCCAATGACATCATTCTGGGCACGCTCACCAACAATAGGTCATTATGCAGCAATTACTTTATTGATTTATGGAAGTTTTTAAGCTCCACCAGGAATATGCACATTCAAGGAAAAAAAAGGACTTTTCCTTCTGTGCTCTTGTAAGTAGTGAGTGAGTTGCTGCAGTAGACAGGGATAGTATTATGGGCACAAAATTGGAATTCAGATCACAAAGGGAAAAGGAGGAAACCTTTTTGCTATTGATTACATTGCCAAAGAAAAAAAGAAGATAAAATTTTGGAGAAGGATTCTGCTGTTAGCTGATGTTTAGAAACTATGACTTAACATGGCAACGAAACGTATGACGCAAGTAAAATTGCTACGTAATAAACTGGCAATAGAAGCATGCAACATTTGCTATAATCCACCCTAATAAAAACTACGATGCATGAGCTCTTTGAGCTACTGCAAAAGGTTTAATAATTATCATCACATGGAAACATCTGCTTTCTTCTGTTCCTATCAATATATTTGA
This sequence comes from Pampusana beccarii, assembly GCA_013399365.1. Classification (NCBI taxonomy): domain Eukaryota; kingdom Metazoa; phylum Chordata; class Aves; order Columbiformes; family Columbidae; genus Pampusana; species Pampusana beccarii. Next base: position 270,978 of record VWYH01000387.1, read on the forward strand.
TCAGCCATCATTTATACATTATACACAATTCTAAAGGAGGAATGCAAAAATCATATGATACAGATCTGATTCATTATGGACTTTCAGCTTTTAATCATCTGACTGGTTTGAAAGGGTAGAATTTTGAAGAAGAGTGACGGTTTAAATTAAGACAATTTCCTGTATTCAAAAAAAAACTGTTGGAATACTCAGGAAAAAGTATCGTCGTGGTTAATAACATGGTATGCAATGCAAGAATTTTATAATCTTTCGAAATATAATTGACATTAAGCTGTACAGAACATAGATACAGATATCCCTTTAATGAAAAGTTTAGAAGTGGATAAATACCTGCTAAAACTGTGTCTGAACATGTATTTGAATATTTGAGTGAGGCTTATACCTATACCTCTTAACATTTACTTCTAAAACTTCTGTCATTTGCTTTTCTTTGCATAATATTTGGAGCCTAAAAATGGCCCACTGCAATAATCAAACTTTACTCTTTTTTTTTCTTCCTTTTCCTGCCTTTGATGCTTAAAATGTTTCAGTCATCCACTGAGCGTTAAGAAGCTGAATCATGTTTTAGGTGAAACATCAGAGTTGTGCACAACAGAGGCTCTGATCTTCAAGGGCAAATAGGTGATAGCAGCAGGTTCCTAATTCAAAGGATGATATATACAAACCAGGAACATTTCTGCAAAGATTCCACTTCCTTTTGAAGACCTGGCCATGCTGGATAAATGAAACGTACAACTTACGAATATCATACAGCCAGATATCCCTTCACATTAACTTTTCTATACTAATTGCACATAACAGACAGTAACAGAAACAAGCCTCAGTTTGTGACTGATTCATAAAGAGAAAAAAATGATTGGGTCATTTAATTATAATGAAAAATTATGATTTTTAGAACACACCTCAGAGAAATACCTTCAGGTCTGCAATCAGCCCAATATGGTAGCTGATTGTAGGAGACAAGTAGGAGATGAAGTAGGAGATGAAGTAGCTCCTGTAGGAGAAATAAAAGAGAGATGAGTGAAGAGATGAATCTCCTGCAATCCAGAAAAGGCTCCCAGGTAGCCTTCTTTTCAAGGAATTAATCATTGGCAAGCTGGTACACATGCTCTGTGAGGCAAAAGAGCTGGTGAGAGAACCTGCTGTCGTAAATGGGTTACTGGTAGAAAGCTCCAGTTGAAAAATTGTGTGAAGCAGGAGGAAGCAATAACTATGGACACTCTGAAGGGGCACACAGAGGCTGCACTGTGTTAAGGAGCAGCAAGCCTACCTGCACAAGTTGAACATTTGTGTGCTTCTCATTTTCTGTGCATGCAACTGTCTATATTACTGTGCCTAGCAGAATCTCGTATCACGACTTGCAGAACTGGGGCTTGTCTCTAGACAAGTGGTTTGTGAAAGTATCAGAGTAATATTTGCTAATTTTTCTTAATTTTACTGATGCATTTTACAATCAAGCCATTACATTTGTTGTGATATGTCCAATGACCCTTTCCACGTCAAATATATGTTAATATTTGAAAAGCTGGGTGTTTTTCAGCAAAATGATCCTGGATGAAAGAAATATCCTAATTTTTAGGAGGTCACGCTTTGAAATGCAAAAAACCCTAAACAGCTCATTAGATCTGTTGGTATCACATTAGAAGAACTACATAAAATGAAGTAAGATATTATGAATAAAATAATAACATATCTGTATTTGATCATATTATTCATTTCACACATTAAAATGAATACGACTGAATGATCACGACATTCCAATGGCATAAGTTTAACTAATTTTTTTCTATTTGTGACACACCAGCAACTGCACTTTGGTTGGAAAACATGACGTGATGTGAGACGCCTTCTCCATAGTCTGGTTATTTCTTTAAATTTCTCTAATACAGTTGTAGTGTCTTACATCATAATGAAAAGTGTGAGATGAAGTCAGATACTGTACACTTTTAGTAATGTGCCTGTAAAGTATTTGAAACACAAGCCTGGACTCTATGATGTCCACAAAGTGGCCATACAGTTATACGATCTGGTTGTGTGTCTATGTCATTTTTACTATGTTCAACACAAATGTGAGATCTCTGTGTGGCTTGGGTTTTGTGTTTAAAAAGCCACACCAGCAAATCACATTACTCTGACCTTTTCGGTTTTATTAACTTTGCCAGAGTCCTCCCGTTTAGAAGAGCAACTTATGAGGAAATATCTATCAAAATTGACCAGCCAATATTTAGCACTGAATTCATTTGAGTAGCACTTTCAATAACACACCAATGCAGAGAAGTTAAAAAGCAAAAACAGTTGCAGAGAGAGAGGCTTTTACATAGACAGCAAGGGACCCCAATCTAATTTCTTCTTACCCTGGACATCTCCCCCGGGGCAGTGTGGGTGGTTTTGCTGCATATGGAAGCTGTGGTTAGACCACAGGTATTGAAATTCAAATTTTTCGTTCTGGTCACAGAACTTGGTCAGGAGTACAAGAAAACAGTACAGCAGGCATTGACTCACACAGCAGCGAACTAAACAAGAATAAGGAAGGGTGCAAATCAGACGTCTCTAACAACCCTGCCCCGCGGTTCACTGTGCCGAACCGCAGCCGAGCTGACAGTGGATCGATGCAGCTGGAAGGCAAACGGGACAAATCCGCTGGGGACCTGTGGAAACGGAGCGCGGTGGGGAGAGCAATGCTGGGTGCTAAAATTCCCCTTTGGCTACTGGAAACCCTTCAAAGACAGAAAACTGGCGTACCACCAAAGCCAATTGCTAGTGCCAGAATACATTTCTATGGTAAATCAAGTGACAGGTTTTGCAGTCGTACCATAAATAATGTGCCTTCTCCTCAAGTGGGGTGAAATGTAATTCTACCGAAATAGCACCGCCTCGATTTATAGTGGCTGAGAATCTGCTTCAGTGTGTTAGTATCTCCATTGACATCTTCTGGTTTTAAGCTAGGACTCCTCAGCTTAAAAATTCCACCTGGAGTTATTAGTAGCAAAAAAGGGAATTCCTCTCTCTTTCACCATCCCACTGGTCTTGAGAAGGCTGTGGAGGCTACAAAACTACACATTTTGTGCCTTTATGATAAACAGGGTTTCTCATGAAACACTCTTCCGGACAGCAGAGTGACCAAGATGAAACCCTACGTTTCAGCCAACTGATATAATTACACTCTAGTCAGTCATACAGTGTTAAGATTCCATTATATCCCTGTGTTATTTTTCTATCTTGAAACCTTAGGTAAACAATCCTCTGTATCATTATTTATCCCCAAAAAACGCAGTAGGTGAGAGAGGCAACACTAAAATGAACAGACTACTGCTACGAATGATCAGTGCCAGAAGCAGGATTGAAAGTAATGAATTTCTGGATCTGCTAACAAAATTTCTCTGTGTAATTATATTCACCATTTACAGATATTAAAGATACATAGATACTGAAAAATTACAGAAAAAAAAAATACCCGCCTTCTGTAATGAATGGTATCCGTGTCTGTCCCATTGTTTGTATAGACTTTCCAGGAAAATACATGAAGACACAAAGGCAAACAGCCAGTTAGCTAGATAGTTGTGGAGACAGCCAAGGGATGCATTAGCAAAAATAATCACTGGTTATCCTCAACAAATGAAGAATTAGATTTTGCTCTTTGGCCCAGGCAGCCTGGCTTTCAGTCCTATGCTTTTTCTCTCTCTCTTTGTAGAATTTCCATTTGCTCTGGATACTTTCATCACCTCTGTGAATGGGGTTTTAGCTTCACGGTAGACTCTGAGGCAGGCCAACTTTCAGAATCAGGAAAGTAAGGCACGATGTATTTTCAAGCATAAACCACGGAAGCTGAGTTGTAAGAAAGATGCAGGTTTCTCACATGCCAAAGCAGCACTCTGTGCACAAGATCATCTCTTGCAGCTCAAGAGCACCACAGGTTATCATGTGTGAGAAGAGTGAACCCTGCAGCACCCAGTTGAGTCCCCACGGGCAAAGAAGCAGCATCTTGCCTTTGCCCTTCCCCCTGCCTTGTGCATGCACAAGGCCACATGCAAGAAGACAGCGCCAGGAGGTGTTTCACTGACTGCAAAAGTGAGCCTGAGACCCAAAAGGTGGACGGGGAATTCAGTCTGTCCTGTACTGAGCTGGAGCACCATTTGGAAAGACCGTGGTACCCTCTCCCGCGAGAGCGGCACTGGTTGATGCAGCCGCTTCTCCCCAGGTCTGCGGTCAGACACCAACCCAAGCAGAGCTGCACGTTTTCCTGTGAACCGCCAGGTATAGCTCAGATGTCACAGTAAAAACTGATATATGCAAATTGGCAAAGAGTGTTTGCTTTTTACCTTAAACATAGTTTTTCAGCTGAACTTTGCATTCTGTGGAGATGCACTTTTGAAAACCAGAACTGAGCATAAAATCCCATTATTTAAGTGGCATATACTACGTAGTATGGTCTAAGAAACCCGGCAGTAACTTACTCTGTTTGTGGTTTCTACTTTGTTAGACTCTGTGGAGCCATGAATCTATCTTGTCCTTAAAAAACTGAAAGAGAGGGCCTTTAAAATGAATATAATGCTAAATTTATGTGCCACAGGAGCAGCATATCAAGGCCTCTGTGCTGATTAGACCCAGATGTTGGTAACAATGTTAGTGTTATGGACCAACTGCAGGTGTGGGAATAAATCCCTTTCCCTGGGACCTTCAGCAATCAGACCAGTAGTTTCTTCTGGCTCTCAGCTCACAGCTTTCAATTAACACTACAATGGTATTGTTGTTCTCCAGCATTAGATCATATGTCATGTAAATGAAGTTGAATATACACTTTAACTCGACAAGGTGATTAAGGCCAAGGATACATGTGTTCACTATTATAACACAATCAAGGTTAAAAAAAAATAATAAAAAATAGCCCTAACATGCCATAAAGTTTTTATTATTTTGGCTTATCAGTAGATTTTCACATTTTACTTTCAGAGAACATAGTGTAAAGCAGGGCTACACCAGAATTTGAATTAAAGGCAGACAAAAATATTGTATGTCTGGAATTATGCATATACATGTGAGTATAGTGCTTACTTTCAGACTTTTATGTTTTATGTGACAGTCTGCCATCTGACGACTTGGATGGCTCTTTATTTCCTTTCCCAATTTTTTGTCCACTCTCCTTACCTTTTCTTCTTTCATGTCGATGAATAGTGCATGCACAACTATTTCCAGAGGAGAGGAAGCCAGAATATTCCTGAGAAGCCATCCACCTCAGAGCAATGAATCCAGCTCATCAGTGCCAGAGGCTGTTTTCTCTATCTCCTTTGGGTTTCGTGATATTTAGAACACCACCATGGCTCACTAAAACATATTAAGGGCTCTATTAAGTAAAGGGGCCATACTCCTCTTCCACACATACATAATTCCCATTAATGTCAATGGCCATTACCTCTGCAATGAAGAGTGCAGCCACTAATATTTTTCTTATATGTTCACTTTCATAAGGTTCTCTGGGCCAGAGCTGTGAGGCTGCATATTATTCAGTGGCAGCAAAACAAAAATAAAAGGGAAAGCCATGGAAAAGTAAAATAAAAGAATGACACAAACCACCATAGAGACAGGTTCTGATTTATCATTTGTAGAAGAAGATTTCTCCTTTCTGGCAGTACAGGGGAACTGCAGACACAACCCCGCTAGGAATACAGAAACTATAAGAGGTCCCCAGCTTTACCAAGTCTTACCAAAGGTTACCAAACACCAATCTCTCACAACCACAGGGCATCACAAAACAGATACGGGACCTACTCTGAACTCAGAAAAAAACACAGGATGACGGGACCCCACTGCCTCCGCAGACCTGATGAACCCCAACACTGACAACTATAGTTGCTCTCTGAGAGAGCGGAGCTCAAGAGCTCATCAGTTTATTACTGATGATCACAAGGACTATCATCTTCTCTGTTGCTTGCTTACACTGTGGCAGTCAGCAGTGTAGGTGTCTTTGAGTGTTTCTGGACAACTGAACATGAAATCACAAAGAAAATATCTCTGAAGAATGTGCATCTTGCTGTGAGGGCAAGAAACGGCAAGTCTTGGATGTTATATTCTGCTCCAATCCTTTGTTATTCTGCACAAATCATAACTTCCTCCACATCTCACCTTCAAATAAAATGGATATAACAGCTGATAAACAGGGATTATCTTGATGTACTTTCACCATTTACATACTTTTCAACCCAGAAGCCAGAGAAAACTGCATAGCACAAGCCATATAAATATTCAATGAATGAAAGTGGTCCTATGAACTTCTATCAGTAGCAAAGACTTTCTATATATTACTTACTCTGCAGTTATTCTAGAATATCTGTTGTGTCCACCTGTCTTAAGTATGTCCCTTACTGTTGTCTTAAACTTTTCCTGCAGGGTCTTTGGAACAGACTGCATTTATGCATCCAAAGGCTGTAACATGATAAAGAATGAAGTACTGAGTCTCTAGATGCCATTGTCACATGGCTACATACTACTGCTGCTACTTGTAGAATCATGTTTTTGTATCCTAACTTTTGTTTCAACAGCACTGAGAAATGTGTATTCTACCTACGAGGAGTAGTAATTCAAGATGACCAGAGAAAAGCAAGTCTAGTTCATGTAGGATCTGAGAATTCAATATTTCTTTTCTGCACGGATTTGAAACAAAATCCAAGAAAACCCATATATTTCTCTATGAGGAGAAGCTGCAGATCCTAGGAAGTCTGAGATTCCTGAGTCAGAGGCAGACTAGTGAGGAACACAGCACAAAAGCGGTAAAATTAAAAGAAGAACAAAAATCTCAGGAAGACTTCCAAGCCAGACTCTTACCTGAGCTTCATCAGAATTTACTGTTCACCCCTGGCAAGCTTTTGAATTTCCAAGAGTTTAGGTGCATTCCAATGGAAAAAAAAAAAATGTCTGACCTGTTTCAACTGTTTCGGGCTATAAAGGCAGTAAATACTACTCTACACGGGCAAAGCAACTTAGAAACCTGCCTCATACAGTTTTATCCACCCTGTATTAACTCAGGACACTGAGAAGTCCCAGAATAGGTAATGTGGGAAAAAATAAAAACTACAATATTAATGATGAATAAATGGGGACAGACCAGTGATTGCTGACATGCTCACTCACAGGTGACAGGTCTCAAACATACACTCACACAAACAATGTCCAGTCTGTGTGTTGTACACAGGAGATATTGTGCTAAAAATCATTCACTCCTGTTAAGAAGTACTGCTTTTGTAACAATGTCAGCATACATTAACTTCAGCAGAAATGTAAGCAACGTAAGTTAGTAATGATATATAGGACTTAACTTACAAAAGGGCTTCAGAAGTTTGTAGATTTAGAGGCAGGAAACCATAAACTTATATTAGGGACAAGGTTGCCTGTCTTGGCTTCATCTTCTGAATGTGTCCTCAAATGGTGTGCTCTGTATGGCTAACAATTCTCCTGAAGAGCAATTAATCCATTAGGACAAATTTGTCAGATGTGTTGGAGTTATTAGCCAAAGTTTCAACAGCTTATTCCCAAGTTACCTGAACAGGGGTTTTGAGTACAGTTGTAAGGTTAAATCATAATAACAGTAAAAGTGCTCAACTGGTATATAAAAATAGTATTAATAGTATCTAACTCCTATCTGGAGCCTTTAAAGTTGTTCAAAAGTTTCAGGAGATAAAATAAAATCAAGGGGGGAGAGAAGAAACTATCATAAATATACACATATGTTCATTTAGTGCGTGCAACGTAAAGAAGAACTCATAAAGGTTATGTCTAGGAAACAAACATGTCAATCAAGGAATAGTCAAGCTTACTAAAGTGTATACAGTACTGAGGAATATAAAACACTAAACAATATTTTGAACCTAGGACACCTCTTCTGTCTAGTGATTGTAAATATTCTACAACACTTGCAACAAGCATCTGTCCTGTTTTAGAGACTGACAGAACAATGTAATGTGCAAGATAAAATTTTCCTCTCATCCACACTCTGAAAACACCTCCAGCTCAACGACCCTAAATCATGTGTGCAAGTGAGCAGTAGGAGGGTGCATGTGTAGAGGAGAAAGGAGGGGACAGACACCTCGTCTCAATTCAAGGTAGAAAAAGCATTTCCGTGCTGTGAGTAAAGAAGGTGGGCTTGTTCCAGGAACTGTATCTCAGAGGATGTAAAAATGGTTTTACCTCTCGTATAGCTGGATATACTCTTTGAGCTGGGGAATGATACAGAAATTTCTACAAAAACTTTTTCTCTAGGAAAGATTTCCCAAGCAAGAGGACTCCTCCAGGACTTCGTTCTGCCAGCCTTTAAAATCAGACTCAGGGTCAAAAGAAGCAGTACTGAAGGTAGGTATATCAAGTTCAAATCTATCTCCAGTAGTAGGGCCACAGTAAAAGGCTATTTCTCTCTAGGAACTGAACTAGAACTCTTAGCATATATTTTCTAGTCTTTGTCTTCAACAATTCCACCTTCTTTTCACTTGTTATTTTACTCACTATTTTACACACCAACCCACCATTTAAACTTCTAAAAAAAGTGACTCCAAAGGCAAAGTTCAAGGTGTAGTTGAGTAAAGTAGCAGCATGAAACTAGTGAAGGCCAAACTAACAGGAGTTCGTTGTAGTAGACATTGATTCATAGTTGTTAACCACTGTGAATAAAAAATAGACAAGTGTGCCACTTTAACTGACTAGGTGTGCCACTTACCCATTGATTGGGGGGAACGAAATGAATGGTGCAGGCTCTGCTCCACAGCAATCGTGCCAGACAGAGGAATACATTTCAACAAGGTATGCTCTGGTGAGACCCCACCTGGAGTCCTGTGTCCAGCTCTGGAGCCCTCAGCACAGGACAGACATGGACCTGTTGGAGAGGGGACAGAGGAGGCCACCGAAATGATCAGAGGGCTGGAACAGCTCTGCTGTGAGGACAGGCTGAGAGAGCTGGGGTTGTTCAGCCTGGAGAAGAGAAGGCTCCGGGGAGAACTTATTGCGGCCTCTCTGTACTAAAAAGGGCCTATTAGAAAGATAGGGACAGGCTTTTTAGCAGGGCCCATTACAACAGGACAAGGAGTTATGGTTTTAAACTAAAGGAGGGGGGATTGAGACTACACATGAGGAAGAAATTTTTTACAATGGAGGTGGTAAAACACTGGCCCAGAGAGGTGGTAGATGCCCCATCCCTGGAGACATTCAAGACCAGGCTGGACGGGGCTCTGAGCAACCTGATCTAGTTGAAAATGTCCCTGCTCATTGCAGGGGCGTTGGACTAGATGACTTGTGAAGGTCGCTTCCAACACAAACTATTCTGTGATCCTATGATTCCATGACTAAGATACCAATTAAATGGATTATTCTGTTGTTATAGCCCCATCGTGATCTGAGCAGTTTTGATTCTGCGTAAAAGCAATGGGCTTGTGTAATTACAACCCATTTTAAGAAGTGGCAATCTATAATTTAGCTCATTTCAGTGCAGATGTCAGAGCGCAAAAGTTAATATGAACTTAGGACATGTAATAAACTTAGGCCACGATGATCATGTGTAGCTACCTTTCCAAGCTCTGCCTATCAGTAAGGCAAGCACTGAGGAGCAAGGCCATCCTGGGCAGGACAAGTCTGGAGAAATTGAGAAGAGACTGTTATCCTACTGTTTACTTTCTGTTGATGGGACATTAGTTCAAAGGGAAGTCTGTAGATACAAAAGGTCATTTCTTTTGTTATAAGGAACTCCCAGCTCCTTCCCACTCCTCTACCAACCGTTTACAATGAAAACTGTAAGAGTGGCTTAGGCACTTAAAGACTTCTTGTGAGTGTAGGCAAAATACCTTTCAAATTAAATACAAGTACTCAGATGCAAGCCACCAGCACAGCAAGCACTGTAAACAATACTTACATAGAGTGGGTTTAATGAGTCATATATCAAAGAACTGGAAATATCCACCTCAAACAGACCCCTCATAGTAATCACTAAGCTCAGTGGCTGAGCTGTTTACACTAAAGGCTGTTCGTTATGCATGCCATAGCAGGGAACAATAGGAATATTATGCTGAAAAGGTGAGTAAATCTATCCCACCTTTCACCAATACTTTCATGAACCAACGAATCCGTGGGGATGGATGGCATTATTCCACGAAGTATTGTGAAAACAGGCACCATTGTTAGACCCACAATATATTGCTGATAACCAAGTAGAGGCGTAGTGTAAAGGAACATATCATTGTTGCAGGTGGAGAAAAGAGAAGTGTTCTGCAAACACATGTAGAGGAAAGAATATGCTTCTTGTGCTTCTCACTTACAGTTAAAGTATAACTGATTTTCACATTTAAGCAATGGCTTCCTAAATATAGCCCTGACAAACATCTGTCTTTCCTTCACTTTCCTATCTGTTTTTGGAATTAATTCTGACCAATGCTAAGATGAGGAATATAAAATCAAAAGTAGGATGCTTGAAAAATCGGATCTTTTTTGAGGCTCTATCTTACTTGTACTGGAAGATGGCCTGAAGGCCAACAGTAGCTGAGGTTGGAAGGGGAGAGGAGGGAGGTGAAGGAGAGGGTGGTGATGAAGAAGGGAGAAGATGAGACTTGTTAGTGCAAGAGCATCCCTTGCTGGCCAAGAGGAGGCAATGACCTAGAATGGGTTTTACCTCTCTTCTGGATGAAATATTAGTCCTGAAGCCACCAATAGCAGAAATATCTTGAGGTGTAAGGAAATGTGTTATAAAAGCACGGATGATGTCTAAGCAATTACAGAGAGTGAAGGATTCCTCTGCTTCAAATTCATGCCTCACACATTTCATGTGTTTATGCCTGCGTTGAACACAGAGAAGCACATGAATAGAGAGTATTTCCATACAAATAACACATGTATTTCTAGAGAGAGTGAGCATACAGATATTTCTATTTAATCCAAATTATGGAAATTTATTTTTAAATGTGACAATAGCTTAAATCAATTAATCATGTAAGCATATAGCAGGGTCTAGATTCTGGCAGTTCCCATGTGATGAACATTAAAGCAGTACAAGCAGCTTTAACAGTAGTTCTTATATTTTAATGTAACTGCTCTGGAAATGAGCTGTATATGCACCCCACACTGTCTATTTCTAGTCTAGAGGAGGCAGAGAAGTAGCAACTGTAGATAAAAAGAGTCTCACGGTCCAGTCATAGTAGGCACCTTACAAACACATGAAAAAGCAAAGTCCCTGGCTAACAGAGTTTATAAGCTCATTTAGGACTAGCTGTAACTTACAGTAGACCTCTTGACTGCAGTATCCCACTCTGTCATTTATATCTACTGGACATATGTCTGAAAGTGAGCATAAAGTAACCACGGCTTACTCAAATGTCATACATCCCTTAAGTGAAAATTAGCTAGGCCATGTGTTTATTACAGTGGAGCTTGCTAGACCTCCTTGGGTTCGGGGTCAGTTGGTGTTTCTTTATGAACCCCTTTATGAAAGTTTTCAGTGCTTTATAGCTCAGCCATTAAATTTTGCTCCAGGCTGAAGCTTCTCACAAAAGGTTTAATTCTAGGACCATTTTTTTTTTTTTGGCAATATATTTTCAAAGAGATCTCTCTGGTCATTTTTAAAACATAAAAAGAGTTAAAAAAAAAAAAAAAAAAAAAAAGAAAAAAAAAAGTTAATTGGTTTTAGGCTGTCTTTAGGGCTCACCATAATTCAGAAACAACTTAGAGCTGGCCATTTTTGGTGTTTGAAGCCTGTCTATTGAGTTTGTACTGGGACTTTTTATTACATTTCTAATATGCATGTCTATAAATAAGTAGTCCTGTATGTTTTTACAATTATTACAGTTCGTTCTTCACCCCTCTGGGCTGAAATCCTGCTTGCCCGACTCATGCAAAGTAATCCATATTGATTACGATAAGCGTTTCTAGGCCTCCGTTGTTAGTGATGAAATTCTAGAGCGCTAAATCTTTACTTCATTTACTTGTGTAATTTTAGGATGTTCTTTACATTTCACATTTTCATAGAATTTCAGTAGTGTTGAATGTTGCACGGCACTCCAAGTTTGTGCTGAAATTAGTTTCTGCCCTGGCTACACTGGTGTATTTATTCCAGCTCTAGGAAGATGAGCTTGTCAGCAGCACTACCTAAAACTGATCCTGCTCAAACTGCCCTGTTAGAATGATTTCTGCATGTTCCTGGCTCCTGGAGTCAGGGAAGCTTATGGGTTGAATGTTTGATAACACTCCCCTCATATGTGACTAGCACAACAAATCAAAAGGCATGGCTTGTCCTTGTGAGTATTGGTGAGCTGCACAGATCAGGGACCGGGACTGATGTTCAGTCTCTGTATGCTGCGTGAGCCTCCACATCCAATTTCTTCCACAGAACTGTAAATGAAATCAAGACACATTCGCAAAAGCATTTATGTGAACATCATAGGATCATAGGAATCACAGGATATCTCAGGTTGGAAGGTACCCATAAGGCCCTGTTCCTCACAGGACTACCTGAAACTAAATAATATGACCAAGAGCATCTTCCAGATGTTCCTTGAACCCTGACAGGCTTGGTGCTGTGACCACTTCCCTGAGGAGCCTTTTCCAGTGACTGACCACCCTCTCAGTGGAGAACTTTTTCCTAATGTCCAATCTGAACTTCCCCTGACACAGCTTCATTCCATTTCCTCGTGTCCTGTCACTGGTCACCAGAGAGAGGAGATCAGCACCTCCCCTTCACTGCCCACCTTGAGGACATTGTAGACTGTGATGAGGTCTCCCCTCAGCCTTGTGTTCTCCAAGCTGAACAGACCAAGCAACCTCAGCCACTCCTCCCAAGTCTTGCCCTAGAGACCTTCCACCATCTTGGACACCCTCCTCTGGACACACTCTGCTAGCTTGGTGTTCTTCTTATATTGAAGTGCCCAAAACTGCACACACCGAAGAACTTTACAGCAAAAAGTGCTGAGAGCTGTACCAAAAATCTCCATGTGGCTTTTTGGCTATGAATCTTGAGAGCTGTGAAACCGCAACCGTGTGCTCTGCTGTCCCAGTCTTGGCACAGCTTGCACATCCCTCCCCCATCAGCTCCATCAGGGCTGTATTTTAAATACTGATATAGGTAAAGATAAGTTGTGGGGACTAAGAAGTGGTCACTGCAGCACGTAGGCTGTGCACCTCCATGGTTATCATGACCTGACTGCATTTATCAGGCAGCAGCTGGTATGTGGCACGCAGAGAGTGTGCCCTGTGCATCCCGCGAGACCAGAGACATGGCAGCTTGATGGGAGGAGATGCCCTCCAAGCACAAGTCCACAGCTCTCGTACATGTTACATCTACCTAAGGGTGAGCCTAAGCTCACCCAAGCTGGCAGGGTTACACCTGAGGTGGTTAGCATTGCTATGCACATCTTGTGATTATCACAACACAACTGGTAACAAGTTAAAGGAGCAGCAACAAAGGAAAATTCCTTGTAATTTATGATAAAAGGAGAAACAGATGTTTATTAAAAGACAAAGCAAGCAAGAAAAAATAAATAAACTTTCACATTCTGTATTTTTAGTAAACTGCAGGAGCAAAACTCATGTTTAAACAGGAAAGAATATCTGTCGTGTATTAAATTAAGATTTATTGGCATTGTTAGGACAGACAGCATAAATACAAACCTATACCTGTAAACTTAAACTTTTATTAGATGGTTTCATCCTAGAGCTGAATCTCTCTCTCCAACCACCCCTTTGGGCTATGTGTCTATCTAGTAGATTCTTTCTGCGTAGCAGCTCTACTATATAGCTCTTCTCATCTGCTAATCATGGCACATCTTGATTACTGCAACGTTGTTTTCTCTGGCCTTGACAAAAGCAATCATCCTCATGTCCATTAAGAATATACATGGTAAAAAAAGTTTTTAGCCTGTTTCTTTTAACCATTTCACTCCTTCTTCTCATTTTCTCCTTTTGGCAACCTTTTCCTATTACATCAAATACAGAACTACTTCTTGTTATTTTAAAGGAACCTCATAGCTGATCTCACTCACACTTCCTATCAACTCTTCTTCATTAATGAGTTGTTTACTCCTGCCTTGCCTATTAAAATTTCAAACAGATACATTCATGGTTTGTCCCACAGGTTCTCGGCACAGCCTTCAAAACAAAAGGTTTCCGTGGTCATAAATAAATATCATTTCAGTTTTCTTCTGCAGACTTCTCCCTAAAAGATTCCTTCTCCACAAAGTCTGGAAAAACTTGTCACTGGGTAAACACACAGTGTGCTGAGACCACCGTCTACCAAGCTGACCTATATTGTCCCTTGATTTCCTTGAAATACCCTCAGTTATGTCTGCAGCCATATTTTGTCTCTTGTCTTGGGCTCAGACACATAATCAAATTGCCACAGCTTAATGAGTACCACGTGTTAGCTGAGCCAAAGTGGTTATTTGCATAGTTTCGAGCCACAGCACAAGGAAGTTAAAATGCACTAACTTAAACCTCAGCGAAATGGGTTTAAGAACGTAAGCTTACATTATGACAGCTAAGAGTATGTGGCAGCAGCAAGTTATCGTGGCAACTTGTTAGAACACGGCAACTTAATCATGCGTCTGGAGCTTTACATGTTGAATTATCTTCGGAGCATAAACTGTTTGTTTCATACATCCATGTAGCATTTAGAGGCTTTGTCCAGAACAGAACCTCCAGTATTTACCACCATGAAGTAACTATAAGAAGTGGCACTACGTAAAGAGGATGTCGTTATGTGAACAGCCAGATGCACTGTTCCTGAAGTGGACTGATGTGTCTCTCTTCTTATGACAGCTCCCCACTGTAGTGTGCTTCTTGAGAGCTGACAACACACTACCACATTTTTCAGAGGTCGAATGTTTCTCTCTGTACTCAAAGTTGTTTCGACCATGTATTTGACTTCTGCATTTGCATCTTGCTTTCTCCTCTCCTGCAGGTTTTTTACGTCCCTCTTCTTCATCAGTACCTAAACCACATCCTCAATCTTCTCTTCTTCCTCCCCCATCTTTCAATTTTTTTTTTCCTTCTTGTTTGTAGCAGCAGCTCT
Source organism: Pampusana beccarii (assembly GCA_013399365.1). Taxonomy (NCBI): domain Eukaryota; kingdom Metazoa; phylum Chordata; class Aves; order Columbiformes; family Columbidae; genus Pampusana; species Pampusana beccarii. The sequence goes on from VWYH01000387.1 coordinate 286,003, forward strand.
GGGAAAGAGAAACTGACTGAGCATTTATCGTCCTCTAAAGCTCTTGAGAGTTGGTACTAAAATGTGACAAGGTAACCCTTTCCTAGAATAAATAAAATTTTTGAAAATTTTTTTGTATTGAAGTTCCCGTTGTTTGGGCCTGACTTGCAGTCCCAAAGTCACACAAGATTGTGTGGCCCAGCTCATGCCAATAAATAAAAGTATATTATTTCACTTGTGATGCTGAAGAACACACAGGCATGTGCCTGGCTGTTTTCTAGGTCGTGGTTACAATTGTTGCTACAATTGCAAACAAAGCCAGGCCAATTTCAGGGCTGATTTTATGATGACCTTTGGTTAACATATTTTATGCAACAAGAAAAACAGGAGTTAAAACTTGAAATGCATCAACCAGGAAGGCTACAAGGTACAGCAATCCCTTTTACTATTCCCTCTTACCCACTTTGACATGCGCTTTGGCTTCTTGGTCCTCTTCTCATAGCAGATTGCTGTCATTGGGCTAACCCACTGTCACAGTTGTTTGAGATGTGCCGGCTTATTGAAGACATTGTAGGAAAGGATATGACATAGGAGACACACCTGCCACTGCAATGGCAGGTGGAGTTCTAACATGATAACCTAGAGTATCTAAAATGGTACTAAATGCTATGTTTAAGCAAGTGGATTGAAACCTCGAAGTCAACAGCAAAATATTCACTGATGTCACAATAGGTAAACTGCATTCTTACTGCGTGCCTCCAAAATGCCATAAAACAAATTCTGATCCAAGGCATAGACCAGTCTTGCTCAGCTGAGGCTATCTGGGCTACTATGGTGACAACATTATTTTCTGGATTTGAATTTGAACCAACAGTACCTTTATCATGCTGCTCATCACTGGTACTTAGGCCCATGTTGAAAGTCTACACCTTGGACAGTCTGCGTAGCTCTTTCTGACTGAACCAGCGAGCATAGATATGATCTGATCCCCTCATTTGTGCTCTGTTCAAGTAGTGAGAGAAGAAAGGAGATGTCATAATGGCAGACACTCAGTACAAAAATCATCAGAGACTCTTAAATTAAACAGTTCAACCTGCAATCAGCAAGACACGGGTTATTTTTACAGGTTTATGTGCAACACGACACTGCTTGCTTTCTTTTGCAGTTCCCATATTACAATTCCTGTCCCAAGTAGCAACTGGACACAAACTTAAATGATTGAAAAATTTTAAGACCTGAGAAATAAATAAGCCTGGACCCTGCACTCCTGAGTTTCAACAACTTTTGCATTTAGATATTTATTGTGAAGTAACTACCACCCATGTAGGAGGTTGAGAGATATTCCTAGATCTCAAGGACCCCAGTCTTTAGAAACATTGAGATCTAAATCCTTCCAGCTTTAGCAATATTTCTTTTGAGGAGTGGGAAAAGGTAGCTTTGGCTTTTTCAGTGGTCGATTTATTTTCTGAGGTGAGAGAAATCTTATTATTTTCCATACCAGTTCACCTAGGTCTATTTGTAGCATAAGCGACAACCCCTCTAATTACATGTTTGGATTTTTCTAGGATTCTAAGCCAATTTATTTCTGCAGAAAACTGTATCTTTAAATTGTGAAAATCGCTCCATAAATTCTGAGTTGGAATTGTCAAGGTCTGATACCTTATCTGTGCTCTTACTGTGTACAAGGTCACATCATCAGCATGTAGATGTACAGAATATTTCATGAACTATACAGCGTCGACAAGTCATTAATAAAAACTGCAAAAGTAAAAGCCCTCTAATTAGCTCCTGAGGTAACTTCGCATGTAACATTTTCACCTCAGATTCAACACCATTAAACAAAATGACGGGTGTTTGCTCTCTAATGTAGCCAGAGAACCATTCTACTGCAGTTAAACTCAGCCAAATTGAGGGAAACTTAGATAGCAATATGTTGTGATTTATTGGATCAAAGGCCACAGTCAAATCAATATAGATAGTTCCAGCATAAAAAATTATAATGTATGTCTATAACAATATGAAGGTTACCTTGAAAAGAGCAATGTAGGAGGCCAAAAACACGACTAAAATAGGGTCAATACATTATCTTTGAAAGGAATGCTCATTAATTTTTGAGCAATTGGGAGAAAACAGAAAAAACACAAAGAGGTATAATTAGAGCAGTACAACGTGGTTACTATAGCATCATTTCAAATGGTTGGTTATCTCAAATTAGAAAGTAGATATTGTAATAAAGATCCAGCAACAGGTTTCAGAAGAGCTTACAGAAGCTATTTAGAGAAACACAGGGTAATGTTCCCCATGGCTAGCATGCTGAGTAGAAGGTGAGCTGAGAGCAACGAGACCACTTCTTTGTGGACTCAGTTTCTCCACTGCAGTTTAGATGACTGAAATGACATTTTCATGAGTGTTTTCTAAGGCGAGGTAAATCTAAGTACACAAGTGTCATCAGATCCAACAGGAATGTAGGAGGAAAAATAGGAGATTAAACCATTCACTCTTTCTCCTTATTCAAAAAAATGCTTTTCATACGGGAAGTGAGGAATGCAAGATTAACTGGGTGACACTGGCTGGGTCGAAAAGGAGTAAATTCCTCTTCCTGCATTAACTGCTTGTGATTAAGAACAGCTTGCTAATCAGGAATCAACTGCTCCAAGGTCTCCAAGGCCACACCTCTGCAAGGCAAAGGCATGTTCAAAACACCAGCAGGAAACCTGCTCTGCTATTAGCATGATCCCTGCCACAGCTTTGGTCCACTAGCATCTCCCAGTTGATATATAGATACACCTCATAGGGTGGAAAGACTGTTTCCTTCTGGCATCGTGACCTGTTTTATTTAACATTCTAGATCTGGCCCCTGAGTTCAATCGAACAGAATGGACAGAGTAATGTTCCCTGTGTGGAGCAGGGAGAATTCTCTATTGCAGATAATATGTTGGGTAAATGTCACCCTTTCTTCTGTTTGCAAATTGCTGCTGACCAATTTGTCATTAATGCGTTTGTTATTTGATCCTGTCTGATGAACAGGTTGTGAAAAAGGATATTTCAGTCTATGTTCTGGGGGCTTGTTGGTGAACATATTACTTTTTTACTGTTTGCTAGTTGATATTTATAGTGCTTGGTCACCCAAAATACATTTGCATTGCTTCTACTTTCTGGATTACTTGAGAGAGAAAGATTTATGAGAATTTGAGATGGCCACAAAAACTAATCGAAGTGTGAAAAGATTGGAATGCATATCCATTAACTCCATTCTGTTACCAACTTGTAACCCTAAAGCGCTTAGTGTAAAAGGTATACTAGGTCTTTTACTTTAGTACCTAAACTTGAATGACATACTGACAATTTAAAACAACTGTGTTTTATTTTAAAGCAAATAAAAAACCTGATAACCTGCTTTTATATAATGGAGACTTTAAAACTGAAATTAATTAGTGTCAGTTTATAGCAACAGTAAATTTTGACATATTTCCATCAGTTTACCTGAAAAATGTGGGGTTTTATGTTTGTCAAATCTTATAATCCTTCTAAAACGTAACCTGAAAGTAGCTCAGGCCCAATGTTTTGACATTCCCCTCAGAGGGGCGAGTTACCAGTCTTTAAATGAGTGTCTCTCTAAAATCACACCCCAGCTGCTCCTTCTCTCACCCCTCATATTTAAGGTGAGTTATTTCCACAGAGGGATGGTGGTCTTGAACACGGAGCAAACAAATGGGCAGAGCTGAAGTTACGGGAACCTCAGGGCTCATCCAGCATTTCATACTGATGGCCACCCACCACGAGGCAAAAAAGGTGAAGGAATAGAAAAGACAACTTTTCTTTTATGTCAGTGACTCTTCATGACAGTATGACAAGTTTATTAGACATCTGAAGTGTTTTTCAAAGAATGTAGAATCATTGCTTGGTCCTAGGCAAAGTATAGCAATGGAGAGTGTATTTCTGGGAACCATTCAGCAGTGGCCCACAGAGGGTTCACTGCAAGACTTAATGGCTCTTTAGCCATCTGCCCCGTGATTTATTTCTGCTCAGGCTTTAAAACCCTTTTTAACAAGTTTCTTTGTGCAAGTATACATGAAGCTGCGTTTTTTTCCCCAAGTGGTAATTGCCCCAAATATACTGGAACAGAGGTATTATCACTAACAGTGCAGTTGTTACCACAGTTCCTAAGCAGAAGATTGCAATAATATCCCAAGAGAGCACTGGTCCCGAGCACTCGGGCTGTGCCTAGAAGTCGATAGACCTTCTTCCTACTCTACCGTGGAGCTGCCAGGTGATGCTTCTTGTCTTATGTTCCTCAGTTTGTAAATGGCTATCAAAAATATAATCCATCTACATAAAATGCTTTAGGTCTACTGCTGGGAACAGCTATATTTCACCTTTGCATCCATATGATTGGACAAAAAAAAAAAAAAAGGGATATCTTTTGCTATGTAGCCTAAGTGGGAAAGATGAAATAATAGTACTATAAGAGGTGTTAGTCGAAATGGTCGACCATTGTCCAGATATAATTTAAAAGTTACCCTGCCATTTCTGAATATGAAAGATAGAAATAAAACCAAAACCAAATTATTAGAACTCACCATAGCTGTTCTATTTGATGAGGAAAATTCTAAATACACATGCAATAAAATATAAAATCATGTGTTAGTTGGCAAGAAAAAATTTCTGCATTATTACAGTATCAACTTATTAATCATATATTATAATTAATCATATTAACATTTTTAATTAAAGTTAATGTCACATAAGTCCTAGCTGACTGTTGTCTGCAGCAGTCGTAAGAAATGCTAACATCTGTGAATAGCAGTAGAAAGTTAGTGGATAACTTTTACTTTAAATTGAGAGATTATATGATTCAATAGTTACTACTTGACACATTGATGTCTTTTCTTACTAAACTTAATGTAGACAGTGACTAACATAGAGATCATGGCACAACATTTTTGCACAAGTAAATGAGTAAGGGTTACACCCTGCAGGCAGCTCCCATTCGTCTGCTTATCCAAACTGAGGCCCACGCTTCCATGTCTTCATGACCACGGCTGCCCTTCCAGACCCAGCATAGTTGTATCTGTCTACATGAGGACAGGCTCCAAGGTACCACCCAATAAACAAGATCTAACTCATGACCTAACCAGATGGTCAGCCGTGGGTTTTGTCTCTGAGTACTGTTAGTCTGTACTAAATTTAATGGAGGGAGAAAAGCCTAGAAGTTTCAGCCTATCAACCATATTTTACTTTATGTTTTGCAGACACATTTCGATTTCAGTGGTAGGCTGATGAATATGCACCCGTATTTACTCCAGAATTCATACTTGAATGTTATTTGATGGGAACTCACAATACTTTCCATTAAAATGCCCATACTCTTCTATAAAAATGAACTAAATGACAACTCAAAAGCTGATGAAAAAGGATGTTAAAACAAATCATAAGCTGTTAGCAAAGAACCAAAGTCATACACCAGGACTACAATCTCTTCCACTGAACAGCTGGGGTTTTTTTTCCTTCTGGAGCTACTGAGATCCAGAGATCTTCAGTCTGACTTACTCATGAGAAGAGACATTTTTGCATGCTGTGTTTTCAGTTGTCCAAACCAGACACCTGACTGATTGCTAGAGTCCTTATTTCTGCTTTAGCTGCTAACGGTAGTCTTCAATATGGTTAAAACTCCAAGTAAAATTTGAAGACAATCAAAAAACACCCTGAGACTGGTCTACTCAACAGTTTGCATTGCTCTTTCCCAGCAGAAGACATATTTCACAATGAATAGGAGATCTCATATCTGGAGATAATTACAGAAAATGTCTACTGGTTTGGAAGAATTGGAGCAAGAAAAATGTGTGTGGAGCAGATGCAGACACATCGCCTCAATGAGATTTAGCCATAGGAGGCAGCAAAATAAGTAGTAAGAGGGTAGGTAGAAAAAGGAGCTAAACCAGTTTAATCTCAGCTGGCTATTTTTTTTTTCTTTTTTTTTTTCTGCAGTTTATAGCTGATGGCAAAGTATTGCAGTTATTGAACACAAGGGGCCAGTTCTTTTTGTCTGGAGAAGCTGAGTCCAAGTAAAGAACAAACTGTTTGACCCAACAGAAAGACACAAATAGAGAACTACACTATAATATATAGAAGAAAATATTGTGTTGCTTCCTTCATCTAAATCTAAGCCTTCACACAAATCTGATGATCTTATTTAGTCCATAGATTAAGATCTCAGCAGAAATGCAATAAAACTACAATAAAGGTTATGTATCAATGAGGTGTCAGTTGCGCATAGGGATGAAGTATTCCAGCCATAATTAAATTCCAAATCTAATTACAATTTGAGGAGCCCTTTTAATTACATTGCAATATTTTGCTTTTGTAGGGAGATGATTGCTATAGCATCTTTTATCTGTAATTTTCTTTTAATTAAAAAATGTAAATAAATCAAAAACCCCTACTTAAAATATTTACATCTTAAATGAAAACAAACAAGAAATGCAGGAATTTCTCCATCCAGGTCTTATCTACTGAATCACACCTATGCATACTTTTTTTTTTCTAATTAATTGGTGAATTTTACATTAACACTTATTTCTTTCACATAACCAGAAACGGCCAAATGACTTCAGCTAAAGGAGAAAAAAGATCTTCCTCAAGGCAAAGACTTTCAGACAGGAAAGATATCAAATATTTTTTTCAAAAGATGTTGGGACTGTAGGGCACCCTTTGCAAAGCCGCTGGATGCTTCCCTGCACTGCGTTCCTCCAGCCAGCCCCACCAAACTCAGCTCTTCGATAGAACAGCAATTTCAGGTGCCTCTGCTTATTAACACTTATAAACCCCATTGTGCTTACATTTCTTTGTCCTCCTTGTGTTTCTTTGAAGCACTTAGTCATGGTCAGTTTATATCACCTGCCTGTGCGGTAGTAACACTGTGTGTTGGTTTAAGCAGTTCCTTTTTCTCCCCGCCATTGGGCTTCCTGGTGTGATGGCTTGGTAAGAAAAAATCTTTCTTCTTGGCTTTCATTTCTCTATGTGCAACAGGCAATTGTGTTTTACTCTTTTAAGACAGCGCCTCAGTTTGCCTGAGCACCTCCTCCAGTTTGAGTTAGTCTTTCCTGAATAGAGGAGACCAGAATTTTAGGAGGAGAGTGCAAAGGACTCCAGGTGCAACCCCCAGGGCCTCTGCAGTGACATAAATCCTTCATTGTTCCTATGGCAAATACCTCTGTTACTACCTATTAAGGCCAGATTCGCCTTTTCCATAAACTCCTCATATAGGTGGCTTGTGACCCACAGCCATTTCCAGGTGACAGACGGAACACCCTGTATGATCATGCATTTTCTAGTGTTCAGCTTTATTCCATTCCCACTACATAAGACCTCAAGATCTAGCTCTGGCTGTAAAATATTTATACCATTTTTTCCATCAACAAGTTTCATTGCAACATTTTATACCAAAATTACTTAATCAAACTGTCCCAACACTTGTAGAAGAACTACATTAACAGTTTCTCTCTAACCTCTACCCCTCCTTTGTGTCTCTGCTGTAGTAAATTCCTTATTCAGTTATTTTAATCTAGTGTAGTAGATTCTTTACTTGGTTGGTGTTAATCTACTGTTCGTTTATCTTCCTTTCTCCAGCTGAAAAATTATTCAAAAATTTCAATGAAGCATTAACTACTTACTGCAGCACTACATATCAGTCCAGATAGATTGGATATACCACTTCTCCTTTGCTTAGAAGACCAGCTACTTTATGAAGGAAAACTATTAGTTTAGTTTGGTGTAATCCATCTTTTGTAATTTCAAGTTGTATTCTATCTCATTTTCTATTTATCCCACATCTTTACTGCATTCTACAAACTTTGCTTTAAAGTCTGACTCACAACTGATGTCAGATAACTAGACTTAAAATTGTCCAGATACTCTTTTTCCTACTCTTACACATATATGTGTATTGCAAATGTATGTAACTAGATGTGTGTATACACTTACGTACATAAACATATGCAGTTATTCTCTTTTCACATAGTACTGTCCTACACTGGCAGCTGTTTCTGCCACAATACATGAGAAATCAGGTACCATTTCTTCAGAGTACTAGAACAGAAATAATCTGGTACCTCAAGACTTGAACAGGTTAAACTCGCTGAGCCTTGTTACCTTCCACATGATAATCTCCACTTTCATTTCCACATCTTTTTTTTCCTATTAGCTGACATACCTTTGCTTTCCATAATAATTATTATGTTAATGGCAAAAGACAAATTTTTAATCTGCTTTTTGGGACCTTACACTATTTTTCATCTCTATCCCACCTACTGTAGAACAATTCTGTTTTGTCTTTCCTTAGTCTCTTCCTATATGTAAGCCTGGACATCATCCTCAAGCACGTGGAGGAAAAGAAGTAGTCAGGAAGCAGTCAAGAAGGCTCCATATGAATATGAGGAGAAACTTCTTTACTTGGAGGGTGATGGAGCACTGGAACAGGCTGCCCAGAGAGGTTGTGGAGTCTCCTTCTCTGGAGACATTCAAAACCCACCTGGACACATTTGTGTGCCATCTACTCTGGTGAACCTGCTTTAGCAGGTGGGTTGGACTAGAAGATCTCCAGAGGTCCCTTCCAATACCAACCATTCCGTGATTCTGTAAAAAAGCCTATTTGCTTTAATATTCTTTGCAAAGCATACTGTAGCTTTACTACTGGCAATTCTTTCTTTATCAATACAACTTTAAGACATAGTTTTCATTGCTGTTCACTCCTCTCTCTCGTTCTCCTTAGGCTTTATGCTTATTTCTACTGTACAGGTAGTCTGGGCACATTTTTTTGCCACATAATATTTCCACTTTTGCCTAGATAAAAATTCTTAACAGTTTTTAAAATATGGATTAAATTCTATATTTCTTTTGTATTTAAATCCATAGCTTTTCAGCCTAACTCATTTCAAATATTACATTTATTAGACTTTGTCTTTTTAAACTGAATCTTTGAACCTTCACTTATCCTGCCATCTAATTAAAATTCTATCATCTCATGGTCACTCTTTGCAAGGGTTATTTTCTACCACCCTACTCACCTCAAGTCTAAATTAGTATTGATTCTCAAGTATTCATTGAATTTTGTTGAAAAAAAAAATCTTTCTCCCGTTGTATTACTTCATAACCAAACTTTATTACTATTCCAGGGATTTGATCTCCAAACTAGTAGGTGACCTGTTAGTCCATAATTGTTAGAATTAAAATGAATATAAGCACCACTTTGGAAAGGATTTGACACAGAGATTAAACACTCCCTTTGAATTCTTGCAGACTATTTACATGTATTCAGCTAGCCGTATGCGTGCGTTATTCCTGGATCATGACAGTCTTGTGGACTGGACCAAACCAATTAGTTGAAGTCTTCTTGAACGTGCAAAAATGTGTGATAAAAAAGTGTGAGTATTTGACAGTACATTCAGACAGGTCCTTGGAGCAGTGAGAATTCATAAAATGCAATCTGATCCTTATCCATAAATTTTCTTCATTAGTAATAGTAATGGAGATTGCTTTTTCACTTCCATGATCTGTAACCTCTGCATGAATGGAGAAGAGTGGCATGTGGAGAGCATGTATTTCCATTACTTAATCTATACATTTGTCACAGGAGAGCAGGGAGGAAGCTCTGGATCTGTCCCAGACTCCAACAGCACTCCTGATCTATGGGGCAGAAGGGTTGCAAAGGGGTAGGCCGGGGGTCAGACGGCATAATCCATATTAAACTGTGTATACTCAGAGACCTCCTGAGACTCACCACTGCATACCATCCGTCATACAGAGATTCCTTAGGCTGTGGCTGTACGCCTAGTTTATCAACATCAGCAACACTTAAGACACCAACGCTCCCTAGATGCTTGCTGCCATTCTTCTTCCAGCGGTGACCAACCCCACAGCAGACCTGGTGGTAGGGAATCTGTGAGCAGTTCTCATTTGTTTTGGCGTGGAACTAGATGGATTAGTTTAATCTGCTGATGAAGACAGTTTGAGCTGACCTTGCTGAGTCTGCACTGGGGCTGACCGGGCTGCGTTCACACATTGACTTCTCCAGGCAAGACTGTGAAAGTGAGAGCTCACAGCTGGTAGGCAGCCTCCCAAGCAGCTGGGAAGCCCGTAGCGCATTGACCACACAGATGTTTGCAAAATGAATATCTATCTACAGCTTTATTTTCCAGAGGAATCTACCACAAGCTGCAAAGGCCTTGGGGGGTGGGTATCACCCAGGCCATGCCCCTTCTCTATAGGTTTGACCCTCAGAGGCGGGGCACCTCACACACGAAATGAGAGGACAAAAGTACCTGTACGTCTTGATGCCCCATCTAATCCCTGCACTTCAATAGATATATGCTGCAGTCTCCAGGGAAATGCAAAACATCCATAAGTAGCTGGCTGAGCAGCCAGTGGTCACTGGGGTACAGCAGCACTCCAAGCTTGGCTTTTTCCCTCAGACTCTTTATTTGAAGTTACAAGAGTGTAACTTGCATTGGATAATTGCAGTGTTCCACTTAGATAAATGAAGTTATTGGCTCAATGCCTATTAGCATTACCTAACAAAATCTTAATTAGACTAGAATTGCAAATACTGTTAAAGTTCATGTTAGCACATCAAGTGACTATCGCCAGATGATTTTTTTTAATCAATGTCCCAACTTTCCTGTTAATAGTTTTGGGTTGTTGGCTCTTACATTTAACTTTAGCACTAACATTTTCTAGTTTTCGTTTGTACTCTATGTGTCTAATGCATCATAATATCATAGCGCATCAATTGTCTACATAGAATCTGGAGGTTATTTTAATAAAGTTCTTAACTAGAACTCTTTTGTGAAGGCAACTTTTATAACAATCTCTGAAAATCATGTTTTCACCTCAGCAGAAAGAGATTATAGACTGGCATTTATACACAGTATGTGCTTTGAAAGCATTTCTGAAGCACTCATAAACCACTGGATCACATGAGGACTTCAGAAACTCCTCTTGTCTTGAATCATCCATAAATTAATGCTTTTATATTTACAAAGTCACCCACAACCAGCAAAAAAATCAGTAACTGCAACAGATGCGTAACAGAATGAAAAAAAAGCCAAATAAGTCAAATACTTGACTTCTACGTTTTGTATATGTTGATAGCATTTGGCCTTAGAGGGAAAAAAGAATAAGCCAAACCTGGAGTTTCTAGGTCAGATTACTAAGCTTTTTGAAAAGTCCAAATATCTGACTCTGCATTGCTCCCTCTTCTAGAAGCAGCCAGCTGATGGTGGTCAGACCTGAACAGCAACCGCACTAAGTTCTTCCTCAGCACAGCGCCGTAGGAAAAAGAACGATCACAATTATTTTTGGACTGGATGCAGCTGAAGCAGTTGCCATCGCTGTCAGACGTACCCTCTGCCAAAGGTCACCAGCCACCAAGGAGCCTGCAGGGTATGCGCTTCTCATCCACTGCAGCTCACAGCCTGGTGCATTAACAGAAAATGCCAAGATTTTCCTTTCACTTCTGTGCACGGAAAAGGGGCAAAGCCAGGGCCCTTTCTCCCATTAAAACCACTGTGGAGGCCACCTCCAGCAGAAGGAGGGGACACAGCTGGGTAGGGAAGGTGTTTTGCTGCCACAGCCACTTCCAGCCAAACTGCTTGATCGGAGTCCTGGAGCAAACGTAGCCAGACAGACAATTAGCAGTAGCACAGTCACCCTCGCACTGAGCTGAGTGAATACTGCTGCATTAAAACAAATGTTTTAATGGATGGTTTATGGTCCAAATGACTCTGAATGGGCTTCTTTAAAAACATGCTCTGTTGGTGTAAGTTCCCCTTAAAAAATCCTCCTAAGATTTCATACTACTTCAGTAGGAGCAGAATTAGGCCGAAGCCAAACACCTCTTAAAACCTGCCCTTTATACATGCTGAGCAGGGTAGGGGTGGGAGAGGAGCTTTTACACTTAGCATGGCCATTTCAGTGCCAGTTTGCTAACACAGTTTTCTAAAGGTGCCGTCTTTACGTAGCTTCCTTTCCTTTCCTTTCCTTTCCTATCCTTTCCTTGCCTTTCCTTTCCTTTCCTTTCCTATCCTTTCCTTGCCTTTCCTTTCCTTTCCTTTCCTATCCTTTCCTTGCCTTTCCTTTCCTTTCCTTTCCTTCTTTCCTTTCCTTTCCCTTCCTTTCCTCTTTTTTTTTCCTTTTTTTTTTACCTTTCCTTTTAATCTGGTTTACTTCGTGGTTTTGTTTTTTTGTTTGGATTGTTTTTTTTTTTTTTAAATGTGACTTTTTTGGACCAGAGGAATAGTCACTGTAGCGCTCTTTCGCAACTTGGCTATAGCCAGCATCTCTGGGTGATCACAAAAGCTTATGTTATTTTGCAATAACTCCCATCTCGATGCACAGTACAAGCACAGCCCCCTCGCAGAGGAGCTCAGGAGTTTCCTACGCTAATTGTATCCCCGCCAGTTGCAGATTTCCCTGCAGCAGCACAAGCCAGACTTTCATACAGGCTGTTAATATTTTCCACTCCAGTACCCGGTGCCAAATTCTCCCACGGCTTGCTACAAGTTTCCTGACAAGATACGCTTTTAGCAAGGCATACAGGGGATTCACACAGGCAGCCAAGGCCGGGCTCCCACCACCCCGCCGGCTGGCACTGGAGAAGAGCCTGGGCGGCCAAGTGGAGCTCGGTCTCTTGGCCATCCCAGTGAATCCCCAGCCACGGCGGGCTTGTGCCAGTATGACCAAAATCAGAGGGCTGCCCACCGGGGCCCACGGTTGTGCCGCTGCACTCCCCGAGGTGCAAGGACACGAGGTTTCTTGGGGAAGCAGACACGGGTGCCGCCAGCCGCTGGGAGGGGGAGCTGGGGCATGTCTCCAGGAGAGCGGCGGTGACCGCGCCGTGCCAGGGGACACGGTGACTCAGAGGCACACCTCTGGCTCCTTGGCCTTGGCCTGCGTCCTCCGGCATAGAGAAGGGCCGGCCACAAACCGCGGCGGGGCCCCACGGCTCCCTGGAGGGGACACACAGCGCTGCAGGGATCCCTCCCTGGCCTCCTCTGCCCGCAGCTGGAGCAACTGTGGTGCTGGGTGGCTGTGGGACATGTGCCAGACCAAGGCAGGCAGCCCTGCCCTTAGGGCCTGCTGAACAGGGAGCTTGGAGCTTCCCCAGCCAAAAGAGCCCCATGGTTAAAAACTGACCTGACAGGAGCAAGGAGACAGCACAAACTGTGTCTGTGCTGGCCAGGAGACAGAGAAAGGGACAGGATTTTGCTGGTGCTTGAGAGAAAAATAAGCCTGATGTTGCAGTAGTTTTGGGGGGCTTGGAACGATGGCCTGCAAGAACTGTGTGGGTGCTGATAAAGATGGCAGGCAGTATGAGTCACTTGAGTCCACTCGTTCTTAGTGTAACACAGAAGAAACAGGAAACAAACAAACAAACGAACAAACAAACAAAAACCAAACAACAAAAGCCCATAAGCTGGTTTTGGAAGCTGCGTTATTATTTGCCCAAGAAGGCCACCTTTGCCCTGCCCACCAGTGTTGCTCGCTGCAACACAGCAACTACTGTGCCACTGCGTGTGGCAGAGCTCAAGGGGCTGCTGCCAGCCTCTGTCCACCCCTATCCCCAGGGAAGGGTGGCAGAGACAGGCAGGAATGTCCCCAGAAAGGGCATAAACTCTGCTGACAACGCCTTTAATGTTGCAAAACTTCAAGCTCCGAGCCCTGGAGTTGGGGGATGACATGAGCACCTGTGGTTTCGGTTTCTTATACGCTAGATTTTTAGCCCTAAAAAGAACAAAAGTCTACAAGAGTGATCTGTAAGTACATTGAAAGTACTCACATTAAAGGAAAATACACAAAAATCCCAAGCTAACTAACGTTGTAAAATCTCATGACTTTTAAATTGGCCTTGAAGTTTTTAGGTGGGTCAGTTTCTAGTTCTGACTTGCAGCTCTTTCATTGCTGGAGTTAGTGATATCACATACCAATAAAAAACCTCATGAAAGCTGTAGCATATAGTGCCCTCATTCTGCTAGTAAAAAGTATGTTCATTTTTAATAAAAGCGTTAAGAAAGAACAGCACATCACGAAGAAAGCAGTAGGTTTACAACACTCCATGTGCATTTACCTAAGACACCGGCTATTTCCCCTGTCTCCTGGCCCCAGGGGTGCTGGTGCACAGATGTCACACCCCTGAAGGAGGGAGTCTTGCCTGTTCCCTTACAGATCTAAGCCAGGACTGTGGGGATCTACCAGATCAGCATTTAAGTCAGGAAAAATGAGCTCCTAGAAGCTTGGTACACCCCACGTCTCTTATGCAAAAGTAGCCAAGAGTGAGTACTCAGTAGGTAATTAATACAGTTTGTTGCATATTAAAAAACAAACAAACCAACCAAAAATCCCACAAAAAACAGAAATAAACAAACACACACAAAAAACCAATAACAAAACAACAAAAAACCCCAAAACAAAACAAAAAGTTTCTCTTTGTATCTCGAGTGCAGCCTAACCAACAATGAGCTGTTCCCCAGTCTGCTGAGGCCTGCTTGGTTCAGTAGCTCCCTCAACACCCCAAGTGTCAGTTCATCTTTGCTGGCTACAGCTCTCTCAGTCTCGTGCCCTTTACTCTCTGCTCACAGATCTCTTTCCCAGACAGCCGCTGTTTTCCATGCAGCAGAATCAGCCACAGTCTCTCAAACACACGATTTTCCCTGGTGCCATTGTCTCTGAGTTTGCTGCTGCTCTGGAACGACACAGCATCTCCCCACTAGCTGATTTCCCTCTGGTCTTCCAGACATCATCTCACATAATTTTGCCGTGGCTTTACTGCCTGATCCCTTGCCAAACCACTTGTAGCTTTTTTCCTGGGCTGCTCTGCAGAGATTCTGTGCCTTGGTCCCGTACGTGCCTCTCATCGTCAGCTTTTTTCATATTGTATTCAACAAGCCAAAGATTATCCATATAAAGCAATGTAAATCACACCATTAACAGGCCTCCTTGCCACAGTGTTCCCAGTTATTTTAGCTTTAGGCTTCTGTTCTGGGTTACTATAATATTTTGTTAAGTTCATTTTTCCAAGATTGAGTCCAAAAATGTCTGATCTGACTGGCTCTGGTAGAACACTGCAGAAATACCTTTGCAAAGCTCAGGAGTGGATGCATGATTTTCAGGTTTTTTTGCCTGTTTAGCTCAAAGTTTGAAAATGCTGGGATCTAAGCATCTGACCTCAGCTGTTTTTTCTAATGTGGTTGACAGCACTTGTTAGTAGAGACCTGCCATCTTCTCAATGCAGAGAACAAGACTAGTTCTTTAAAGAATTGACAGGTATTGACACCCCCAGAAGTCAGGTTGCTCAGCATAGAGAAATATTAGGGAGTAGAACATGGAAGCAATGTTTGCGTCCAGGCAATACCTAACTCAAGCCCCTAAATAAAGAAAACATGATAGCATGAAGATGGACTGCTGCTGGAGTTGAGAAGTAATAAAGTTACCCAGACTGTGCAACAGAAAGCTTTACAAGACCCTGAGCCGAACTGAGCACCAGTAGTGATGCTGATGCATTGGAGTGGTGTGGTGTAAAGCTAATTAATACTGCTGGTCGTAACGTTGCTTTCCAAAATGCTCTACACTGAGCCACCTGTGTGCACCACTGCTAGTTCTGCTACTCTGAAGCTGTGTGCTGTGTCCCTAAGTTCTCTAGCTGCTGAGCTCCTCAGATCAAGTTTAGACACTTAAAAGGTCCATATAGTTAATTAAGGACAGTAAATTGTCTCTGCTGATGAAGTAGAACTGGTGAAACAGTTGGGGGAATTGGAGATGGCAAAGTGAATTTATTGAGATGACACGTGGATTTTATTTTCTCAGGAACGAAGCTTGTTTTTATGAAGCTAAATGAGGAAGGTGGAGACACAATGTCATTTCATGAAGAGACTGAAAGAGAAGACAGAGCTCTGGGCAAGTGGCAACATCTTAATCTCTGAGCTATTAGGGTACTGGTCTTAGAAGAGAGGAAGAATTCAATAAGACACATAATATATTTCAGTATCACGTAACAAAAACTATTAAGCTCCATTAATGAGCAATCATTCATTCATTAATGAGTGAAAAGGACCTGGTGTCAGGTTATGGCCAAGGATTTTTTGGAGCATAGAATCACTGAGAAACGTACTTAAAATCTTGATTATTTTTTCAAACTCTAAGTGCGGACTTTATTTCTTCTGACATATGTAGTTTGCATCTTTGAATAGGTAATATGACATATTTATGTGTGAGATTATCAATTATTGTGTGATGAGTGATTAAATTTATATGTTGAAAAACCTGATGGACTTCCACTGACTGTTTTCCATTTAAAGAAACCCATGCTTATATGAAAGCATAAATCATCAACCCATTTTTAAAAGGCAATGATTGCAGAATAATAATTTATAATAGCAACATTAATATCAATTATTCTGTCTGTAAGAACAGTTCCTGCATACACTAAAATGTGAATGTGAAAGAGGTAATAACTAACTAAGATTATATGTTCTTTCACTTGTGACTGTGTTTGTAAAGGTTCTGGTGCCAGCAGAATCAGTTACCCAGACTGTGCAACAGAAAGCTTTACAAGACCCTGAGCCGAACTGAGCACCAGTAGTGATGCTGATGCATTGGAGTGGTGTGGTGTAAAGCTAACTAATACTGCTGATGGTTGCTTTCCAAAATGCTCTGCACTGAGCCACATGTGTGCACCACTACTAGTTCTGCTACTCTGAAACTGTGCAGTGGCTACACTTCTGACAATGCAAATATTACTCACTTCGAAATTTTACCAGTAGCTACACTAAATTCAAGACTGTGTTGGTTCACTACCAGTAACTCAGCTGGATTTGGAGCAAGACGGCAGAGGGAGAGAATCCAACAAAAAAAATTAAGTGGATAAAATAATGCAACAGAGTCCCAGAGAACAAACGAAATTCCTTGTTTTCTGAGCAATAGGGAAAACAGATGCGTTATAGATAATTCACTAGAATATTTTTTGGTTTTATTGTTCAGATTAAAAAATACTTTGAGTTGACAAGACATTTAGCACAGAGATTTCTGGATGTTGAGAGAGCTGTGGGGTTCTTCCCAAGGACAGGTGATGCAAAAGACCTAACACATAAACCAAGACACCTACTGAGAGTTTCTCCTAGGGGACAAAGGAGCTGTCATTTCAGTAGGTTTAGTGATTTCACTCCCTCATGTGTCATTTTCCTCAATTTAAATTCTTATGATTTTGAAGGAAAGCTTAAAAACAAGAGCTATTCATATAAGATTTTGCTACATCCCCATATAGAGAGAGCCCTAAACGATTGCACAAATGTTCTTGTAAACCTTACACGGATCTTAGCTACAAGACTTGTGTGGCCTCCACCAACGTTTTCACAGCAGAAGACCTTGGCAGGGAAGAAGATGAAAGTGGAGCAGACGTGACAAACAACTGCCTATCAAAAGAGAAGCCTCTCCTTTGACATCTGGAACCTCAAAAAAGAGGCTTCTCTTTGCGACAGATGATTGCAATGGAGAAGTAAGAGCACAGAGAGAAGTGACACCTCACAGCTGTCTGTTGGTCCCGACTGTCTCTTACTGCCCACCACATACCCCCATGCTCTCAAAAAAAGAAAGAAGGTAAATGAACGATGTCAGGCTGCTGGGAACCTGCTCTTGCAGGAAACTTCCCCAGGTAACACAAATGGCCACAGCGGCAGAGAGGGGGTGGGCTACACAGCCTAAGTAGATGCTCTATCTCAAACAGCCTAAATGACTACAAATTACCACAGACAAAGCCTGTGGTCACTATTTAGTCCCTCTTCAAATAAAGCTTCCCTTGACTTGAAGGAGGGAAGTGCTCTAATGTTAATGGAAGGTATCTGAGAGGAGAACATGCCCCCTTGGCTTGCTATGATCATATCCGACACTAACTTGGCAAATACGTTCACAAACTCAAACTGCTAGTTTTCGCAATAGAAAAGTACAGCCAAGAACCATGTTGGTTTAAGAAATGGGTATGTTCACATAAAGTAAGAACTGACCTACTAGACCATGATATTCTCTGAGATTTGGAAAAAAAAAATAAATTGTTTTTGTATGTCTCTGCACTTCAACACTCACTGTAGAGACTGCAGTTATAGGTTCTTTGGAAATGCAAATTAGACAACAGTGCCTGATTTTGCCTGGCACAAGGGAGGGAAGCGCTAAAATATTTTGTGATGGATCTGAGCCAGAAGTCTAGAAGACTAGATTTAAAGCTAGAGGTTTAGATCGATATTCAAAAGAAAAGCTATTGTCACAGATTTTCTGTTCCTGCTGAATTCAGGACAAACTGAAATCTCCTGACAACTGATATTCTCTTGAGATTTTCTACCTCCCAGTTCCCATCGAGTTTTTATACAAGAACTACTTCATTCCATGGCTAGTTTTGAAACCTTGCATAAGAAATGTGAGACCAAACCACAAAGTTTGGATAGTGATCTGTACTTTTTGCAAGTTTGTGGGGGGTGTTAGGATCACAACTGCTCTACTTCAAGTAAATCCCACTACTTCAAGAAAATCCCACTAGGTCTGAAGCGAAAAATGGAACTAGGCTTGTCTGCAAACACTGGAACAAACTCTGATCCAAGTTACACCCAACAAAATGATAGGGGTAGGGACAGGGTGGAAATGGCCTGTTTTCCTCTTCCTCCTGGGACTGCTTAATAGATATAAATCTATTCCATCACTGAACATTTGCAAATTAATGTCCATCCATTTTATAATGCTTTTCTAACAGTGCCCTGTGCTTTTACGTCAACATACATATTTCTATTCAAGAGATCATTACTATTATTTTAAAACAGATGGTTTGAACATAATCCACATAAATAGTAGATTGGCACTGCCAGTCATGATGGCATGTGTAGAAAAGAGCTGGCTGATGTGACAATATTTAAAGATTAGCAGTCTGGGACACTACAAATGACAGTGTCTCTTGCCACTGAACCTAATGCTTGTGTTATGGCATTAAAATAAAGGCACAGCAGTCTTCACGCCAAGAGATCTGATAAACTCACAGATTAAAAAAAAAAGTTTTACTGTAGGTGTCTACTGAAAACAGCAGGGGGTGGCATAGACCCCTCTGTAGAAAGGAGGTATGAAACTCACACTCTTTTCTGTCCTTGTGTTGGCATCAGCAGATGGAGGGCTCACAACAATCTGTGCCCTGACCACTTCTGTGAACATGCCAGGCATGGCTTTGGCTTTTTCTCTGGGACACTAGGAAATTACCGTTAGTATAAAATATATAATTGTTTAAAATTACCTATAATCAGCATCCAGTAGAACCTGTGAAAACACTGCGTATTTTAGAAGTGCTCTCTGTGTATGCGTGCCCTGCAGCTGACTCTGCCGCAGCTGTAACTATCTTAAGTTGCAGCTGATAGGGAGGAATGTGACATCACTCCAAGCCATCAGTTGGGTCCATGACACTTCATCAAAATACCCGCTTAATAACCCACATCTCCCCTCTCTGGCCGGTTTATTCCCTCTGCTTGGGTTGCCACACTGACTCATCTCCCACTTCTAAGCTTGTGCATATTAAGGCTGGCATATTAATTCAGGCAGTTCTCTTGAGTCTGTCTTGCTTGCAGGCATGTTAGGTCTTCTTGATCAACCTAAGTCCAAACTTCTCCTAGCTAAAAGAGCATCTAGGACCTGGGTGCATTTGTCATTAGGTAGTGGATGCATGTCCTGCTTACTGTTTTGACATACAGGTCCTTACTTTGGCTCCAAGGGCAACATTCTCACTGAGATCAGGGAGGAGAACTGAGACTCATGTGACACCCCATAAATACTAAGAAATGGTAAAAGCAGCAAGGCTGTCAGTGTGGCTTCCATTGCTGGATCGAGGGAGGGGATAATGTGCTAGTTCAAACAACAGAGCTAATAAAGGACACATTTTGATTTTCAGTAGCTAATCGAGGGACTGAAAGCTTCAAGGGCATGACAAACCCATTGAGGGCTTACACGTGACACACATTCACAAGTCATGAAGTCTGCCCACAACGCTTGTTTAACCACATGACGCTTCAGTAGAACAGCCAGCTGCATGTTCAAAGACCCACTGCTGCCTGCCTGGCCGTGCACTGAAGTGCCTCAAGGGTACTGAGGGAGTTTATCCAGCACCCAGGAGAAATAAAAAGAAAAAATAAATTGGTTGAAGACTTAGCTTGCAGACTCTTAAGACCGTTACAGCATACGCGGAAACGTAAGACAACTTCTTGTGCAAGTTGTAGCACACCAACAAAAAAACCACTTAAAACATCTTCGAACTATCAAAGTCAGAGATTATTCGATAGAACCTCACAAATCCCATAATCTGCTGTAAGTAGTAGCTAAGAGTTTGGCTTCACTCATATGTCTGCAACTGGGGAAGAAGCAGGAGGATAATTTATCCAAGTCTGGGGTAATGAAGTGTTAACAAAAACCATATGAAGTTATTACAACAACCACAGGCCGCAGAATGTGAAAGAAGGAGGATCTCAGGAGACCTACCTATTTTCAGTCATCTCCTGCTTCATAGTTCATCAACTGGTGTTCACCAAAACAGGAGGCAAACAACAGAAATTAAGTGATTCATTAGGCCTAATGAACAATTCTGATCATATCATCTCTAAAATACAGTCAGCCGACATTGATATATACATACTTTAACTCATTCTTCCCAACTTTATTAGGTACATATGTCTACAGCAGACACAAATGAAACATTCTACAACTAGGCTCCAAGCCAAAAACTAATTTATTCTTTAATGTGGTAGTGATTACTTGGTGGTTCCTTGAGCAGAGATGACAGGTCTGAGCTAATGGAGTTGTACTGTAAGTTAATATAAATCATGACAGAGCAATTAATTACAGAAACCACTGCAAATCCCTTTGTTAGTTTTCCCCATCACCAGAAGGATTTAATAATGTTCATTTTGCTAAGTTCCAGTGACATTTACAAGTCTTAAACCATTTTTAATCAAATCAATATCTCTGGCTGCTAAATTTAGTTGTGCTTTGCTAGCAAGTCCTGGAATGCATCAATACTAACGTTTCCTACCTTCTGCTCAAGTAAATTGTACTGAAGCCCCACACTTCCTCTTCATTTGTTTACATTGAGTAATTGGGATTTTTTTTTTTTAATGAGCAACATAAGAAATAAGTGCATCCAAAGGAATTAGGAGACAGTGAGCTAGACAGATATACAAATATCAGTGCTTATAATGCATATCGTGTAGTAGAAAAATTTAAGGAAATTTCCCTTAATTGGCTGAAAGCACTCCAAACCACAGAACTGTGACTTGTTTGGGAACCGGGGTGTTGAAACAGAGCTATGGGTAAGCCCACAGAGCTAATACAAGATAGGGGACACAGTGACCTCTTTCTGTCCCTATCTATTCTTGAATCTGTGACCTAAGTGTCCAATACAGTTGAATGACACCTAATTTCTGTTTATCTCAATGTGAACTGGACATGTAGCTGAATACCATTGAGGACTACGGGTGGTGATCTCACACACTCTTTTTCATGAGAGAGTCTCTCGTTTTCTGTATCTCACGTTTATATCTATAGTCTAGGGATAATCATACTCCTTCTGTTTGTCACATCCACTTAGATTTTAAGTCCTTTAAGGCACATGTTGTCTATAATTTTATGTGCATAACATGCCTAACAAAAAGGCAGTTGTGAAGCCAATTGCACTACAAGAAAACTAGCAGAAATACAAATAACTGTTCCACATGATTATATCTAGGGACTTTTTCCAGCTAAGTTACTGTGAAGCATCGAATATTTGCAAAGCAGTATGAAAAGTGTCATTACAAACACCAAGAACAAATAGGTTCAGTCAGTATTTTCCTAAAATAGTTTAATTTTGAAGTGGACTTTTCTAAGAGCAGGATTATAACCATTAACTTTCAGTATGTTTTTTTAATTTACATTTTTTTAAATATTATCGCCATCAACCCCCACCCCAAATACAGCTGGTTTCTGAATTTTTTCAGCAAAGATATTTAGTTTTACTTTGCAAAAACAAAGCACAGAAATTTACCAGCTCTGGATTATTATTTTGTTCTGTCCGCAACAGCAATAAAATCTGGAGAGGTTTGACGTTCTGTTGCATTTAGATTGGCACCTTTTTCTTCATATCTAATGAACACATTCGCAACAATGGCTCTCAGATCTCTGACATCCTCAAGGGACTGCACATAGGTCATGGATTCTGAATACTGGCACATCAGCACATAATAATAATAACTTAAAAAAGGAGTAAATCTCAAAAGTCACTGCTAGCTGCAAGGTTTCTTCTTTAGAAACCTTGTAGCAAGTTTTACCTTATTTATTTCATTTCAAATACTTATTTAATTAATTTTGGTGAGATTCAGCAATGATGTAGTAACATAGTTCCTTGGTCTATGACCTGTGTGCTATTCCCCATAGATGATAAAGAATAGTTGTAGCTTTTTTATTTTTCATTTTTCTGCAAGCATAAAAACAAACCAACAAGATCTAAAGAAAGAATGAGAGAGAAAAAAGAAAAATCCAGACTTTAAAAATAGAAGGACTCCCACTGAGGTTCAAAGGATGAGCTGAGCCAGAGTTCTCATCCGCACTTTCCATTAATGTTGAGTCTTTGTGTAAATAGTATAGATTGGTAACTAGAGCTTCATTTCTTTTGTTCTTCCTCTGGACAATTGCTTTCCATTTTACCTCAGATGACACCAAGTCATTGTGACAAGAGGCCCCCAAGACCTTACTGTGATTCTGTAATGACTTAAATTCCCCACTTTCCCAGAGTGCACTAAGACATCAGGCTTTTATGTCTTGAGCTGCTGCATTAAGTCCTAATGGAAAATTTCTCTCCTAACTTAAGAACTACCTTACCCCCCATGAATAAACAATGACAGCATATGGATCGAGAATGACCTCTGATACATCTGTCTTTAATGGAGGAATCACTGTAAAAATTGATTTCCTTTCACCCTCAAGCAACAAGGTCTTCCCTGTGCAGAATTAAGCACATACAAAGCATAAGATATATTCAAATGCAGTACTGCAAGTAGAGGCATTTCATTTAATATGCAGCTATGCTGGAGGCTCAGACCAATCTGAGATTCAATTTGCATTATAATTCTAAAAATAATAATTCTTTAATGAGAATATTTGAGTGTATGTAAGTGTGCAGACATAAAATTCACTCTAGAACAAAAAGACCAAACACAATTGATTTTCTGTGGGGAGCTTAAAGGAAGCTTTAAAAAAAAAACAAAAACAAAAACATAAACAACAACAAAAAAACCCCAACAACTAAAGGAAATCAAAAGCTGACCTTTTTTGAAATTTGCTTAGTTGACTCTGTGTTTTCTGAAGTAAACAGTAAAAGACATCAGAGCAGGCATGTATTCCTTCTTGTATAAGGACAGTACACATGGCATGAGTATGACTTTGCTGTTATAGGTATGGAAAAACATGTTCAGCTAAACACAATCTAACTTCAGCTAATTACAATCCATATTACCATGCTGACTTTAATCACAAACAGTACTTCTCCAAATCCATGCTAAAACTGGTATGAATCCTGGACTGGATCCACTAGCATGATATCCCTCAGTTTTGTGAAGATGCTACAATTTCTCTGCAGTGTACAGGAGCACCTATTGCCCAAGTTAGTATTACAAAGGGATAGTTATTGACGGAATAACCCAATATTTGGTTATTGGGTGTTGCAAAAAAAAAAAAAAAAAAAAAAAAAATAAATTTTTAATAATAAAAAAAATAAAAAAAAAAAAAAAAAAAAAAAAAAAAAAAAAAAAAAAAAGGCTTTACTTTTCTAGTATTAAAAATTGTTTGAGTAAATGAGTAAAAATGTAGTTTCTTAGAGGAAAAAAATACCTCTAATCTAAATACTAGAACTATTCATACCCTACCTCTCTTTTCTGGATGGAAAATGGACTAAGAAGCAGAAATTATTGCATCTTCCGGATAAAACCAGCAACCAAAAATGAGCTGAAATACCACATCCCTCTAAGCAGCTACTTTCTCCTATTAATATGATCTAAGTTCTCTCCCTACAACAGCCTATGACCACATTATTAAAAAAAAAAAAAAAAAAAATCCACACTGAATTATTAGAATACTGACTAGGACTAATATGTTTTCTTCTTCACACTTTTCCAGGTTCTGACCCTCAAAATATTGTGGAGTAAAGTGTTAGCCTATACTAGAAATTACTTATTTTTCGTCCTGTTTGTCTAATAAGGGCTTTAATTTTAATTCAGGGTTTATATATGCATGCAAAGAAAGCACAACGTCTAACCCAAAAGAAGAAAATGAAAGGTGTGCTATTTTAAAAAGACTTAGGAACATATCCAGATTTTAAATGTGGCTCTTCCCCGTAGCAGTATACCCAGTTCAACACTGAATTTTTAAGCTAAATATTTAACTTGACAGAATTAAAGGATATGTATGTATGTGTTTGAATAAGAGGTACAGATACTCTTGTTTTATCCTCTAGATGCAGTTTGTTTTTAATTTGAAAGGCATGAATTTGCTTTCAAGATGCTCTAAAGACGGAACATGAGCTTTCAGGCTGCTTTGGGGCTTTTTTTTGCCTCCTGTGAGAATTCTCAAATCTCATTCTGGGAAGATGCATGGCTAAAGCCTTTCCCCTTTTCTCACCCTATGCAAAAGCTCCAATAGAGCAGATGGTTTCACAAAGACATCCTGCCATTTCCACTGTTGTTTTTCTTTCTAAATGGAAGGAATAATCTGTATAGCTCTTCCTCCAATGGCAAAAAGCTTACATTAAATCACACTGCCACAAAGGTGTAACATCAAACACAACTGGGTTTCCTGGTCCTTGCTATCACTAACACCCACAATTATCCGCCTTTCCCCACTTCCTTGGGCTCCTGTGCTGGTCAGTAGGAACTCCATGCTCCCTATTAGAGTCATAGCTCGTTTTCTGCTCACTCCAGCAGCATCACTTGCAGAGAAATGGGAAAAGGGAGCCTGTGGTTGCTCAAGAGCCCTGGACAAGCCACTTTTTCTTGACCGTCTAAACATGCAGAGCAGAGCACAGCCTTCGGTGCCATTGAGGATCTGTGGCCATTTCATACTGCTATAGATATTACAAAGTACACCTTATCAGTGTAAACACCAGAGAGATAAAAACAATGACATATGGATCCGATATCAGCCCAAATAAACCCAGGCCGTATTCATGAAGGATTCATAGGGCCACATCTGAGGTGAAACAGTATTGCCTGACTTGTTCCTTTCTTAATTCTTGCGGCGTATTTACTCTTTCTTTGGACAGACTGATAGCTGACTTGGGCAGCAACATACTGGGAAGTATTCTGAAGGTATTGATCTTTTTCGTAGGGTGCATTATTTGATACTTAATTTGCTGTATAAATTTAAAAAAAAAACGCAAGATCTCTATTGTCTGTATTTCTAGTAACAGCACACTCTGTATTTAGACTTAACTTCTATATGAGCAATTTCCAGATATCAGGTCTCCCCATTCCTCTGAGAGAAGTGGAAGATCTGATTTATCAGCTCGATAGCCTTCATTTCTAGGTGATGCTTGGACACTATAGGGATGGGGGCACCACGGCTATTTAAATGCTTTTAAGTTCTCTGTGGCAATACCTGTCATTTATCATGTATTTGTCCAGCACAGAGCACAGTGGGCTCCCAGCGCAACTGAGACCCCAGGCCCTAGATGAGAAAAAGTGTCAGCAAACTCCTCCTCTTGAAGCAGCAGCTCACTGCGAAACCAAGAGGGATCGAAGCTGGCATGCAGCTGCGGCTGGCTTGGGTGCAAATAGCAAAGCTGAGTACAGCTGCTCCATAAGCAAAGGGTGTTTGCAAAGACATATCCGCAGGCTCTCTGTGCAGCGCTGGACATGTATGCACCCTGCTGAAGACACAGTCTTGCACATCCCTCGTGGGAGGAAAGGTACAGTGCTCCATGCTACCAGCCCAAAGAAAGCAGCACCAGCATTTAGAGAAGTTTTCATAAGAGCACTCAGCAAAGGATAGGATTACAAGTTAAACTGCTGCAGACCTGATCCAAAGCCCGTTTGAGAAGTGAGAAAGACCCCCATTCATTCGGCTCATTTTTGCAGGCTGCTTATAGTAAAGTTAATGGTGAAGACCTGTCACAAAGACAATAAACACTCAAAGGAGGAAGAAGTGGATGTTGTATGGCCAGATCAATGAGATTCACTGATTCACAGCTGCATTTCTTAGCATTGCGAACTGCCATCTCTAAATTTCAGTACATTAACACCTGACAGACAAGTTTTCCTCCAAACAATAGTAATGCATACCTGAATAAATTGCTTGTAATAAGGTTTGCATTTTAACCTTACAATGATTTTTTCAATTCAAATAGTGCTGACCATTGGAGGGAGTTGAAGAATTCGTATGTCCTAGAAGATGGTTTGATAAGAAACGGTTGTTAAATTTTAAGATCAGAGTGATTCCTTCTGCTCCTTGTTCGTTCTCCTGCATTCTCGCTTTACAGGAAGCTCATTAATAGTTCAGTTTGCCCAGTTTGTCATCTGTTTCATTATGCAAAGTACATACGTTTCATTTACCTTTCCTGTGGAAAAATCAGTTATCTTCAGCTAGATAAAATGACTTCTTTGGGTTTCTTTTCAACCCCTGTACAGCTCAAAAATCTCTAAAATCTCAACTGGTGGTAGAATATCAGGGAACCCTGATGTGTGCCAATTGCAATGTAACGATCTTTTTGTTCACATTTAAATAAGAAGTGCAATAGCTTAGAAAGCTGACCACTAGGCAAACCTTACATTGACCTGAAAGGAAAATAAAATAGTTTAAAAGTTCTCTGAACATTATCAAAAGATCTATTTGACATAGAAATTAAAGAAGGCATTCCTAAAATGGTGCTTTATTTCCCAACTCTTTGCTTTTACAATATCTGTGTGAATTAAGTGTAGAAAGTTTTTTTGGTTGCTTGTCTTATTTCTTTACTTTTCTTGGTAAAGTTCTGGCTTCCTCTTCACTGAGTAGACTAGGAAGTCCTAGGCCTATGGATTGCTTCAATATTTTTCTAAAACAACAGAGATCACATCTGACCACTCTCTAATAAAGATATTGGCACCCTACAGAGATACTACAGTCTATTTATTGCTGTTTCTTGGAGAAACTGAACAAGCTTAGTCCCATAGGTCATGATATCTTTTCTCCATTTAAAAGTAGAAAGTCTGCACTGCGGACTCATATGGATGCATGAAACACTAGCAATTTAAAATAACGACAGATTCATTTACCTAACTGATCATAATTTAAGTTCAACAAAGCATCTAAACATGTTTAATTTTATGCAAGCAATTTTGTCCCCCTGACTCCAAAAGAACTAGAAGGGACCACCAATGTGATAAAGTTCACTCCTTGCCTGTAAGCCTGGCAGTCTGGTGGGTTTGGTGATTTTATTACTTGATCAAACACAAGCAGGTATTTAAGGGTTTTGTTGTTTAAATTATCACTCATGTTAATAAGTATGTGTGAGACACTCTTTGTGCAAACGCCCCCATGAATTCAGCATGAATTACTTCCTTACTTGCAAAACCAGGGTTCAAATGGATATGACAATAACTAAAAGGCAGGAGAAGACTGAAGTGGGGAAGGACAGAAAAATGTTTAAATGTTTACTTAATACATCTGTAAGATAATGGGGCTTTGCCACAATCAGAGAAATAGGTGAGTTGTTGTCTTATGAAGCCGCTATTGACTGCAAATGCATGCACTGATGAGAGTGGTGGAAACAGGGACTGCAGGAGAATCCCTGCTGGCAGTTGTGTGCCTTATGACTTCCAGGGAAATTAGTAGGAAAATGCAGGATATTCACTGCCCAGATACATAATGATAAAATAATATCTTGCATAAGAAAATAAACTCTTAAAGTATACTGCTGCAGAAAAACTATGTAGAGTGAGAAAACATTAAACTGAGTTCTGGTCTTATCACCAAACCATTACATTTCTTTCACTCGATTCTGTTTTCACTGTCAGTCCTGAAAAATGTGCTTTTTATAGAATAGCGTATTGCAAAAAACAGCTGCTTCATTCCACAATGTTTAAGCTATACCTGAGATCTGCACTGTGCAGGGTCACAGAACAAGTTTTCAATGAACTCCTGGGGCAGCAAACAGATCAAAGCTCTACCTGGAAGAATATGCCCCATTTCTGTACACAGTAACTAGCCATTAACATGTACCAGCAGATTTCTTCATCCAGACTTCTCATACCTCAGGAGTTGTTTCTTTCAGCATCACCTTAGCTGCCTCTACACTTGGCCACAAAGACATACTCCATAGCTACATAAAAGAGCAACTCATACGTGACTTTTTTCATTTGCATGGCTTTTTGCGCAGTCACTGTATTGGAGCACCTACTGGTGGGATGGAGAGAAGGCAAACAAGTCATTGTCTTGCTTTTGTTTCTCTCTTCTATCCATGGAAAAGCTTCAAAAGGAAATTTTGTCGAACAGCTTCCTCACTTTGGTGGGCTGAAGTTCTAATCTGAAACTCATAATTGTAGCTGGAGTTATAGAGACAGAAGAAGTATGTACTAAAGAAACAAGATAAAGAACTCCATTTAATTTCATATGATCAGATGCACTGTTTTCCTGAGGTTTGTTTGATCCATGAAGCTAGTGTAAAGTTTGTATTAGGATTGGACTTCCATCAGGTTTTGGAACAAACATTTAAAGATGCAATTTCTACTTTTAAATGGAGAAAAGATATCATGACCTATGGGACTAAGCTTGTTCAGTAAACTTTAAATATAACCTGTAAGTATAAACATGTCCTTGACTGAAAAGCTTCATGTAATGAAGAACTATTATGTCCCTAAACAAATTGTTGAAACAGCTGACCCTGTACCATGAAAATCTCCCCATTATTTGGTTTGAATTTTCTAGCTATGGGATCTTGCAGTAGCTTTTGTTGAGCTATTTTGTTTTGTTTTGCTAGATTAAAGAGCTATGTCCTACCTTGTTTCCCCAAAAATAAGACAGGGTCTTATACTAATTTTTGCTCCAAAACTTATTATTTTTTTACCTGTGTAGCTGCCTGGACACTATTTAAATTGACCTTTTTTATAAACTGCAACTAGGGCTTATTTTTGGAGTAGGGCTTACATTTCAAGCATCTTCAAAAATCCTGAAAAATCATGCTAGGGCTTATTTTTGAGTTAGGTCTTATTTTCGGGGAAACAGGGTAGAAGTCTTTTCCCTGATCAGATGGTTAGAGCAACAACACCCCTCGCCTCGTCTCAAATAATCTGATAGTTTATGCTTCTGAAGTTCCTGAGAGGCATGTTTTCCAGACAACTTTTTTTTTTTTTTTTTCCAATTTTAGTGTTCCAGTTCACACAGTCTTCTTTAAATAGTCTCCCTAACTGTAAATAATACAATGGCAATTCTACATTCTTACTCCTACAGTTTTGGCATGAGCAGCCACAGACCATTTTGTCCTCTTTATTCAAGTTTCATACTAGGAGCTAATTTTCAATTATTAATTCCAAAGATTTTTTTTATGGCTGTTCTATCCTGCATACAAACCCTTGAACTGTAAACATGGTTTATAATACATTAGTTTTGGACAAATGAACATATATTTAAGGGTGTTAAAAGGTATGTTTGTTTAAATGTGCCCGTTATGTCAAGCAGTCCAGACCTCAGCGTAACAGGTGACCTGCTTCCATTACAGCCTTTCACTTCACAAACACTTGTATTATTAACAGTGTCAGCCAAACAATGTTTTATGTTTTCCAGAAAAAAGTCACTGACTAACCAGATATGAGCTTATAAATGTCTTCTTTAGGTGCTGATTCCCATTAAAACTTATAATAATTTTTATTATATCAACACAGCTATATTGTATTAATACAGAATGAAATTAAGAGAACATCAAGTATGCTTGAGAAAACATTTTCTTATGCGAAATCATTCTGACAGGCAGTAATAAGGCACCCATCATTCCACTCTTTAGTGGCAATGTCCACTTTAACTTTCCCACGTTTTTTCCAGGATCCTTATCTTGACTAGCCTACTCAGGTATTCCAATTTATTATTTTTTTAAGTACTGGGATGACATTACCTTATTTCCAGTACTCTGGTGCTTTACCCATATTTAAAGATTAATCCAGCGTCCACAGTCTCACTTCAAGACACTCCTTAGGCAATTATTTTAATAGAATCGACATTAACTTATTCAGTTCTGAAGATTTTGAAATATTCCATCTAAACCGTTGCTGTCTAATCTCCTAAATGTTAGCTGAAGGTATTTCAGTATCATGCTAGAATATAATCCTGCCTCCTTCCAGTTAAAAATTATAATATCTATTGATTGTATCTTTATGAATATTGCTAAAAAATTTTACCATCTCTATGCAATATTAGGCATATTTCTGTATTAAAATTTGATATATTCTTCATGTGTTTTAGAAATGCTTTCTTGGGTTTGGTGCCCTCTTGGGCACAGAGCTTTTTTTAATGATGTTGTTCAGTTTTCTCTGCCAGCTGATTTTATTTCCTAAATGTTGGTTTATGCTCACTATGATGAGCTTTTCTTTTTTTTTCTTTAGCTACATACTGTTGGTTTGCAGGGATTTTTTATTTGTGGGGGAGTTGTAGCTGTCTTCACTTCCCTTTTTAGTGAGATATTTTTCAGCCATAGAAACCTTTCTTGATTGCAGAGCTGGGTTTTTTTGGCATCTAATAAAGCATTCTTAAACAATTCCTAATTATAATGCACATTCTTGTGTTTAAATTTTTCCTCCCACTCAATTTTGCTCATGATTGTTTTCCGCTTTGGGAAATTGGCCTTTTTAAAGCACCAAGACTATAATACTGTTTGCACAAAACAAATAAAATTAGATCATGATTGCTTGCACCTAGGCAACCATCTAGTTCAGCAATCAATTCATCTTTATCTGTCAGAATATGTAATTAGGAATGTCCCAACTTGGCTGCAGTGCCAACACTACTACTTTTAGAAACTTACCTTTGGAAGCAGCACCATGAATTTTCCAGCACACATGCCACAAATTGATCCAGCAGTTCTTTGTAGGACAGAGAGATGTTTTAAAAGTTGCCTCAAGTGCTTCCTTTCCTTCAGTTCATGGTCTCTAACACAGTTCCCTTTTTCTACATGATCATCAGCAAGACCCTCACTTCTTAGATGTTCACCAGCTTGTGCCAAAAGCTGTCGTTCATTAATAGGACGTAAAAGAATAATACATAAAATGAAACTGTAATCAGAAAATATGCCCTCTCTGGTTTTTATTTGGGACATGAGCTAACTATTTTGGGGACAGATCTCAGCACAGGGAACTGACCCAACCCTTCTAAATACAGGGTTCAATATTCCAGCTATTATCTATCGTTTATTTTGCCTCCAAATATGCGAAGCCCTGTGGTGAGTTTTTTTGCCATCTTGAAACGCAGGCTAACTGACAAATGAAACTATGTATATTCTTTGACCTATGTCTGCTCTCAGGGTTTATGTGACTTCCAGATCCCTTAGAAAGACAGATTCCTGCACTGCAAGACTGTCGTCGTGTGGTTAATATTTGGTATATTTTAATGGAATCAAGTCCAGGCAGAATACAAAACTCCAATTTTCCATAGTGTCATGGTTTAACTGGAGCTAGCAATGCAAGCACAATAGTCACTCACTCACCCTCCTCCCAAACAGGGGAGAGAGTTGAAAGGGAAGGGAGAAACTTGGATTGAGATAAACACAGTTTAATAAAATAACGAAACACCAACACGCTACTAGTAAATATATATAAAATAGAATATAAAATAACAGATGCTCAATGCAATTCCTCATGGACTCCATCCACACTGAGCAGCCAGTCGCAGGAAGCAGCACCTGGTCCTGAACAGCTGATCCCAGAGAGAGGAGAAAAAGGCAGAAAGGCCCAGAGGCCTCTGCAAAATGGCAGGGTGGCAAAAGGCTGAACTAAATGCCCCGAACAGAACTGTCACGAACAAGTCACCAAGTGCAAAAACAACCAGAGAGAGCAAGAGAGACTGGAAGATCCTAACTCTCCTTAAGTAGGAAGCATGACGCTGATGGGATGGAATACTCCTATTGATCAGTTTGGATGTCAGTCAAGCTCTGCCCCATCCATGCCCCACTTCCTCACTGCTTCACACCTGTGGGCAGAGCGCTCAGAGTGTCCTTGGCTCTCAGACCAGAGCCGTTAAAAACATTAACTCTGTGATGGGGTGTTGTTATCTCTTGTTCTCAATAATGACTTCAAATGTTCTCAAATAATGACCATGCTAGGTATGAAAAACAGAGGTTTCTAACTGCACGAAGAAAATTAACTCGTTTTCAGTCAAACCAGCACACAGAAAAATCTAAAAATCTAAAAATGTATACATTTCTAGCTTTCAACTTTTAGGTTTTTCAGAGAAAGTTTAAAAATGCATTAAAGAGATTATTTTCTGTAGCATCACGTATTTTACAAAATAGTTCATTTGTATTTTTGTGGGCAAAATCAAAGAAAACCAGATGAAGAAATTTTGAAATTTGACTCTTATTGTAGTTTTAATTCTTGATCTTTTCCTATGTTTGTGCTGCCAAAGCATTAATAATTAAACCACAGAGACTGCGTAAAAACGAAACTCCCAACTCACAAAAAATGCTGAAAAGCCAAAACTCTTTTTTTTCTTTTTGTCTTCTCTGAAGACAGCTTTGGTTTGGAAATTCCAAAATGTTCCCAAGGTAGGAACAATCTGAAAAGAAATATGCTTCTCAGATTTTTTGGCTCCTGCTTGCCCAGCTGGCAGGATGCTCAGCTCCCTACATTTGGCGAAATGCAGAACCCAGGTAACAACGCTCCTGGGGAAAATTTGTAGACCTCAGGAAGGAAAACAGGCAGCTCCCTCACCTAGATGTCGGGCACAAGCCAACAGAAGGCTGGAGAAAGCTGCAAATGAGGCAGCCTGCCTGGTGAGCTGTAGGATCCGTCACAGAATTTGTTGTCTGAAAATCTGAAGATAAATGTTGACTGGGCTGTAAGGTTGGTGTAAATCTTGCTATCTAATAAAAAATTGTGGCCAGCCCATGTCTATGGTTTATGTCAGACGTATTCCATTGAATGTTCCTGCAGAACAGTTTAACTCAGGGAATTTTAAGAATAAAATTCTTCTGCTAGAAGGTGTCCAGCAACTTCTGGCAAATCCATTTTCACTAGCAAGGCTGATGGATTATCATTTTAAATCACCGAAGAGTGTTTCCTGCAATGTAGATGTCAAAAAAAAATCTGAGAGATTCTAATACACTTCATCTGACCAAATAGCGTGAATGTCCAATGAAAAGAAAAGATCACCAGGAAAGCAAATGAACTGGCAACTTGTTGTACACAGCTCTGCATGGACTTCAGCTTCTGAATGTACCAAATGCTGGGTGACTTACGAGCATATGTTCAAATACTGCCCATGAGATACCTCCTATGGTATTTGAACCGTACTCACTTCCTACAAACACTCCTCAAGATGGTTTAGTTTTTGCAGGGGACAATAACAAGAATACTTTGAAATGTCTGTACTGGAGGCATTTGGTAGCCATTCTGAAAGCTCTTTTATATTACCGAAGCCGAGAGCAATGTTATGCAACAAAGACAACCAGCTACATAGCACAGGCACGCACTAAAGAGTCACTGCTTATAGCTCAGAGTAACAGGCTGAAAGGTACTCCTATAGTCCTACAAGTGACTAATAGATGCACAACCATAAACAGCTTGAGTATTGAGACAGCTCTTTTTTTAAAGTACTGGTATGCAAGGAAACTCCTCTTCCAATGACCTCACAAAATTCTGCAACATTTTACATTTGCCAGAGATGTATATATTATTTGTACATAGACGTGTACAGAGCCTGAGCATAACGTGTTCTAGCTTATGTCTGCCACCCTCACAAACGAATTTTTATCATAGAAATCATTCAGAGTTCATGACTGGTAGGGAGCCTCTTCATCGAAACTCATTATTGTTCTAATGAATTACACGTGAGAGCTGTAAGTGATTACGTTATAATAGTCAGACTCAGCCATTCAATGAAAATTTAATTACAGAGTACAGGGACATGACAAAAAAACTCCATGCCCGTGTACTGGAACGCAGCCTCCCCAGCCACAGCTGGCTATTGAAAGTCTTCGTGCAATTATGCTTTCTCTTAATCACTCCCAGTTTTTAAGAAATGAATCAGGAACCGAAGTATGCAGCAATTGTAGCAGCTCCCCTGCCTGCCCCTCCACTGGCAATTCTGAAGATCTTTTCTTCGCTCTTTGGGTGATGTACGTACCCAAAATCTGAGAAAATTGCACTCCCGATAAGTAGAAAGGATGGGATCCTGCAAGCCTGACGTAAAGTAATTGGCATCAGCAGAGTCATACCAACTTACTGCAAATGATGATGCCCTCTTTATGGTCACAGAAGAGGATTCAAAGCCATCCCACTGGATACATCGTAAAGCACTGACACAGAAACTTTGCCTTTGGTCTCCTCCTTTCTTCTGTAAAATGCCACATAAATCAGTGGATTACTGTAAGCAGTCAGTAGGTTGCTCTTTCAGTGGGGTCCACAGTAGGATCCATTCTAACACGTCTTGGTGCTAATAAGAGAGTGTCTGATGGGAATGATGCCCAGACATGAATGTGAGGCTCGCTGAAGGAGCCCAAAGGCCTCCTGAAATGCTTCTCCTCCTTGTCTGCCAACTCCATTTTACAACCAATGAAGAATCTCCTATCTCTACTGCAATAGTTGGGTTATAAACCAACATTACCTGAGCATCAACAAACCATCCTCTTAGCAAGGAGCCCTGTGCTGAAGAAGTCAACCACCAGCATCACATTATCCTTGACTAGTAACCTGAAGAGGGTGATGAAGGAGAAGTCTGCCATCCTGAAAATAATCTCTGAACTGAGGTTATTGCACTTATACCTGAGAAACATGAATTTGCTCCTTATACAATAACAATCTCTGTGCATTAAAACAATCTTTGTTACCAGTTACAAAAATAACCCTCATCTTGGATGGAAAATGCTCTGAAGTTACTTCCTAAATCACAGTCACTGTTTTCCTTTCTGTGTCTCTTTACAGTACCACTGTGA
This sequence comes from Pampusana beccarii, assembly GCA_013399365.1. Taxonomy (NCBI): domain Eukaryota; kingdom Metazoa; phylum Chordata; class Aves; order Columbiformes; family Columbidae; genus Pampusana; species Pampusana beccarii. Next base: position 321,182 of record VWYH01000387.1, read on the forward strand.
AAGGATAGAAGTTTCTAAGAATATTTATTTAACGTTTCCAACAGTTTTGGACATCTCTTTGGGAAATTTATGGAAGATCTTGCTGGAGAAGTTTAAAACAATTATTGTATATGTCTTCTTGAATATCTACATCATCCTTTCTTCAGCAGTCTTTATAAGACGAGAAACAACTTCACCTTGCACTTGAGGTGCTTACGAGAAGGTCATTTTCATCCTGGAGAGTGGGGAAATGGGAGAATAAGGGTCAGCAACCACGACAAACAGAGCAAACTCTTCCCTTCAGTGAATCATCTACAAGTCAGAATTTCTTCCCTTAAAGAAAAAAAATTACTCTTCACATAAACTATAACTGTTGCTAAAGTTATATTGCAGTCTAATGAGAGAATATAATTCCTAACACATGCCTCCAAATCACATACTGTGATTAAAGCTGTGTATGTTGCATGAGCACTCTATGGAGTGTTTGATATTAGCTGGTCAGTGTTATTAAAACAGAGAGGTTACAACCTGCCAACATATCATCCTTGCTGTGTTTTCAGTTTATTCTCCTTTATATAGGCACACAAACACCCTCCCACACAGAGAGATCAGATTAACTAAGTCTGTGGGCACTTTAACAGAGTATTTGACAACACATATTCACATTAGGAACATCTCCCAGTGGCATATCAATGATGTTCAAAATTAAATCACATCTGTTTAACATTGCACTTGTCATAATCTGCAAACTACAAATTTACTAAATTCAAGTCACTATGCACTTACCTAAAGAAATGAATACACCAGAAAACATCTGTAACCACGAGTGACAAGACAGACAGCATCTGGAAATTGGGAAAGTGTTACTGATGCACCACATCATCAGAGGCCCTTGGAAAGGGCTTCTATATTTTGCACAGAAGTATCTGAAAGCCTGTGCCTGATTCTTGTTTCCACCTGATGTGTGATTATAAATAGTGTGTTACTTTAAATACCAGAGCTCAAAAAAGGATGTACTTTTACAAATTACTTTCCGGTACTGACTGGATGTGAGGGGTATATTGCGAAAGTCAAGACCAGCATCATCCAATTCAGCTGGGAGCTGCTTTAAAACAGGCTGGAGGTTTCTGAGGTGGCTAGGCTTCAGTTGCAGCCCTACCACAATCACTTACAGATGTGAACTGATTTAGGAGGAGGAGAAAGAGGAGGATTTTTTTTTTTTCATGTCCAAGTAAAAGTGAAAGTATTCATTAAAAAAAATATTTTTGCTTTCAGAGGAAGGTGGCCAGGTCTAAGACACTCCTAACTGAAGGTTTAGGGCCTAGTAATGGCTGATGCTGGATGAATTTTTCACAATACCAACACCCTAGGAAACATTGCAGATGAACAAGAAAGACTGTTACTGGGAGTTCCTCTTGCACAGAAGAACATGAGACCTTACTAGGGGGGGCTAACCCTTCTAGGGTTTCTCCCCGTGGTGGCTGCCAGGATTCTCATTTCCTGGGTGCCCAGGTCCTGCCTTTTCAGACCAGCCAGATTTCTCATCCACTGCCTGGGGCCCAGGGGCCTTGCCAGAGCCCTTCTCAGCTCTAAATATGCTCCTGAAAAGAAGAAGAAGAAGGGATGCTGGCTGGGGTAGAGGAGGAGTAGAGGACAGCAAAGACGGAACGAAAGCAGGAAGGTAGGCGCGAGTCCATGAATGAGAGTTTGGCCAGGGGTAGAGCAAAGCGCGAAACCAGCATGACTACTGTGATCCTACCAGTACCTGATAGCTTTGGCATTATACTCATGAAGCACTGCAATACTGCCACGGTACTGCTTTAATGCCCGTCACACTTACTTCAGGGGAAACCTCAGAGGATGGCAGGAAGAAACTAAACAGCAGTGCTGGGTACACCACACACAGATGTTAACAAAAAGCTGTGGATAAAGGCTCCTCAAAAAGGCCATGGTTTAGTAGGCGTGCTGCCCTCTGCCAGAAGTTACTCTGATTTTCGAAATCCAGGAGAAAACTAGCCTGGCCCCAGAAACCAGGACCCTACAGCAGGATTTGCCACCAACCACAACACTTGTTCGACACTACATGTTTCCTGGTTTCCTCCGCTTCTGCCCCCATGGATGCTAGTGCTCCTCCGTTCATCAAGTACGGATTTCCAGGTGTCCTGATCTCCAGCTTTACATTTAAATCACAATTAAAACACAAGATTCCTGGCTGCCAGTTCTCTGTTCTAGCCTCAGAGGATGGCAGAGACCACGTTCTCAGCCCTGTGGCTGGGACAGAGTTGATAGTTTGCTCTGTGGCTGCTCTCCGTAACGGCTGTCAAAATTGGTTGTATTTTGGATATCAGTTGGAAATGTTAGATTTGTATTTGTCAGGCAGGCCTCATAAAAGGCATTTAAAATAAAGGGGACATATGTGGTATATTGAGTAAGCTGAGGTCATAAAACTGTGTTCTATGCGAGTGGTATGCAAGCAGAAGCATTAGTACACTTTCATGAACTAAATCGGGTGATACCATACAGTATAAAAAATATAGACAAGATCTTTTGAACTGTAAAATAGACTTTTTGTATCAGTACAATAAAAAACGAGTCTCAACCATGCCCACACTCTGTCAGTGTTTATCTAACTTGAGACAAAGCAACAGTATGTGGACTGTTAGAATAATATTTTCCACTATCATAAGGGAATCTTAAGTTTGGACAGTTTTCAGATAAATAGGATTTTATAAGTTGGTTATGATCCAAAACAGAGTATTTTAGTAAGTGAACCACTTCACTTTATATACTAGAGTAATTAATTATACTTTTAAGAAAACTGATTGTAGTAAGAGCACATTTTTCCCTCCCTCCCAAGGGAAACAAAACAAAAGAACGTACAAAATTTTAACCAATTAAAATCAATGTACTAATAAAATCCAGCAGCAATTAACACGCAAAACACTTTGTTCTTTTAATATGATCTGCTCTAATTCTATTTGAAAAAGCAGTACAGAGGAAGCAAGCTCTTTACTATACCTGGCAAGGAAAGAAAAATAAAAGAAATAAAGGAAGGGACGAACGAAAAAAGTTTTGGTTTGGTTTTTTAAATGCAGATTTGATACAGTGGTGATAATTTAACTTGGTTCTAAGTACACTGGGCAATAAATGGCCTCATAAATGTGCTGGGTAAACTCTGAGGATACAGCAAGGAGCCATTTATTGCCTTGTAACCTCAACTGCAAACTAAAATTATCTCCTAAATAACAGATTTTCTAGTTGCACTGAATTATTGGGTAACAGAGGGGCCATAACTTCCCTGTATCTCTCTCTTGGTTATCAGTAAAATGAACAACACGAATTAGTTCCAGGTAGTGGTAGGTGTCACTATTTTTAGCAAATTCAACCCTGAAAACTTTTGCAAGTTAATGGAAGTGAAAACAAGGCTGGTTTGGGGTTGCATTCATGCGATTTCCAGGTAAAAAATAAAGCAACTGCTACCTTCTGATGAGACTCCATATCAAAATTCATCTATACATCCCCTGGCAAAACTGGCATTTCAGCTATGGGGCACTGTGACACCACAGGATAAGAAGTGATGCTGACCGGTGACACACAAGCTTCAGCATCTTCCGGGGGATTCACTTCTGGTGCAATTAAAGTTCAGTATGACCAAAATCAATCTCAAAACTTAATGACGTTTTTATCACTTCATATTTTGACCTGCCTTTATATCAGATCTCTGGAGAGCACCTCACAGCTACACTGGGGGCTGAGCTGCCGCTTGGAGGTGCACAAGGTGCCCCTCACAGACCAAGCACCTCCACAGCTTCACTGACAGGTTGCACTCCGTTGTAGTGAACGAGGTGATTAGCTAAAGACTATTAAGAGATAGAGGAGTGGCAGGGGGTTGCTTAGTTTTGGTATTTTTTCAAATTATTTTGTCGGGTGGGAGGAGCTGAAAAAAGCCAGAAATAACTGATAATACAAGAACTCACAGATCACATACATGGGCATTTTAAGTTCAGATAGTCTATCTCTAATCAAGGTATTCTCCCCCTCCAGCCTTTACCCAAAAATACTGAATTACGAACTAATGAAAACAGTGTTCTCAAGTGCATTTCTGAACTTCAAGTAAAACCTAGTTCAAGTTTTGGAAGATTTATTTTACCTAAGCTATCTCATCCTACGTTATCTGCATCTGCCAGTATTCTTACAACTCACTAATACTGGTGTTATAACTAGGAGTTAACTGGTCTTACAAAATTCTATATATGGAAGATACCAACAAATAGCATAAAAGAGTAGAACAAAATGTTCTTTGTCAAATGCAAGTTCAAGTTTGCACTCAGAAATACACAAAGATCTATAATAATAATAATATTTATCTATCACTTATCTAGTATCCTAGACATTTTACAATGAAGCAAACAGATACATTAATTCCCAAGTTACAAGAGTGAAACAGTCCAAGTTAGTATGAAACCATAAATAAAATCAAGTTGCAATGCCAAGAGCTTTCTGGAATAGAGATGTTTTTTATTTCAAAACAACTACTGCTGTGTTGGTTTGCAGGTCAAAAAGTCATATAGGCAAAAATACTGGCAAGACATCAAGTGTTCTTGAATATGCCAACTGCCCTATTTCTTTCTGAAAGGGATGAATATTCATATAAAACAATTTCTGCACTATAAGGTCTTCTTGGCAGCAGAGGCAATTGTAGGCCTATCTGAATAAGGAGGCAAATCAATAAGCAGGTAAAATCTTGATGCTGAGAATGAGCACATGAATTGGAAGGAATGCAAATTTAATTGGGTTTCCCAGGCTTCAAACACTGCTATGTGAACAATCACCAAATATGCCGTTTTTTCACATGGCCTGCATAGATCCTGGAGAGAAAGCAAGGCAAGATAGGCAGCATAGGTCTGGTAGGATAAGGGAAAGATGCCTAGCCTGAGGCTTTGGCAAGAAGAAGACCATCTGTGAGCTGAATGTGCTGCTTCTGTTCAGAGGATCAGACTCTTCCCTACATTTTAAATATATGGCAATTATGCTAAGAAAACGCACCGGCTCCATGTCACCAGATTTTATTAGCCAAATAGAAACTAACTTCCACAGCTCCAAATTATCTTTATTAATTAGTCTAGGAAGCAAGAGTATAATGTAGCTAAAGGTTACAAAAACTGTCTAGAAACAAGTTCTTTAAAAGCCTGGAAGTAAAAAACTATCGTTCACAAGATTGAACTCTAGCTTTGCTGGAATTTATGGCACTCTCTCAGCATATCACTGTTCCTTACATAGCTGAGTTTCAGAGATGCTCTTCAGACTTTTTCTGAACAAGGTAAGCGATGCTGCGGGTTAAGTAGCAACATGGTCAGTCTTCTTCTTAGCAGTAAGATTTGCCAAGTAAAGCCACCAGATAGACATGAGATCCTCCAAAAGGTGTAAAGCCTAATCAAAGTTTAGGCATGACACAAACAGTATTATTAGTTGTGTTGGACACGCTCTGCCAAGAAAAAAAAAAGTTGAGCAGAGGAGAAAGACACAGAATGTAAAAGAGAAAAAGAGACAGAAAGAATACCATCCTGGAGATACCCCACCAGCACCTGCCAGAGAGACTCAAGCAGTAGCCAGATTGGCTAGTGGCCAGTACCATCTGTGTAGTATCTTATGCTATGCGATAAAGTGAGCGAAACTGATGTGCTCTACTTCATTTAATACCGGGAGCTCTCCACTCCACCTTTGGTTTTGTGGAACATTCCCCTTCCGAACTTCCTCTGGAAGTCCCAGTGCAACAAAATAACACCAAGAAATAAAAAGTTTTCTTACCAATAGGACAACTTTGGAATCAATTAATCTAACAATCATTTGATGGTACATTTCAAATTCTGAAGCTACAGAGATAAAAATGCTTAAATCTGAAACACTGCTGTTTCTGCCTTTTATAAAGACTCTAAAATTATGGATATCCTCTTACTTAACAAGTACATCCATAAACGGGTGCTATCAGTACGGTCAAATCGGATAATAGAAAGAAATACCAACATGGTAGGGGAAAGTGCATCTTTGCCATAATTCTGTTGATCTCAATGCTTGTTTTTGACTCCTTAAGTTAAATGTAGTGAGTTCTTTTTTCGGTCAATGAAAAATGTGAAAGGACAAAGAAATTTTGCAGGAGACAGAAAGACCCTTTTGAAAGGAGGATTAGTAAATAAGAAAAAATAATGCATTTACTTTTTGTTAGTGGGACAGTGAAAAATTGAATGGAATCAAGTCCAGCGTGTATTAACAGTGCACTTCTTTCTGAAATACTTGATGAAGCACATACGTTGCATTATCATAGCTCTTATATTTTGTCCAGGATTCAGCCTACCTCTTAACTTCAGGAATTTGACATGCACATCAACCTTCTGGACATGCACTGAAGATTTCAGAAATGTCCCAAAAGACTCAAATCTTCGACTTCCTACTTACATCCATTAAAATAATAAATGTTTCCCCAATAACTTGTTAGAAAGTGTAGCAATTTGTATGCCTCATTTGATAGTTCTTGTAGGACTAAATCCAACAAGGCAGTGAGAAAACACTACAATAGAAGGACAAACAGTATGAGTGTTTACCAAGTCATCTGCTCATTCAGTGGAAGCACCTCTGATGGCTTGTTTTGCCACAACATACAGACCTAATAGAACAACCTTAGCAGAAAATAAAGGCTCTGAAGCTCTGTGAGGAGACTACACTATCCTCTCCTCCAAGTTCAGTCCTCCATTTCTTCTGCATCCACCTAAGTCTGCTAGGGATACTGCTCCTTCCTAAGAGATTTTAAATTCTTCTCTTTCTCCATTTTGGCCTCTTCAGGCATGCCTGACTCCTTCCTGTGTCAGAGATTTGTTCCTAGGGGAACAAACTGTGTTGGGTACATTTCAAGTGCCTGGTGCTGGTCATAGACTTAGCATGCTTGTGAGTTGCTTCCTCACTTCTATTTATAAAATGAGACTAGCATGGCAGTTCAAAATGTGAAATTATTTGAGCAGTTCGTATTAAAGAATCACTAGTCAAATCTATTGTGAAGCAAATAATTTCCCTTGAAAATCGAGACAACTGAATGAAGTTTGGCTTCGACAACAAGGTGCCATGAACAGTTTCAATGTCCATCTCATAATTTTCGTCCAGAGAATTTTAATTAGCATTTCCTGAATGCAAGCTTCTAAGCTAGCTAGAGCCTTTGACTTCCTCTACAGCCAAGAATTTAAAGTGCATTTCTTCCACATTGGCTGGAGGTGCACATAGATCATTGCCACTAGAGTCTGCCAATTTTTCAATTTATATTGAGCAATTCTGCATTCTCAGTTCAGTAAGTGACTTGACTAATCCTACTTATGAAAAACTGCTTCTCTGGGGAAGTCAAAGAAGGGAATCTGCACAACATACTCCAGGTAGCAAGTTAGTATTACCCCTAAAAAACAATATATTTTTATATGTATATAGGTACATATGTATGTTTATGTTTTTATACATATTTTTTTATATTTATTTTTTTTAGATTTTATATTTATAGTTTATATTTTTTCTTGGCCCTCATTAGCGTTCCAAAAAGGATGCAAAGCCCGCTGAAGTCTATGGACTAATTCCTCTGTGTACCAAACACAGACTTTAGGTAAGTTAGTAGAATTATTCCACAGATTTGAAATGCATCCACTTGCAAATGATATGTGGAAATCTTAATCATAGACTCATAAGAATTAATAATTACAGACCGTGACAAAAGTTCAAGTATTGTGAATATTATCACAGATCCTGCAGTAAGAATTGTACCCAGATATTCTTACAGAACAAGAATACTGTTAAGTTCACATAAGTAACTTTACACTTTTGTTATAATGCAGTTCAGTGTAAAAGGAGTAAAAAAACCTACATCTTTGTAAAGAATAGCAATGTGGTCACTGCCACATTCTATTTACCAGCTCAAATGAAAAAGCTGAGCAACCAATATAAAATTGATTATACTGTGCCAATTCCAAAATGCAGATTAGACATTCTTGTTGCCGTTCTTCGCCTGTGACATTTTATCCATTTTTTTAATCTCCTTTTACAACCTTATCTCAAGATTCAAATCTTGTGCCATTTCCTGTCCTTCTCACAATCTTTTCCCCTAGAATAAGGTTTGTAAATCCTTCTTTCTTTCTGTGAAAAATAACACTTTACCTGACTCACTCTGACCTTTCAATATTCCTAATTTACTTGGATGGACAATTTCCTTCCTTACTATTCTTTTTAGCAGGCTATGAGAAACTACTGGAAACAGCAAGCTCTGAAGGGTTGCCAGCACTTAAAATGTTAATGTGTTGTTTTCTTCATAGGGGCTAGGTGAGATGGCTGGGGTCACTGTCATCACCACAACACCAAAATTGTGCAGTCCTGATTCCCTGTTAACCAAGGTTCCAGGAAAAAAATCCCCAAAACGTTGGATCCCAAAATCAAATTTTTAAAAAATGTAATTTTTTTTAAAAAGAAAAAAAGAAAAAAAATCCCATTAAGTAAAAGATATTTCAATAACCGCACTGATCTGGAGAGAAAGGAAAACTCAGTATGAATCAAAAGGCATCTATCATGGCAGTTCTGTGATATCATTAAAGGCACAGAAAATGTAGATGGTGAGAAAACCAAGACAAATTAATGATTTGCAATAAAATAAGTAAATTAAAACCTTATAGGCCACTTCTTAAGCACTTTTAATGGACTGTTAGAAATAACCTAAGAAAACCATAATATTTTATTTTTTCTGTATTGAAAAATTGTCTCTGCCAACACGTTTTTCAACACGAGGAATTAAATATACAGAACTGGTCCTGTTCTGGGTTACAAAATTACTATGGCAGGTGAATGGTGCAGTAATTAAGAGCCAAACTTCACCTCCAGACAACGAAATGCAACACCCAGTGAAGTACGTGAGAAGCTTTGTCAATATTAGATGACAATACCAGAGGAAAGTAAAATGTATGTTAAAGGAAGACAGATGAATGTTTTCTCTGAAGAGTTTACTGTGGGTAGGCAAATGTTTAGCAAAGCCTATAGTAGTCCCGTTGATTTCAGGGAGCATTAGACGGTTCATAGATCTCAGAAATATATTCAGTCAAAAAGCAAGAGCTTTTGTAAAGTGTGTATTTAGGTTAGTTAGGATATATATATATACCCTATGAAACAAAGACCTTTGCCTATCTGCCAAAAAGTTTATCAGTGTTGCCTTTTCTACTGTATTTTCAGATTCTTCCTTTTGGGATGCTCTGTAGATGCTTGCAAGCTGTCAGGGCTGCTGCATAGAGGATCAATCAGCAAGGCATATACAGCAGCATAATGCACATCCCTCGGCCATCACCTTCCTCCCTGAAGCTGATAATCCAGGAAAGAGCTTGCAGCTCTTTTTTTGTACAAAACAACCAGACACCTTTGACACAATTCTTCTGTAACTGCCTTTCCAGGTGGAAAAAAAAAAAAGGTTTTTCATGAACAAGTTTTCAATTAAAGTCATTCGGAAATTTTAGATATTGAAATTACAGCATTAATATTTCACTGACATCAGCTTTAAAAGGAAAAATAACCCCCAACAAAATATGGCAAAAGTTTAACCTCTATAACTATATTCCTTAAGGCGTTTATGAATACATGGAATATCTAAATATTTATCATGAATTTCTAAATTTTTAAAGCTTGTTTTACTTCATTTAAACACACATTTCCTATTTTCCTATTAAGTGGATCGATATATGGTCCAAGATTTTTCAAGTATGTGTATCTTTGCTCTGTGTGACTGTTGAAAGTAAAGAAATTCCTGCACTCAAGTTTTTCTAGTTGCCAATATCTTCATATTTTTTAGCCTTTGACAGGCCTTATTTAAGGTTTCTGAAAGAAAACCAGCTATCACAAAATGGATGTTGGGAATTTTCTGACACTCAGCCATGTTTTAAGGGTTTCTAACCAGGTAGTGAATTCAGGGATAGTGAATCTGTAGTCATGCTAGTCCTTGGCAAATATGGGATAGTGAATGTTGGCCACCTCCCTGTCGCACAGCCTGATGATGAGCTCAGGATCCTGCACTGTAGCATGGGCAGCATGTTCCTTGTTACCACCAAGTTTTACTGAACGCAGCACTACGGAAGAGGATCCAGTTAAGCCAACAGTAGCAGTTCTTTCAGACATCCTCGTTTGCCTTTGAAAAGAAATTAAGAGTTCATCTGGCATCGTTAAGTTTCTATCCTGTGCTGCTGAAAATAAATATGGCTTAGCGTAGGATTACTCTTCTGAGTCTGCTGACACTCTTGCTAAGAGAAGTATGGGACTTTACTTCAATTAATCTCACCCGACTCTGAAATTAATGACAGCTGGCAGTATGAACATCTTGCAGATATCACCCCTTATCATCTCAGCTTTTGGACCCCAGGTGAAGACTGTTGAATAACAAGTCTCTCCATTTAATGAGCCTCATTATCAACAGATTCGAGATGCAGGAGGAATATTAAAAAAAAAAAGAACACAGGCACTGTAGTGTCAGTGGATGGACTTTACAGGGTACTAAATCTATATGTAGAGCTAAAAATCTCTCAAGAAATTGAAAAACATGCCCGCTTAGCTCTGAAGCCAAGTCATCATGCATGAGGGACCAACAGCGAATAGCACCACACAAGCAGAAATGGAAAACTTCACGCTCCAAACCTGCCTGCTCAGAGAGAGCTCGTTCTGATGGGGATGGTAAATCTGGCCGTGATGGTGGCTGTGGCTGCAAAAGCATCAGAGCAGTGTGAGTGAGAAGCAGCAGACTTGGACAGGATTTCTGGGGCCTTCTGCTTTGGCACGTGCAAGGATTAGTTTAATTCCAACTCCCTGCTGACCCAGACACTTCTTCGCTCAGAGCTCGACCAAAAGCTGTCAATAATAAATTTCTGTAGTCAGCAGCGAAAGGTCTCAGAGTGGACCACGATGCTGAGCCTGCAGCTCAATCGGAAATGGAGAAGAGGGAGGAAGGGACACCAACAAAGGCCCAGGGCATTTATTCAGAACGTGAAATATCTACAGATGCCTCAAGCAAGTGGGTCCCATGTTTTGTGCTTCCAGAAGTTATGGCTGTATAACTGAGTAAGAATCCCCCTGGACTGATGCCAGTCCATCTGGCCTGGAGCAGGACCCCTTGGGTCCACAACAGGTTACTCTTTCACCCTGGGCTCCCTGGTCAGGGATCACCACCCCTCCTTCCCTACCCAGCTCCTGATGCACTGACTATGGCCATCCAGGGACAAGGATTTTGGTGCTTGCTGCAAGGGTGAGGACTGCCCAATAATTTCTGCTATGGGAGGCCAGGAGCAGCCACGTCTGAGGAGCTCAGCAGTGACCTGCCGTGAGTCCTGTACCCTGAGACAGCCCCTGTTGCTGCTGAAGCTGGATTATACTGATCTAATGCCTCATACGTGCCAGGCATTGCACAGGGAGTCTAAGAATTTAAATTCCGCTAGAAGCTGGGGAGAACAGAGAGAGGCTTAAACACAGATCCTCTTCCAAACGTAACTCAACAGGCTCACCTATAACAAAGGAAGTTAAAACACAGAAACAGCAGTGGAGGAATTTGATAGCAATAGAAACCATATAGCAGGGGGTATAAGGATGCAATTAAAAAGAAGTATCTTTCATGATGTATTTTCTGATATCTTCAAAATACTAGTTGATCTGTAAGCATGGTAATTAGAGTTATGACATTGGGAGGATGAGAGATCTGACAATGTGCATGGGACAGACTCCTGAGACTCAAACACTCATCCTAATTAAAATCTATTATTACAAATCAGTATTGCCTTTTTCCTTTCTTCAAAGTTACATTAATTTGATAAAACAAGCAGCAGAATTTCAAATGTTAATCAAAGAGATAACAGTTTCACAGGACAGATCTTTAAAATTCTCCCTCTTGTACTTTCACAGAGAAAACTGGAGCTGAAAAAAAACCCTGAAGAAATGTTTTCCTATTATTGCTTAACAAGAAATAGGCAGCTAATCAAAAGAAGATGCAGTAAAAACAAAAATACACAAAACCCCATTCTGCTATCTCAATAAGGTATCAGAAAAATCCTCTTCATTTCTGTGTAATGAGACAGCATAGTTTAAAACACGGTAGGGTAAATTTTCAAAGCAGCAAGCTGATCTAACTGTACAGATCCTATTGACTCTACACTGGCCACACAGCTAAATCTCTGAGAGAATCTTTGACGACATATCCCTAAAGAAGATTAAAGGTGCCAGCTGATCTTGATGTCGAAGATGCAGACTGCCTTGTGGAAAACCATATGGCAATAAAAATTCATTTTCATAAAATCATAAAAGTAAAGTAGCATCCAGCTTCCTTTCACAAAGCATCATTCCTTTCTGAGCACCAGGAGACAATTCCTTTGGGAAGAAGAGGAAATTATATTTTTAGTTACGGGACACAGACCAAAGCCTGACTTTGCCACTCCAAACAACTTTCTATGCAAAATCTGAGACTCAGTTTTGTACCTAATAATTTTGCAGTTATGGTTAAATACTGTACATGAGATAATTGATGTGCACTGATCTAGACAATTATCAGGTACCGCAATCCTGCCAGACCCCGCTACTGTGCTTGCTTACACTCATTTGTTCATATATGGTAGATGTAGGTTAAAACAACGCTTGAATGTAAGGGAGATTTGTGCTTTGAGAGGAGGCAAAAATGGCCCAAAGGTGAACTGTTGTAAAGTACTGAAATCAAAGAAAAGTGATAACATAGTAATGATTTCTACAGAAAAATATGTCAAGAGGAAAAAAAAAATGAAACAAATAATGAAAGAGATGGTCTTCTGGGCTTTTCATTACCTGTAGGGGAATACATCTGGTAGCCTTTAAAGATGCTATCATTAGCTTTTCACAAACACAGTTCTGTATAATTCTGCTTTCAGATCATTCCAGGGAACTGTGTCAATATGTTCTTCAGAATGAGTGTTTTGGTGAGTTCCATGCTTCTGAATTTCACTTTGAATTTTGATTTTAAAAAATCATGAAGAAAACTGATCTTCCACTTCTGAAGGTTACCTGGTCACACTTGGAACCGTGTGACCAAAACTAAAACTATGCCAAGCTCTGTAGATTGCAAATACTTTCACCTATTTGGGCTCAGATTCAGGATTATATTGATGCACGGTTTGATATTTTGTTGTCAAAGTACTATATGGTTCTGTGTAAGTAATGTATCATGGTTGAGACAAGAAAGAGGAGTTCTCAAAGCCAGAGAAATTATTTTAGGACAAAACTCTTAAAAGAACCACACCACGTGGCTCAGATAAATAGAACATATCAAACTTTCACTCATTTACCGATCTGAAATAAGCAGACCTCAAAATATCCTAGCATTTTAAAATGTTTATATAATTATTCTTTTTTTGAGAGCCTTTAATTATTACAGAATAACAATATTTTTTCTTGTATTTCTCTTCTAGACCAGAGACGCTTATAACAAAGTATTAGAAGAAAAGTTGTTCTTGAAAGGTATTGTAGCTAAAAGTATGAAAACAGTGATTGATCACCTCTCTAGAAAGTAACACTCTCCAGTTATCTCCAGCCCAGTTTTTTCACCCATGTCTGAGGTACTTTCATCTCTACTCTCAAAGAAAATTCAACTCTAATCCCCAGATTCTAAATAGCAAGCACGCTTTCACAGATTAAAAATAAGCAAATAAAGGGAAGGTGTCAAAATGACAGCAAACAGAAAATTTAAACGTCGACCTGTTACAAAATTGAAATGGTAAACAAATATTAAAAGTGGCACAGAAGCTGCAGCATTCTTTCCTTCACATAAGGGCTGCTAAATTACTACACTGCCCAATCTCCAAAACTGTTAAATAGAACCTCAAGCTAAAAATAAGTGCTGCCAGAAACACTGAATTTTGGAAATGAAAATGAGTCCAACGTGTAAAGACATTTTCAAACCCTCCCACAGCTCCAAGCAGCATCGCAGGCCGAGTCCCTCATTCCTCTCCCTGGCTGTGTCTGCACCCCATGGTCTCTCCCTCCTCCTGCCCTCGAGGGAGACACATCTCCTCACCTGCCTGGCCACCAACACCTTCTTGCCCGATGCAAACCTGGCACAGGGAGCCTTGAAGAGGGAAAGTGGGGAAAGGAGGAGGATATTTCAGTACTTAAAAGGGGCCTATAAGAACGAGGAGGCCAGACTTTTAAGAAGGGCGTGTTACAACGGGACAAGGGGTAACGGTTTTAAACTGAAGGAGGGGAGATTCAGGCTAGAGATGCAGAAGAAACCTTTTATAGTGAGGGTGGCGAAATGCTGGCCCAGGTTGCCCAGAGAAGTGGTCGATGCCCCATCCCTGGAGGCATTCAAGGCCAGGCTGGACAGGGCTCTGAGCAACCTGATCTAGTTGAAGATGTCCCTGCTCATTGCAGGGGGGTTGGAGCTTTAAAGGCCCCTTCGAACCCAAACTATTCTATGATTCTGTAATATTGAGACACACAGACAAGTGAGTGGTGGAAAGCAGAGGCGGGATGGAGACCAACCTCTGGTGTGCAGACAGGGAGCCAGGGCTCAGGGGATGCCGTGGCGAGCAGGGGTTGCCCACAGGGGAAGAAGCTGCCCTCCATGGGCACTGAGTGGGACAACCAGGCCCACAACTCTGCAATTCTCTGACTTTTGAGAGAGGAAAGGGCAGGAGGTTTCCACCCATGTGTTTTCATTTGTTTGCACTTGCAGACCTGCTTGTTTCTTCCCTTTCCACATTTGTCACCCCTCTGTGGGCAGGCGGGAGCGGCAAAGGGTGTTAGGCTGACCATTTTGTTTGCTCAGCTGCATGCTAGGGTATGATGCTTTTCAAACCTGAATGGAGTAATTTATCACATATAATTTGTTTTCAAAACATATGGGAAGCTCATCCACAAGTAAAATTGTGATATCAACACTACAGATTCATTTTTTTTTAACTAAAAAAATGTAGTGGGTTTACCTGGTAAGGTTTTTGTAGCACTACCAAAGCCTTGCCATATAAATCTACTAAAAAAGTACATGTTGCCTGGTTTTCAGAAGGAAAAAGTCTGCTTGAAAGTCTTTTCTCCTAGTAGGTGCTGTACTGTATACAGCCTTCACTGTCTCTACTCCACAGATCATACGTTGCCTGATGCTGGTATCTCTTTTATGAACATGAAGATTTCACACTAAACTGGGAATAGTAACTAGGGTGGGTAATAGCTCTCAAGGAAGGGTTTTTACCGTCACGATTTCATCAGTGGAGGAACTTACAGGCAGGAAACCTGAGGCTAAGGCAACGCAGGAAAAATCTTGCTAGTCTAAAACATCCAGAAAGATGGACTGAAGACCAGAAGAACTGATTGAACTCTGTCATCACCTCGTGAGGACAATGAGAAAGAACAACAGCTACTTCTGCATGCACAGATGAGGACAGACAGCTGTTTTAGGCCTTTCTATTAGTAAATCCTTGCCCTTTTGAATGCAGCCTTCTCTTCTGTTGAGCAGTTACCAGCAAGAAAAAACAACTGGCATATTTGCTACCACTGGTTGCAGTAATACAGGAGGTGCAGCCTTGCAGTGACTGCGATTCACAGCAGCCTGTGCTGATCCTGAGCTCTTCCTGGAGAGACCTCCCTGCCTCCCTGCACCTTTTGGTCTTTTGACGGACCTGTGTATGAATCAGTTATTTACTGTCCTCTTCAGCACAGAGTTTTGGAGATCCTTAGTTTGCTTCAACCATGAACACCAACAGTTCCCATACACATACACATACACATATGCATACGCATACACATACACAAACACGTCCGTTCCATTCAAAGCACAGCTACTAGGGTCACCTTCTGTGCCCAGAATTCAAACCATGTTGTTTCCATCTTTAAACCTTAATACAAGCTGGGCAGAGAATGGATTGAGAGCAGCGCTGAGGAGAAGGACTTGGTGGCGTTGGTTGATGAGAAGCTCAACATGACCCAGCAATGTGCGCTTGCAGCTCAGAAAGCCACCGTATCCTGCATCAAAAGAAGTGTGACCAGCAGATCAAGGGAGGCAATTCTGCCCCCCTACTCTGCTCTCGTGAGACCGCACCTGGAGGACTGTGTCCAGCCCTGGGGCCCCCAATGTAAGAAAGGCATGGATGTGGAGTGAGTCCAGAGGAGGGCCACAAAGATGGATCAGAGGGCTGGAGCACTTCTCCTGTGAAGGCAGGCTGAGAGAGTTGAGGCTGTTCAGTCTGGAGAAGAGAAGGCTCTGGGGAGACTTTATAGCAGTCTTCTAGTACCTAAAGGGGACCTACAAGAAAGCTAAATAGGGGCTTTTTACAAGGGCATGTAGTGATAGGACAAGGTGTAATGGCTTTGAACTGAAAGAGGGTAGATTTAGGTCAGAGATAAGGAAGAAATTCTTCACCACAAGGGTGGTGAGGCACAAGAACAGGCCGCTCAGAGAAACCGTGGTTGCCCCATCCCTGGAAGTGTTCAAGGCCAGGCTGGATGGGGCTTTGAGCAACCTGGTCTAGTGGAAGGTGTCCCTGCCCATGGCAGGGGGCTGGAACCAAATGATATTTAATATACCTTCCAACCCAAACTATTCTATGATTGTACCAGTCAGCAGCTCCCTCGTAGCATTGGAGTGCAGAGTTCGTTTACTGTTTAACAAATAAAACTTCATCTAAGACCTGCTAATCCAATATTCCAGGCCTCAGTTCATAAAAGGAGTAGATTGTTAATGTTAACTCTTCTTCAAATATTTCCATCTGCGAATCTCTGCTTGTGGAGGATACCAGTTACTAATACTGTACTCTGGCAACTACAGCTCTAATTTCTGCAATTCCAGCTTTTTGATGTTTTAAAGATTAATTTGAAACATTAACAGAAAAGAGTTTACAATTAATACGTGGCGGGGCAAAAAGAGAAGTGAAGCACATCTCTAAAAAGAAAACATTTATAAAATAGCGTATACACCATCACTTGGGCATGCTGAGTCTCAAAAATAATGCAAAGAGACAGAGTTTGTTTTCTTTTTCTTGTGCAAAACTACAATGAAGTGATAATGACCTCAGGAGTGTATGTGTGTGTTTATTCCATCTTTGGCCCATTTGATGTGGTTTTGGCCTAAGGAAAAGCTAAAGGCTAAATGTATTTTAAGTGGGCTAAACCCAAGATAAACACATGTCCCTGAGGTCATTATTTCCATTAGATGACAGCTTGCATAAAATATCAAAAGCATTGTAAAAACATTGTAAACTTTAAAAAGTATATTCTTTCGTAGGTCAGCACATCTTTTAGAAAGTGTATACTGTTTCTAAGCAATTGTTTCTTCTATTGTCAAAGTTCCTTCTTCAGGAACAGAGAAACCGAAGTTTATTTAGACTTTGGCTATGCATGATGTAGTCTGGGCTTTGTAAACCCTACACATAGCACTGTAAAATGCAAACAGTGTATCCAAGCAGTAATCATGCTCATCATGCACATAATAACTGTGTACATAGAAATATCTGTCAGTTACACAACAACTTCAAAGATTCGATCTTCGTGAGAAAGACTGGCAGTGCTTTAGAGACTGTGCTAGGACTTGATTATGGGTACACACACAACTTAATCAGGTTTGTGCCTGCTGTGGGCAAAAGTCCGTGCTTGTAAGTGAGAAAATGACATTAGCACAGTTTTGTCTTGCTTTTTGGTGTATATTTCACAGGGAGCGACAACCAGTGAGACAGGAAAGGTGTTTGAAAAAAAACCACTTCTTCCTCCACGAGTGAGTCAGAGGAGCAGGGAGCTCGGCCCTGGTGTCGGTGCTCTGGCTTCCCCCTGCAGCCTTGGGCTGCACCAGCCATGTTTGTCAATAGAGGGTTCTCAGGTCCCCCAGATGCAAAGCTGGCGTGCATTCTGCTGCTTGCCCTAGAGCTACGCTATCCTCCTGATGTTCTTAGAGCATTTTTGTGGATCACAGTTCGAAAACTGTTTTCCACATAGAAGGCTAGTGATGGAAAGATTCACTTTTGGGGAAAAATAGCACCAAAAAAACAGAATAGCTATTTCCCTGCATTCTTTCTAAAGTCCTAATTCTGCATACTCTGTATTTACGCAGAATTTCCTTTTTCCCCCCTCTTTTTCTGCATTCCGAAAATCAAAAAGGAACCCAAGATTTCACATTCGTTTTCTCAAAATCATTTTGTCTAATCCAGGGTTGAATTAAAAGCTGCAAGTAAGTATTTCACCATTCCCAGCAACTGAACCAGTTTGGGAGGCATTGTGCCTTCAAGATGTCAATCGTGCTGCAGTGAATTTACAACTTCGCTTTGTCAACTACTCAGAATACAAAAAGTGAAAAGCTGAGGCTTTTATTAATGGGCATGTCACAAGACGAAAGTATGGCTGAGCCTAAATCCACACCTGGATTTAATCTATTTCCAGTATGCTCCCTTCTCCTTAGTCCTGATAGACTTTAATGTTGTCCACAGTGTTTCTTTTCTGTAATATTATCGCTTGACTGTTGTTTTAGGCAAAACGCAGTCATTTTTAACCTTCTCTGAGTGACATATGGAAGGCCTTTCCACACAGGGGGTAGGAAAGGAGAATAGACAGCTCCTAACAATACTATCACTTCATTCCCAAAGGCAACTTTCCTAAAACTAGCTTTCAAGAAATGTTTGGTAAATTTGTTTGCAATAGACTTGAAGGAAGTAAACCATTTCAGATAAGACTATTCTTCCTTTTCCTTGGATCAATCACTGTTTCAAAAATAATCTAATACTACTACACCATACTTCTAATAACTTAGCTTTTTTTTGCCTGGCACTAGACAAATGACTTGCATTAAATATGTGGCTAGATTTATGTAGTGATTGAAGTGCTGTGCTTTTTGTACCCCTATGCAACTAGATAATATAAAAGCATTGTTATGAGTGAAATACAGGGTTGGGTTCTAGGAGGAATTTTAGGATTCAGAGTGGAAGATTATATGAGTGGTTTAGCAATATAACAAACACTGCTTATGTGACCTTAAAAGGCTTAGAGCAGATTTCAATTTTGTCATTCCAGGAGAAATTTCTTCCATTATTCTCTGTTACAATGTGCTGAACTTTTATTAGCCTCAGTAATTCAACATTCACACTGAGCTGGGATGATTTGCATGTAAATCTGCTCTTGTCACTTCATTTATTTGAGGGCAGTTGGAACCCTGTTCAAAGTAAGCAACAATTGCAGTGTCCATTTTCACCATACGGACAGCTCAACTTCCTCTTCTATGCAGTTACAAACAACGATACGTTATTGCTTTGTTAATAAAATACTGACACTGGTAAAGAAATTTTAGGGGCCAGGTTTGTCAAGTTGCAATGAAGTGGTGATCCATGCCTCAGGATCTTCCTTCCAAGTCCACCACTTCGGATCACTGACACTCTCACTGTCACGGGTGCTTATGATGGTCATGATTTCATTTGTGGGCTTACTATTCGGCTGGTTTTTGGCCCTGCTGAGAGAAAAAAAAAAAGGAGAAAGAATGGAAAAGGAGAAGAAAGAAGTAATTCAGTAGGGAATGTAATATATGGGGTGGACAGCAAAAAATGGGTCAAACTGAACAAGGACAATGAAGAGCAAAGGAAATATGATCTCTTACACCAGAGAAAGTCCATTGACTTCAGTGGAGTTACTTTGACTTCTCTCCAGAGTTTTGTTTTCAAAGAAAACAATAAGAAGAGGTTCATAGGAAAAAAAAAAAAAAAAAAAAGGAAATGGAAGAAAGTACATAGAGTTTAGAGAGGAAAAGGAAATCCCGAGACAATATAAAAAAGAACTCAAATGCTAATGACTGGTATGAAATGCTGTTTCCTTCTCTCATGCTCTGATCCAGCTGTTTCTTTCAGACTAAGTACATGCAAGCAATATCCCCTTGTTAATTTTGGGTTTTCTTGCTTCCCCAACATTGGATAGGCACCTCTGTATATCGAAATACTGCAAATATGAAAGCAGTAACTTCTTGCTTTATGAAGTGGAGGAAATGAGACTCACAATGCTGTTATGAGCATACACTGCTCTATTTAGCACAGGAATGGAAGCAGTGAACCTATCTTCTTAAACTTTTGCTAACAATGGCACATTTCTGAGGTGTTTGCATCTGTAGTATTTTGGTTGCTAGGATTGCTGGCCCCCTTCCTCTCACTTCTGCCTCTCCCCCCACTACTTACGGAATTACACTGAAAAGAAGGGAGGAGAGATGGCTTTAGAGCTTCATTCTTATTTTCCATTTTCTTCCTTCTGTGTCTAGGTCTCCTAGAAAAGCAACAGCCAGGCACATTTTTTTCTTCCTGAAACAGTCTCATTCTGTGCATTTCCAGTGATAACCATATTTTTGTTTTTATTAGTGTTTCTCCAATTCCTCAATTCGCTTTTATGGTCTGATCTTTATAACATCTTCCTCTGACTTCTTTTGGAAGAAATATATGACTGTGTTTAAACTTCTTCCTGTTCTCTCTCTTCTCTTTTTTTTTTGTTTTTCAATAAAGGGCTAAAATATGCAGGGAAGAAGAAAAACGCCTTTGAATAAAAGGCCAATTACACTTATATAACATTACATTTCCTGCATTGAATTTGCATACTGCATCAATAGTTTTCAGAAGACTTCCAAGAAATAACAAAGAAAAGAACAAGAACGGTCTATGCCAAGAACATCCCTAAAGGAAAAAGAAAAAAAAAAGGAAAAAAAAAAGCCATTCTTTTTGAATACTAAGAAAACAGTGTTTTACTGCTCAGAGCTCACGGTATCCTCCTAATTAGAGAAATATCTGTAAGCTGTAAAGTATCAGCCCTGGCAGAGGATTCACAAATCACAACAATTACCTGCTTCTTTTGGATATTGAATCAGCTAATTACCCACCAAAGTTTGGATTGGACATCTGCTACCTGACTTATTTTAGTATCCACCACAGAGTGCTTCTTGGCAAAGGTTTTCAGCTTTTCCCCTCACCCAAATCTCAATAGGAAAATGGGAAATTATTTGGATGCCATCACTAACCATTAAGTAAAACTAGGATACTCCGGCCTAGGGTACCTGAACCCTGAATGACCGATAGGATTTCTCCGTGCTTCAGGCCAAAATTAGTATTAAGACAGGTGGAAAAAAGTAAATGAGAGGAAGAAACTGGGGGGGAGAGGGGGGAAAAGAGGTGGAAGAATCATCAATTAGACTTCTAGTGGGCTGAAAAATAAATAACCAGTAGCCTCTAATGTAATATGAATTACAGTTTGGCAAGCACTAGGGATGAATCACAACATCTGGCATCCTAGGTGTTACTGTTTATCTAAACCATCAATAGCATCTGTGTAAGCAAGTCCTGCCAGTACCATTGTCTAGTATCATCTTTTACCTTAGGAAACGAGTGTAAAAATGTTATACAAGGCTCTGTTAAAAACCCGCTTTTGAAACTCTCTCCCAGAACTTCCACCCCATGGAGAAAAGGCACCCACGTATAGGCAATTGGCACTCCCGCTGAAATCACAGGAAGTTCTACTCACAGAGACAAAGGATGAATTTGCCCCCAGTAGTAAATATTTCTGCCTCATGTAAACAAGAGACAGCTGTTTAAACTATGTGTACAGAGCCAGTCACTCACAGCAACACCAGAGCAGGACCCCAAGCATTCTGACTGTGATACATATACCCTGACATAGACACTCCGATATAGACACCTCCAACATATGCATCAAACAATATTCCCTTCTTGCTTTCTGTTTGAGTGTACCAGGTTTAACACTCCATCTGTATTCATCCTCTGTATTTAAATATAATTATTAAAGATAAATTTAAAACAGTAATATAAAAAAGAGGCTGATTTCTTTACGTGAGGAAGACATTCACCATAAAAACTATTATTCACATTGAGAAGGATGAACAACGGGGCCTGACCTGACTTCTACACCTCTAGCTTCCAAGATACTGGAAAACATAGAACAAAGAAACCTAAATGGGTAATTTGCCCTGGTGTAAGAATTACAACCAGAATGACATTGGTCTAATGGTATAAAATATCAGGGTGAAACATTGACTATATTGCTGGGACTGACATGTTCTGCTTTTGCATTTCATTGAAACTCATATTTACCTTAAAGAACAGCTCAAAATTGTGCTTTCAGTTCCAGACATCTCCAGATGAATTTTTTTGAAAGTTCAGCCATTTTCTTATTAACCAGAAAGAAAATTATGGACCTCATTACGAAGACCTGGAAAGATTTCATTGATTATGTGGCTCAGTAGATATTAAGTATCTGTTCCACTAGGAAATACACAGAGATGCTTTTAAAACTTTCAGGCATATTCCTACATATTTTGCCATTTACATTGCAAAATGTGTTCTAGAATTATCCTTAATGAAGCAATTGTGAAAGACATCACCTATTGTTAAAAAGAAAAGATGTGGGCAGGGAGGAACAACCATCCAATAGAGGATGTGTCACTCTACTGCGTATCATAGAATTGTTTTGGTTGGAAGAGACCCTCAAGATCATCGAGTCCAACCATTAACCTAACTCTGTCACTAAACCGTGTCCTCAAGAACCTCATCTGTGTGTCTTTTAAACACCTCCAGGGATGGTGACTCAGCCACTTCCCTGGGCAGCGTGTTCCAACACCTGAAAACCCTTTCCATGAAGATGTTTTTCCTAATATCCAATCTAAAACTCTCCTGGCACAACTTGAGGCCATTTCCTCTCATCATGTCACTTGTTACTTAGCGGAAGAGACCAGCACCGTCCATACTACAACCTCCTTTCAGGTAGCTATAGACAGCAATAAGGTCTCCTCTCAGCCTCCTTTTCTCCAGGTGCTGCCTGGGGTTGTTGTGACCCAAGGGCAGGATCCAGCACTTGGCCTTGTTAAACCTCGTACAATTGGCCTCAGCCCAACGATCGAGCTGGTCCAGATCCCTCTGTGGAGCCTTCTTACCTTCAAGCAGATCAGTGCTTCCCACCCATCTTGGTGTCATCTGCAAACTTACTGAGGGTGTATTCAATTCCCTTGTCTAGATCATTGATAAAGAAACTAAACAGAACTGGTCCAAATACTGAGGCCTGGGGAACACCACTCGTGACTGGCCACCAACTGGATTTTACTCCATTCACCATAACTCTTTGGGCCCAGCTGCCTGGCCTGCTCTTTCCCCAGCATATACTACATCCATCCAAGCCACGTTGAAAGCTCTGAAACCACTAGCTCTGCAGGGTCAGCTCTGCTGCTGCACAGTTGTGGACAAGCCACTGTGTTTCTCCTTACTTCTCTTTTCCATGCAAACTTTCTATAGGAAGTGAGCTTACACATGGGTCACTTCTAGGATCCGGGTCTACCCCAACTCAGGGTCTGTATGCACTACAGCAACAGTCTCTTAAAAAATTGCAAAATACAGGCAATGTTAGGTCTAGAAGTGAACTACGACTATTTAAATGTCAGCGTTAACTATTTTCACCTTTGGGAACCATTAGAAAACTGTTGATTCAAGATGCAGTGTTGAACATTGCAGACGGAACATTTGGGTTTTGTCAGTTCCCACGGACCAAAACAACTGCCTTTTGGCCTAAAGCAAATGAAGGAGGGTGAGAGGACACGTGCCAGGTCTTCAAACCCAAATTATCTCACAAACTGGATGTAATGAATCTGAAGTGTATCCTGCACAGAGCCCTGATTTTTTCTGCTGAAAACTTTTACAGTGCAGCCCCACATTATCATAACAAAGTTTTGTGGCATGTTGGAAATGTAGGGAACACATTAAAAAATTGCATTTGATAATGTAAACTACAAGGATTACTGTACCAATTGTATTATTCATGTACATATTTAATTCAGTAAAAAGGAACTGAACCTGAATTTATTTGTAGCTGTCACAGAATTCCCATTTTATCACAGGATTCCCCAGGGTGCCGCAGGAACAAGAGGGCCTTGATGCAGAATTTAGATCTAGCCTCGACACAGCACACGGAGTATGTGAAGTGCAAACCAAGAGCAGACAAAAAAGCGGATTCTTTCTCCATTTACACTACATTATTGAAGTTAACAACACTGCACACAGCCATACCTGCCCGAGTCAAAAATCAGGATAATGAACATAATTTAAAACCCTTTAATTTTGAAACATAGCAATCAGTGATAAGCAAATCTACAGGGGCCAGAAATAGCTTTAGGCTTGGGACGTAAACCGGGAGAAGAGTTATTTATCCACAGCTCGTTCACTTCATTTGAGCCTCCTCCAGTTCTTGATTAATTTTGTGTTTAGCTGACATTACCGTTGTTGAGAGTCATGAAACACTCTTCCTAAACTAACCACAGCAATGGGCAAAACACTATATTTGTCATTTCTCAAGATTTGCGGGTAAGTACTTGCATTCAGACAGAGATTTAAATTGATGAAGAATAATTTGCTCTCCTTTCACCAAGTAAACTGTAAGCACTCAACCCTAGTGGTCACCTCTTTCTACAAAAGCACACTTTTCCAGACTTTTTCCAAGGTCCAACGAGAGGACGAAAAGCAAACATGTGCTTCATTCCACACACAAGTAAAGTACAAAATATTTCATACCCTTCCCCACTCTTTCCTATTCCCAGTCTCCAAACATGATGTCCTTGTCCAGCTGCTCAGAAAAGACCCAAGTTCCTCCAGCCCAGCTCCCTCATGTCCCTCCTGCAGAGCCATCTCCAGCTGAAGGATTGAACAGCATCTCCCCAGAGGGCCCTGCCACACTCTTGCCCCAGGGTAAGGGTCTGCGGGGGGACTTAGGAGCCTGAATGAGAGCAATGCAGCACCACTGCCAGTGCAGGTGTTGGGCTTTACACCACCGCTCTGGCCTTACGGTCCGTGAGGTCATCTGGGACCTTCCTTAGAAACGCCCTGACTTCCTGCCGTTATTAGGAATAAAAGTTAGAGAAAAAACAAAAATGCTTCAGAGTTCCATTTTTCTTAACATATATAGTCATTCCTCCATTAACTTTAGAGGAGCTTTGTATACTTCAAAGGCAGAAAGACTGGCACATAATACATATAGGCATTTCCCCAGTCTTGTTATTTTAAGGACAATATAAAATGTTATACAGCACCAGAAGATACTTGCTCACTCAGAAAGGCAGAAATAAGGACAGATGAAGAAAACAGGACAAAACAAAACTTGTTGCCATAAGACAGGGAAAAAAAAAAAATTATTACTTCTTTCTGTTACTCCTGGATTTTTAAGTCAGTTGAGTACTAATCTTCTCTGGGATCTGAGGAATAAGAAATGAGACTCACAAACATTTATCGTTCATTAACAAAAACATAAAAGAGAAGATTAATAAAAATTAGCTCTAACCTGCTGTTCAGCTTTAACTGCCACCTTGGGGTCCAACCACAGCCTCTATTAATCTCTGATGAGCAGTTCAAGGTTCAAGCCCTGAATCTGGAGGTTGGTTGCATTTTAAACGATTAACAATAAAGAAATAAAGATGTGTGTTACCAGCTGGGGACGAGGTGCAGCGGGAGAGCTCAGTAAAGCCTTCAGAAGTGAAACAGCCAGTTCCTGCATAACCCAGCACTCTGAAGAAAGAGAGGGCCAGCACGAAGGCCTGTGTGTTGTGCAGCTACTCCACCATGCTAGCGTAGCCACACTAGATTGCACAGAAAGGCTGCCTTTCAGTCATGGAAGCAGGCCTGTTATCTCTGTTTGCTGCACAAGGTAGACAGTTTAGGATTAACCTGATGCTGAATCCCAGTCCTCATCTTGGACGGTGTCCGGCAAATGAGCTTCACAGTAGGTGTTCAGACCAAGACAACTGATTCAAGTTCGGCATCCAAACAATCAGCCAGCCAGTATTCGCAGTCTCTTTGGAAACATTGGCAGAGATCTCTACACAATTGTTTTCAACTATAATTGAGTATCAAACGCTTAATTCTTTCATAAGAACATTTGAAATCTTCCACAACTGATTTATGTTTTAAATGTCTTGAGTTTTTTCAGTGGAAGGAGCTGTAGAGATGTCAATCATGTTCCTCGCCTCAGCTGTGCAGTTTGTGTCACCAACCCTGTTTTCTTCATAAAGATCTAAAACACCTATTCTTCCTCCCGTATTTCTCACAACAAGGCATCAGGGACCTTAAGGTCCTTAAGTGTATGACCAGTGGTGTGGGGAACAGAGCCTATGTTCAGAGGCAATGAGAGAGCAAGAAATGCCAACGTCGGTCAAAATGGTATTTCACCACAAACTATGATAGTTTATCTGTGCAGGGCACTGATGAGACTGCTCCTACAATAACCATTTTAGGTTGGGGTGCCTGACATCAGGGTGAGGACCCCAGGAGAGTCTGTATTATGAGATGACATGAAAGAAATCTAGGTGGGAATATGGGCATATAATGAAGAAGGATGGGAACGTTTATTTACGGCCTGGAGTCCGAAAAGCATAAACACGAGATGAATGGGAATATTTTACCAACAGTGAGGAGTGAACTAGCAGCCATATGATAGAAATAAGCCAAGGGGAAGTTTAGTCTCAATAGGAGGAAATATTTCCTAATGGCAAGGTACGTTAGGCAGTGGAATAGCCTCCCCAGAGACACCTCAATTGCTTGAGTAATTTAAAACTAGATGAGACCAAGCACTTGAGAATTCATTGGGGGAACAGTCATGCCCTGCCATTATGTAATAGGTGTTTTCCTTCTCTAACTTGTATGATTCAACTGACATTAATTGGCGCTACAGTGTGAAACAAAATAAAATACAGCTCCTAAAAGTTACCAGACATCCTAGTGATCAGTTTTCCTGTTACTGCTTTTCAGCAAAATGGGAGAAAGTAACAATAACTTCAGAGACCTGAGTGTCATGATCGGTTACAGCAAATTTATGTCATGCTAAGAAATATTTTTAGAGTCATTCCAATCTGGTATATTACGCTGACAGCTAAAACCCTTCGCACCTACAAAAGTGCCTTTCAGTTGAGATGCTCCTGGTACTTCATAAGGAGTGACTGAATCATAGACTGAAGAACCTGGGGCAGCAGTAAGGAAAACTTTTTCCTTAGAGAACTATCTCCTGAAGATGGGGAAGGAAGGGTAAGGTTCTCAAGTACAACAACAACAAAATCAGCTCTGGAAAGGGCTAGTTGCATCAAGGATATTTCTCCCATACTCTGACTACTGGTATGTTTAATTTCCACCTCTCTAGGAGACATCTAAAGTTTACGTGCTGCACTGAACTCTTACCATGCTTTTCAAGTCACTTTGCTTACCTCTTATGCTGTACCTTCTACTATAGCTATAATCCAAGAATATTTTTCCTTAGCAGAATTACTTCTTTGTGTCAGTTTAGCTCTACTGCTGCAAAAGTCAGAAGAATAAAACATTAAACCAACACTAAAGGCATTTAAAAATATTTTTCTCCACGCATGAGATTGCTACTGAATATTTTGAAATATTGAATATTTTAAAAGCAGTGCCTATGCAGGCTAGCTGATAAATTGTATTAAAATATTGAATGTAATAGTAGTTTTAATTTCTAAAATATGGGGATGACAGAACATCTTGACAATTCCAGCAAAGCACTGTGAAATACTGTGAAAAGAAAATTTTCCCCCATTTTAGAAATGCAGAAACAGCAGAGAAGCTGAGTAACTTGCCAAAGATCACTCTACGAGGAAAAGAAACAAAAAGGTCATCCATTCCAATACTTATCCTAGCAAAGTCCATATGAACCAACAAAGATGGAGGAATAGTGGAAAGGACCAGAGAGGCATTTCTGTTAAAAGGCTACTTATACCATGAAGTGAAGAAAATCTGCTAACCGTAGAAGTGCAATGAGCTTTGGGTCAAGTAATTTCATGTGAAGGAGCCCAGGGAGGGTTCACCCAAATGGATAGCAATAGCTTCCAGAGTAGGCTACAAAGGTTTTATGGAGTTCTCTTTTCTCCCTTCCAAATAATACTGTTTTTAAAGCAATGACTCATGTTTGTGAGTTGGGAAAAAGTAACTCATCGAGCACCAGAAGTCTGATTTTTGCTCATTTCAGTATAGGGTTTGAGGTAACATATTAGTAGAAATCTCCTTAAATTTAAGGCTGAGGCTTGCTAATGCAAATCAATTCCTGGTGAAAGGTTTATATATATTCTCAGAACATACCTGTTTATGCTATTACCTTAATTTTGCAGGAGATGCATCATCATAAAGAGATTAAGTAACATGCCCAAAATTGTGCAGAAATTGTGGAAGAACCAGGAACTAAAGCTTACTTTTCCACAGCCTGCCAAATAGTTCGGTCCTTGGATCACCATTTCTCTCCTTCTAACAGTGCAAAGGAGGAATGTACCTATTGGCTTTCTGAAAACCTAATACGATTTGGAGAAGACTTACATCTCAGGCCCAGGAGCAGAATGAAGAATTTGTACAGGAATTCACCCATACTGGTAGATGGAAGTAAATGAAAGAAACAAACTCCAGTAGTCACAGGCTAGTCAGCCTCACCTCCATCCCTGGAAAGGTGATGGGATAACTTGTTCTGGATGTCATCTCCAAGCACATGGAGGAAAAGAAGGTTATCAAGAGAAGTCAGCATGGGTTCACCAAAGAGAAATCATGTTTGACCAACCTGATAGCCTCCTATGGTGGCATGACTGGCTGAGTAGACAAGGGAAGAGCAGTGGATGTTGTCTATCTCAACTTCAGCAAGGCTTTTGACACCGTCTCTCACAACATCCTCATAGGCAAGCTCAGGAAGTGTGGGCTGGATGAATGCATGGTGAGATAGATTGAGAACTGGCTGGATGGCAGAGCTCAGAGGGTTGTGATCAATGGTGCAGAGTCTGATTGGAGGCCTGTAGTTAGTGGGGTTCTGCAAGGGTCAGTGTTAGGTCTGATCCTGTTTATACTGTTCATCAGTGACCCAGATGAAGAGTGCACCTTCGGCACGTTTGCTAATGATACCGAACTGGAAGGAAAGGCTGACACACCAGGGGGCTGTGCTGCCATTCAGTGAGACCTGGACAGGCTGGAGGACTGGGCAGAGAAGAATCTGATAAAATTCAACAAGGGCAAGTGTAGGGTTCTGCACCTGGGGAGGAATAACCCCATGTACCAGTACAGGTTAGGGGCTGACCCGCTGGAAAGGTGAACAACAGGTTGACCATGGGCCAGCAATGTGCCCCTGTGGCCAAGAAAGCCAATGGTGTCCTGGGGTGCATCAGGAGGAGTGTGACCAGCAGGTCAAGGAAGGTTGCCCTCCCTCTCTACTCTGCCCTGGTGAGGCCGCATCTAGAGTAATGTACCCAGTTCTGGGATCCCCAGTTCAAGAAGGACAAGGGATTACTGGGCGTAGTCCAGTGGAAGGCTACAAAGATGATGAGGGGTCTGGGGCACTTTTCTTATGAGGAAAGACTGAGAGAGCTGGATCTGTTCAGCCTGGAGAAAAGAAGGCTGAGAAGGGACCTCATTTATGCTTATAAATATCTCAAGGGTGAGTGTTGATAGGAGGGGACCAGATTCTTTTCAGTGGTGCCCAACGACAGGATGAGGGGCAACGGGCACAGAGAGAAGTACAGGAGGCTCGATATGAATATGAGGAGAAACTTCTTTAGTTTGAGGGTGACGGAGCACTGGAACAGGCTGCCCAGAGAGGTTGTGGAGTCTCTTTCTCTGGAGACATTCAAGAACCTCCTGGACACATTCCTGTGCAATCTACTCTAAGTGAACCTTCTTTAGCAGGTGGGTTGGACTGGATGATCTCTAGAGGTCCGTTCCAACGCCAACCATCCTGTGATTCTGTTACAGTTCAGTTTTAACATTTTTTTTCTGCAGTCTTTTCTGTATAAAAATATATCTCTATTTTTCAAGTTTCAGTGGGACCAGCAGTTTTTGTCATAATCCTGTAGAGGACAGAAGATGCAACTGGGTAAATCCTTCAAACAAAGCAGATTTTAACAATAATCTTGTCTATTTTTTAGATAAAGTAAATCATGATGATTCAACTTAGCACATGGTTGTTTTGGACTCCTACTGGCAAAATATTCCCCATTTTTTGCAGTCAAGTAATGCTAATCTCTCTTCCCAGTGATAAGAACCCCAGTGAGAGGGATTACCAGAGACAATTTAAACTGCCCCATAACTTAGAATCAGATTTGGCTTCATTTTAAGAAAGATTTCCCAGAACATTATTACGCATCTGCTTTTTCAGACTTTTTATGTCAACTGGAAGCTGAATGATGCCAGATCAATGCTACAACTGGGACTGGTGGGCAGAACCTACTGCCTGAGAAAAGGCCTCTAACATAAAGACTGATGCTCTGAACCACCACCACCACCACCACCACCACCACCACCACCACCAAGCCCAAGACTACAGGAGGATCCAGAGGAGGACAGTGAACATGGCTCTATGTCATTAGAAAAGAGAAAGCAATTTGTATTCAAATATGAAGCAGTGTGCATTTCTCTATACTGTCACCCAGAGACCCCTCATCTCAAATGGCCCATCTTTTCCAGAAGATGGGAGTGTTCCATTTCTGTGATCTAGTCTGCTCAGGATTTTTTAATTTTCATTGACTGAGTTTGTCTATCTACAATGGAAGTGCACAATGTGGTAAAGAGTCTTCTACCAGAAAATGCACTCCCATTTAGCCAACTAAAATAATTTAATGCCTGCCAGTGAACCTTACTCAGACAGTTTTAATGTTCTGTGTCTTTTCTGACTTGGAGCAGATCTGAACTAGTAAAAGAAAAAGGCACATGCGGTTAATAATGAACCACCTGAGCCACTCAGCTCCCTGTCTTGATGCAAATTTACATTTTTAGGAGCCATTCCTAATTTAGAGTTATTTAAATAACCTTTGTTGTATGAAGGGCTCTGTCTGAGCCATCCATGACATACAAGGCACCCCACATTGAAAATCGACTCTCTGACCTTTTATTCTCAGGCCGGGGAATGAGGCATGCTATGCACTCATACGCTCTGCCCCTGGGCACTACTCTGGGTAAGTTACTTGGACAGCACCTCTTGCCAGCTGATTCACAGAGTGGAATCTGCATAAGCTCTTGAAAAGAAATGCTCATTAATATTCCTAGCCAGAGGCAAGTGTGCTACAACTCAGTGAGAGGAAGGGTCAGGGAAAGGGAAAAAAAATAGTAAAAAGAAGGGAAAAGAATTGAAAGCCTCACAGAACAAGTCAAGAGCCCAAGACAAGTGGTCCCTTTGTTGATGGAAGAAGAAAAGACCATTCTGCTCAAAGAAGAACTATGCAAATAGATGGAAAACAAGGAGATATTCTCTATTCTATTTTTGTCAATAACCCGAGTATCAGACAGACTAGGACAGACCCTTCCCCTAGGAAACTTGAAAAATTTAACGGAACCAAACAAAAGGGTCGAGGACTTGCACAGAGCATCAGCCCTCCTTTAGCTGACAAAGCAATTGCAATAGCTCCTCATTTGGCTCAAAACATTCTAGAGATACATTCTTCTTCTCCAGTATGCTTTCTTCCTTTATTTGCCACCTCCTTTCCCATCCCCAGGCTCCACCCTTGAAACTAGGCTTTCCTTCAGCTACAGAAATTTCCGTTTCCCTACAGTAAAATGTAGTGATTTTGCTAGTACAGAGGATTGTAAGAATACATCCGCTTGTACTTGGCTCCCCCTGTACTTGGCTCTGGTGAGGCCCCACCTCGAACACTGTGTTCAGTTTTGGGCCCCTCACTAGAAGAAAGACATGGAGGTGCTGGAGAGAGTTCAGAGAAGGGCAACGAAGCTGGTGAGGGGTCAGGAGCACAAATCAGATGAGGAGCAGCTGAGGGAACTGGGGCTGTTCAGCCTGGAGGAGGCTGAGGGGAGACCTGATCACTGTCTACAACTCCCTGAAAGGAGGTCGTAGCATGGAGGGGGTTGGTCTCTTCTCCCAAGTAGCAAGTGATAGGACAAGAGGAAATGCCTCAAGTTGCACCAGGGGAGGATTAGACTGAATATTAGAAAAAACGTCTTCATGGAAAGGGTGTTGGAACAGGCTGTCCAGGGAAGCAGTTGAGTCGCTATCCCTGGAGGTGTTCAAAATACGCATAGATGAGGCTCTTGGGGACATGGTTTAGTGATGGACTTCGCAGTGTTACGTAAACGGTTGGTCTCTAGCATCTTAAAGGTCTTTTCCAACCAAAATGATTCTATGATTGCAACAGTACGTATGTGTTTATATGAAAACAGGAACTGCCTGCCATTCACCTCCCTCACTTCTAGAAAAAGAAAAAAAAAAAAAAAGGTAGAAAAGAGGTGGTTATGTTATAGTTATTCATTTTGTTTTCATCTGAGTGATATATCACTTTTCCTATTAGGATTTAATTTGCTTTAGCATGAAGAGATCAGCAAGTGAGCTAAACAGTTTGATAGCAATTTGAATGCTGACAAGCTGGAGTGCTCACTGGTCCATGAACAGAAGTGATATTACAGTGTTCAACCTGCTTGAAGAGAAAATGTCCCTTAAATATTTTACATGCAAGGGAAAAATGGAAGAGAAAGATATGCTGAATTGTGAGATGAAACATGGACAATACGATACCACTGTTGACCTGTAACGCCCCTGCAAAACTTATCAGCTACCTCTGTGTAGTTCCTACTCCTTAGCAGGAGGACTGATTTAGCAACATTTGCTGCAGGTAGGGCTGTGAAGTCAGAACACAGAGCTTGGAAAGCTGTGTCTCATAAACAAGATTTTGAGCAATCAGTGTAGACGCTGGCGCCCACGAGAATGAGCTGTAAATGTGTCAGACAGTTGCATGCACAGAAAATGAGAAGCACACAAATGTTCAACTTGTGCAGGTAGGCTTGCTGCTCCTTAACACAGTGCAGCCTCTGTGTGTCCCTTCAGAGTGTCCATAGTTATTGCTCCCTCCTGCTTCACACAATTTTTCAACTGGAGCTTTCTACCAGTAACCCATTTACGACAGCAGGTTCTCTCACCAGCTCTTTTGCCTCACACAGCATGTGTACCAGCTTGCCAATGATTAATTCCTTGAAAAGAAGGCTACCTGGGAGCCTTTTCTGGATTGCAGGAGACTCATGTCTTCACTCATCTCTCTTTTATTTCTCCTACAGGAGCTACATCTTTCCTTCTCTGCCGTTCTTCAGGCAAATCATGCTTTCAGGAGAGGAGTCACTAGCCCTGCAAGCAAAAGCTCTGTTTTATTTAAGGTTTCTCTATTACTGCTGTCCAAAAACTAGAACAAAAAGCAGTACACTGGTATTCTTACCAAGCCAAATAGAAGCACACATACATATAAATGTACCTATATTTATATATATGCGTATATAGACCCACATTTTATCTGTGGAAAAGCTAGCATCTCCAGCTTCTGAACACGTTAACATGAGCCACTGTAAATAGCATTAACTTGGATATGACAGCCTGCATTGCACCCATCAATAAGGTACTAACTTGATCTGGGAAAGACTCTCTGAATCATTAAATATGTCCATTGCAGTACAAACTATTGTCATTCCTGCTATCATTTGCATCAGAAGATGTCACTCAAGCAATGAGATGGGTAATGCTAAAGATCCAAGAGTGGGAAAAAAGCAAAGCACCAGTGAAAGTATTAACGCAATATAAAAAGTACTGGGCTAACGAAAGTTCTCCTCAAAAGATATCTAATAACCCTGATCCTCCTTTAGTGGGCAGAAATGGAAACAAACAGGTGGTTCTAACAGTGTGGTGTGATACCCAGATTCACAAACTCCCCTTTAGCATTTCAGAAGAATGACACAACTGCTATCTTTAGGAGAGAGAGCTGGAATTTCAAAGCAACCAGAGTCTTTTCATTTCTTTGGGTTATGAATGCTTAACTCCTGCAAATATCTTTGAAAGTCTCATTATAATATTCAAAACTGGGTTTTGTTTGAAGATACTACATAGTACTTGTGAGAGGCAGAGCTGCCTAGTGACTGGAAGAGGACCATAGAACAGTCACCATTATTCATTTCCATTCAGGACACTTGTCTGAATCACTGTGCAACCACAGGCAATACAACCTCGTTTCCTCTGTTCATACACACAGAATAAATAGCATTTTTTCTGTTCCCTCAGAATTATATTGTAAAGCTTATTTAGCTACAATATGTGAGGTTGTATGTTTCTCACATAATCGCCTGGATTTAAGCCAATCACTCAGATGGAGACCTGCATCATTTAATATGGCTCTAAACTGCTCAGCCTGTGTAATAATAATTTCCCACTAATTAAGGACACAGCTTCTAAAAACTTCAGTTTCCCACACTTTGGATCAACTGAGAAACACTAGAAATAAAGTATTGTTCACTCTAGCTACTTTTCTCTCTCTCACTTATTCCATAACCTCGGTAAACTCTTCATGTCTTTCCTCTTCATTTTTTATTGAAATGCGTTTCAATTTGAAGTTAGTTTTTCTTTGCTACTTAGCACTGATAGTTAGCCCACTAAAACTTCTCCAGCTGACCCCAGTTTTTTGTCCAAAGCACAAATATATTGTATTCAACGAAATCAGGAGAAAAAAGTAAACCAAGAGAGAAAAGCAGACAAATGGTTTGCTCAGGCTGGTTGCTTCACCCAAATGCAAGTTACAGGAGTATGTGCTGTAGCTTCTGCTGTCGCGTCCGGAGTCCCTGCAGATCTGTACTGCAAGCACATCTCCTAAAAAGCATCAGGGTTTCATGCTGGTTGCTGTAATAACAGTCTGACATGCTGACATGTTTGTGAGACAGATATTTATTTTCTGGCTTCAGTAATCTGGTGTTGGTCAAATTTTAGAAAACTCATGGCAGTTCAGTTCATCAAATGAAGAGACAACAGTGATACAATACAGAAAGGGCACTTACAAACACATGTAACAACATATTTAAATCCCAGTGAAGGTAGACAAGGACTGACTGTTTTACTGAGTTACGTGTCAATCATTCTAACTCACGTTTCCAATACTAATTTTTCAGCCCTGAGTTCCTCTCCTCTTAACTTTCCCATAAACGCCCCTTCTTTTTCCAAGTTTTCTCCTCCTTTTTAGTTTTCCGGAGTTCTTTTTACATCTCAATACAACCAGCTCTAGATAGAATCTCATCTTCCCACTTTCTTCCTGTTCTCATCTCTGGAACAACCTGGTGCTGTCTTTTGGTATTGCCCCTATGTTCATTCTCACAGCCATTTCCCTTTCTCCTGTGTTCCTGTCCTTTACAGCGTGGAGATGATACTGCAATGGAGAACCCCAGCTTAAAAAATCCTGATTCTTCAGCTCTCAGCATTTTTATATCCTGCCTACCTCACACTCTGCTTAGTTTGTCACTTCTGCTAGGTTTTGCTTAGCTTTCTCTCTAGGCTCACCTTTTGTGTAAAGTACTCCTGGGGATCTAGAAATCTCTTCCAACCTCTCCCATTGCATTTCTCAGCAAGGACCACTTGTCATACAGCAGCTGGAACAAAACTGTCAAACAGTAAATCACAGCTAGATGGACAGTGAGTACTACTCACAGTTTTTGGTTTACATCACTGATTTTTGTGATTTAGAGCCCTCAGTTACCCTCATCTGCTGTCTAACACTCTCCCTGATTTTATTGTCCTGTGAGTGTCAGTCTGGAATTGGATGGCAAATAAGAACTTCTAGACAACTAAACACTTGCCTTTAAAGGGACTGCAGGAGCTTATTCCCACTGTTCTCAATACATTCAAAGATGATAATCCGTCTCCATCCTGCTTGCAAAAGTAAGTTGAAATGCAATGGAGTGGAGGTTCCTAACTGTCTGAATCACTTTCAAACACAGAATTTAAGAGGGGTTTTTTAAAATACTACCCTCTTTGGATTACAAATCCTGTTTTTCTTTTTTCTGTCCTTGCATAGGTCAGACCTGTGACCACTATTGCAAAGCAAATAATATCAACATTGCTCAAAATTATTTTCCTCTCTGCAATATTCAAGTGTGTAAAACTAAAACACACAGAAACTTCCGAACTGTGCTTTTAGCTACAGACCTGTCAGAACTAAAGGCTTTTTTCTAGAAATTAAAGATTATTGTTAGTCCCTTGTATATGTGTATCTCGCACGTCACTGGTCCCCTGATTTTTCAGTGCTACATGGTAGCACCTATTGCTTTACCTGTGTGAACTAGGAGGTCCAACTGGGTCATCCTCAAACGAGCCAGTCCAAGTGTTTTCTAAAAACTGACATGCGCAACAGTTATGCACGACTGAAATCCTATCTCTGGGAAGCTTCCACCTAAAGCTGTAGTCTCCAGCCTTTGCCAGGGAGCCTGCCTGTTTCACACGGAGGTCCCGTGCTTGTACCTGTCCTCAGAGCATAATCAACAAATCAAGCCACCTAGGACAATTCAGATAAACAGACTCAGGGAGTTTTAGGACCTAGTAAAACTGAATGCTTGCGTATGTATATACGTATTTTTATTGAAGAGTCCTGTGGCTATTGAATTTTCATGTATGGAGTTATTTAACAGCCATATAGCTCTGCTGCTGGGCTGCAGGAAACCCACCTTCACACCTTCACTATTTGCAGTTAAAACAGATACTGAGATTCAGATCAACTCAGCCATGCTCACTGACTGCCCCACCCATTCTACAGTTTGCATGCTGGGGAAATGTGGGAGGGGAAGGAGGGTCTCCCTTGGGTTTTTAAGGATGGTGAGACATGAGAGCCTACGAAATGCCTTGCTGGGACCCCCTATGGTCCACGCAGCCCAGGATTCAATCTGCGACAACAGGAAGAGTAGATGTTGTTTAGGAAGAGCATGCCAGCCAGGCCACTTTGCCACCCACGCTCCTTGCATTCCCCCAGCACCCCTAACTGGTATGTTAACAATGTTAGTAGGAACTTCTCAGGCCATTTCCTTCTGCATTTCCTTCTGCGTATATTTACAGGCCTGGAAGCTGCACGTTCGTCTAAACCCTTTTTGAATTTGCTGAAACAGAAGGCTGGCACAATTCCAGCAAGCAGCAGGAAAGGGTTCCTGACAAAGTGCCCCAGATAGTGGAAAAAACATCTCATCCTGGTCCAGCGCTAAGAACCAAAGTAATTTTGAGGGAAAAGGTGTAGGCTTGCCCTATTCTTCTGTCCTTTCCTGTTGGCTATGTCAGTGGTTCCGCATTCATCTTGCTTTTTGGGGTGAGAGAGTGATTAGAAGCTAGCATCTATATGATCTATGAAGATTTACTGCTAAGGAAAAAAAAAAACACAAAGACTGGTACAACACAGCTTTTAGATATAGCTGAAATATGAATGTAAAAAAAACCCAAACAACTAACTAACAATAACAGTTATTTGTGGGAGATAATTAAGAAAAAGCTAAATGAGTCATGCTTAATCCTACACATAACACTAGTATTTTGAAGTTAGAAAAGTGTCTTCTACCTAGCAAAAAGAAGAGTATGAATGTCTATGTGTCTGAAGAATGGATTCACCCAGGAGACAAAAGGTTACTTACATTTCAAATAGCGTTAACAGAAAAGGAATTCAGTGGTGGTAGGATGATATGAGACCTCTGTAATAGTTAAAAAAAAAAAAAAAAAAAAAAAAAACAGTAAAATAANATATCACTTTGTCTCCTGAGTTACAGAAATAATTGACATAGAACAAAATCTTGGCTGACCTTGGAAAATTCCAACTAAGTTAAAGCCACAATGGCACCCATTAAACTGCTCGTTCCTTCCCTGCCATTCTCTCAGCACCTTCGGTCATCACAATTTTGCTCAGAGCACATACTTCTTTCTCTGCATCTTTGAATTCTTTTGTATTTGACCCTGATCCTGAATTTCCTGAATACATCATGATCACTTTCAAAGAATCATGGATGAACAGAGCTGGAAGGGACCTTGCAGTGTCACCTTGCTCCTTTTCCTGTATCAAGGCAAGATCTACTCCTCTTGTATCATTGCTAGAGTTTGTCTAACTTTTCTGTAAGAGATCAAATTATGGTGTTCCCACAACCCCTTCTGCATTCATACAGAACTGCTGTTAAAGACTTTTTTCCCCGTCCTGCGCTTCTGCAGCCAGTCATATATGCCCAAGTGTGACACTTGTAGCTCTTCCTATCAAATTGCATTTAATTTCTTTCAAACTATAAATAAATTTTGATGAGGGTTATTTTTTATTCTAATCCAGTTCTCCAATGTACTCTCAGTCTCTCCTAGCACTGTGTCATCTGAGAATTTAATAAGGATGCTTTCTGTTTCATCACCCAAATTGCAATTGAAATATTGAATAGTCCTGAAGCCAGGACAGACTCCTGCAGCACACCCTCAATCCACCCTTTTATTTTGACAGCAAACCCCTGATAATTCTCCACATTCAGTTTTCTAATTGATTTTGTGCCCAATCTACAGTAATTTCACCAATATTAGGTTTCCCTAGCTTACTTATCAAAATGTCACAAGAGACAGTGTCAAAAGCCTGACAACAACGAAAATATGACATCTGCTGCTTTTTCTCTACTCACAGGATCTGATACCATCTCACAAAAGAAAATTAGATTGGTTTGACATGATTTGTTCTTGACAAATCCATTTGTTTGCTATTCATCATGTTAATATCTTTGCGCTTACACAGCATTCCATTGGTTACTTGCTCCAGAATTTCTCTGGGAGTTGACAATGGGACCAAAACGGTCCTTTTCTCCCCCAAATGCAAGTGCTGACAAAACACGCGCCTTTCCCAGGACTTTGGTGCCTCATCCAGTTCTCCAGGACAAGACAGCGACAGCTCTGAAACTGCTTCCTCCACCCCGCAAAGAGCTTCACCAAGCCCAGCTGCCTTTAAAGCATTTAGATTTTTGCTGTCTTGTTTTACAAATAAAGGAAGAAGACAGCGCAAGTGTTCTTTACTTTGAATTATTGATCATCAAATTGCAGTTTTTTCATGGAAGTATTTATAAGTCTGACCCACTCTGTGATCCTGAATCAGGCTGCAAGCCTGAGCCCAAAGGTTGACAAGCGCTCACAAGTTCCATCGTAATTAAGCCTGTTTAATTGACCCTGTTACGGCTCACTTTCTCAGCTCTCTTGTGACTTAAGAGACTATATTTTCCTATTTAGTGTCTCTGAAAAATATGTGAGTGGTATTTGTGGTGGTAGGTCAGTTCTCTCTGACTGTGTGAAGTATCACAGACAACAGCCTAGTGTCCTTCCACTGCATTAATATTTCACTGTCTCCAAGAAAAAAAAAATAAAGAACAAAAAAAACAAACAACAACTCCTTTTGTTTGCTGTCCTTCTTTTCAAGTATCAGATATATCACAAGACATTTGAAGTTAATAAAAACAGGGACAATAAAATGAGATTAATGCCAGCAAACCAGTCATATGCTTCTTGCTTTTATATGGCCTAATCATGTGTTGTCTCCTGCAGCTAGATAGGATGTAGTTGTGTAGGTACTTCAGATCTTTCTGAG
This sequence comes from Pampusana beccarii, assembly GCA_013399365.1. Classification (NCBI taxonomy): domain Eukaryota; kingdom Metazoa; phylum Chordata; class Aves; order Columbiformes; family Columbidae; genus Pampusana; species Pampusana beccarii. The sequence continues at coordinate 360,561 of VWYH01000387.1, forward strand.
GTACTGACTGTGGTTATCAAAGTTTTTTTGCCTTAAGATTTGTGACCATTACCAGAACATAATATGCTGGAAGTTGTTGCTTGTTCTGCTCACATGGGAAAACCCCAGAGGCGTTTTTCTACAGTTATTTTACTTTCCAGTTCTACTTTCCTTTAGATGAAGGTCAATCAATGGATTAACTTCTGTTCCCTTAAACCCACTGACTTCAACCAAGCAACAAAAGACTGATTTTTTCTTGGAGTATTCTCTTCCTTTTGCCCACTACCATAAATTAACTAAACATTTTGGAAATTTGCTTCAAAACTTGCCTCACTGAAGCAGAAAGCGCTGCATACCGTGATGTTGTCCAGCAAACCTGGCTTGCCACCTGCAAGTAAGACCGAGACAGTCCTGTGCCTTTCCAAATAAAGTACATGATCCTGCACAGTGAAATGGTAACTACCGCCCTGCCCCGTCAGTGAAACTAGTGGGATTACTGAAGGTCCTAGTAATCCTCCAAACCAAAAGTAACTGCTAGCCTCAGTAAACTCAAAAGAAGAAATGCCTCCAGACAGCAAACATGATCCTCCACTACTGAACGGTCTAGGTTGCTTTTCTCCCCATAAAAAGTACTATTAAAGCCAGCTGTGCGTAGTTACGCTTTGAATTGATGTAGTGGAAGTATCCCTTTCTGATTCCTAAGCAAATCTCGCTGTATCTTCCTGATCAGCAAGCTGAAGATGTCTCCAATAAACGTGTCTGCTTTTCCCCCTGTTTTTTCGACAGAGGACAAAACTGAAAGTAGTTTCTGCAGTTTTGGAATAACAGCACCAGGGAAGCTGGAAGTGAAACTCCTCATTACTCTAATCTCCAAAGCTTTCTTGGAAATACGATTCACAATTTTCCTTCTTCCTCTGACTTTGATTCCCTCGAATATTTGGATAAAGCACTCATTCTGCAGTCAGAAATGACACCCCATTTGCTTTGTGCAGTCCCCTAGATCAGCATAATATTTTTTTACCTTTCTAAAAAGCAAAGCATCCTCAAGTTGCAGTTCTTGACGGGCAGTGATCCTGCATCTTTGTGTCCCTGCATGTACACACAGCAAGAGCAGCAGCAGCTGCCACCGGTGCAGAGACCTCCTCCCCTCGGACTGACAGCCTGTCTTAATGTTGAAAAACAGTTCAAGGTAGCACTTGAGACCAAACGTGCCATTTTCCTTGTCAAACTGAAAGCTGTAAATTTTAAGCCTAATGCTTAATGTATCCAGATATTGAACAGAGGGACTTTTATCCTCAGCTTAATGGTCTGCCTAAAATCATCAAAAAAGATTACTTAAAAATTCAAGGTCCTCAGAGGTCCTATAAAAATCGCGTGGAACATTTTTTCATGTGGGGGGGTAGAGAATCCTTTTGGGTTTTTTTGTTCTGTTTTTTCATATGCAATGGAGAAACACATATAGAAAGATTTTAATATTTTTTTTCTCTGAACTTGAGAGACTTACAGACAAATCTGACTATATTCAGGAAGAACAGAGCTTTGGCTGGAGTAAATCATCCTAGCTTCACTGGCTTGTAAGAAACAAGAATGATTTACACCACCAGCCGATCTTGCCCTAGCCGCTTCCTTTAAAAGCTGCACAGTGAAGTGAGATCTAATATTTCCAAGTACTCCTCAGAGGTTCGGATTCTAGAAGTCATGTCTCACTCAACCTGTCTGCTTTGTGGATTTTGTTTATTTTGCCAACATTGGTTAGATGTCCAAGGATTTGAAGGTTCTGTTTATTTAGTTTTCTGATGTTAAATTGGGAAAATGAGCTGCATTTTCTTGCCGGTATTTTAGAAAGGGTTTGCACAAACCTATTCTCTGTTTCAATTCAGAGTGCAGACAAATTACTGGCAAAGCATTTGGTGTTAGTACAAACTTCTCCCCTTTTCCCAAAACAACGAAGAATCTCCCTTTCCTTGGAATTACAGCACCTTCTAGCACCCAAAGGTACCTGTCGTGGGCTAGAACTAGGATTCACACTAGAAAAAGGCAAACAGCATTTGGTAAGAGTGCAGTCAAAAAACTTCTAGTTTTAATACATATTTACCAAAACCTCCCATACACTAAACTTTGAATAACTGTATACTGACAAATCTTTCTCCCTCACTGCTGTAGTTTGGCAGAACTGAAATCCAAATGTATTTGAATCTATACAACTAAAAGCTTTTGAAGTGTGTCAGCATCTGTCCATACCTTTGAGCCACATTGTGTAGCCTGTATTCAAACATTTGTCTATTTGTCTGTAGCTTGCAATAAAAATCATTATTAAAATAACAAGTGTACACAGATTACAGGCTGCATTTTGAAATGTTGGTAAACACAGTGTTTATATGTCAGACCACAATGCTTCCAGAGAAGCTGTCGGTAGGAGTCAGCTTTACAAAAAACTTTCTGATTGTTTCTTTATTTCTGTTCCTACCTTTCGTTATACTTTATTTTAAAAAAAAAAAAAAATAGGTACAGATTATAAACATCGTGGTAGCTTCTCAGACAAAATACATTCAAATTTAAGGCTGATGTTGTGTATCTGTAAATGGCAGTTCCGTGAATAAGTAGAACCCAGAAAATTCCTTGTTCAGTTATGCTTTTGCAAAAAGCAAAAACATCAGACAAGAACTTTGCTTCATCTGATTTTCTGCATATGAACTGAAACCTTGCCACAATTTTAGAAAAGAGGGATATGTAAATCTCAAAATTTAAGGTTATAATTCATTTATTCAAGCAGAGTTGGATGTGTACACGTAGCTCCAGTGGACTTATAAAATACACTTAGCTCCCTGTGTTCAGCTGCTGTAAGCCATTTTTTTCCTGAAGTCTGAGCTATATTGATTTATATAATCTGGGAATCTGTCCCTGTCTCTACAAAATGGTGCTGCAAATTTTACCAGGCTTACTTGCAAGATTTCTAGCACCTCCACTTTCTATTTTTGGTTAGCAGTATCATATAAGCAACCTGATTTTTGTTTTTAAAAGAGTCTTTCAGTCCTTCCGTGTCCAAACTCCTCACACGCTTTGCTAGGTGTTTAAATCGCTAAGAGGAACTTGCTCTCACTTCAGATCTAGATAAAGGGCAAAGGTCTGAGAAACTGTTGGTAATTTGTTGGTTTTATTTTTTCTTCCTCCAAAGGTAATTTTGTGTGGTTGTTTGGTTTAATGATAGACATTACGTAAGAAAAAAGTACACTTTCCACAAATTGGGCTCTACAGATAATGCTATCCAAAATAAACAAATTTGAGTTCAAAATTAATTGCAAATATTATATCCATTTTGTAAGCTTTTCAATAAAATACAGGAGTTCGCATTTAACATTTGGAAAGGAAAATAAGCTTGTCTTTACAATAACTGTCTGTCTCAGGAGGGTGTGAAATATACTTTTATAGTGCCAGATCTCCTACACTGGGAAATAAGACAATTCCAGGGAGGAGGCAGATGTGCCGCTCAGAAATTCTGCAGCAGCCCCAGCCATGTGTCACTCAAGAGGAAGCGTCAGGCAAAGAACGGCGTGGAATTGCCACTATTACCTGTGCCTGTTCCTCTCAGTTCAGTTAAGCATTTAAAAAAAAGCCCTGTAATAAATGCATTCAATAATTGTTTGAATTGCTGCTGTGCATTCTGTCATAAACGGTTTATGGATAACCATCAATTCGTTCTGTTCATCACTCTAACAAGTTCAATGTACTATTCGGAGCAAAGGATGACTATTTATTTAACAGCTTTTGGCAGGAAAATTTGTTGCGTGCCACAACTTTACAAAGAACATTAAAATCAATGACAATTTATAAACCAAAGACTTGGAATTATGCTTTGGATTCCCATAATTCAGCAGAATAAAGCTGTCAGATACCTTTTATTATAAATTAATAGCACGTCGTCTCGAAGCTAGGCAGCGGTTTTGCCAGGTTAGTAGTGACATCTAGTGGCTGTTTCTACCCATTGCTGCTGATTTGATGTCCTTGCCCACAACTGCTCACTGCTGCGTTACCTCCTGGTAGTACACAAAACGTGCGAAGAAAACAAATGTATTACATCGTGCAGACATCAACATCACCCAGGCACGTCAATTGCAAAGAAAGAGTTGTGATCTTGCCTAGTATGCTGTTACTAATGTAATCTAGGAATTTGGAATATAAGAACGCATTTTTAAACACTCTTCTTGCCAGTCATGTTCGGTATTTATTGTTCTTGAGTTACATTTAATAGTGAATTTGCTAATTTCCTAATGGACTCTTTTTTTATCTTTATAATCTGCAATTATTTAGCCTGAAGATGGGTGTTTCTGACACATCATACTGGTTGGGGAAATTCACCTTTAAATTATCCGAAATACGGCCTTTTAAAGACTCATTTCAAAATATTCTTTAGCATTCTGCACATGCTTTCCCAAAAACCACTCCTCTTGAATTTCTCCTTTCAGGATCCACTTAAATTATATACAGAGAAGTAAAAGGCATTATTGGGTACTACAGGATGGTAAATTTCTGGTTTTTCTTCATATTCTGCAGGGCAGTTACTCTTGCTTTAATGTTAATAAAAATGAAGGAGCAGTCTTTAACATATTCCTTTTTTTCACTTTTTTCCCCTCTATTTCCTATGACTATAGAATAATACATAGAAGTTGTAAATAAACTGTGTATGTTTCCAGCAGCTCAGTTGGCTTACAGAGGTCCTGATGATGAAAAGAATACATGAAAAGATATATTCTACTGTATAATGCCATGGGATATAGAGCTGATAATTTCCAACCGTAAGAGTGAATGGTAGCAGATGCATACGCAGTGGTAAGCTTTACATACTCATGCACTTATTTTTCTGTGTATACTGGTCTTATTATATTTTTAGCAAGAAAAGTCTGTGTTTACTCTCCACTGAGAAAAATAATCACTTGTGCAGCAATTCTCAGGCTAACATGCTCATCCATGGCATGTTCAGTGATAACTGGGCACCGGACCAGTGGAGGCACTGAGGGATGACAGCCAAGGGGGTACGTGCCCAGGTGCCTCTGGAGATCTGATGCAAAGTGTCACATGCAGTCTGCTGTCAAAAGTGGCTGCCTCCCACCACAGGCATCCTCAAAGTCATCTTTTCTTACTTTCCCTGTAAGCAATCTCTAGCTGTCATAGGGTCATGCTGTAAATGGGTTGGGGAGGTTCTCATTTCTATAAGGATGTGATCCCCGCTATTAAAAAGCATCTGAAAGTCTGGGCTAGCGACACGCAGCTCCTGCCCGCTCACAGTACTCCTGCTTCTGCCTCTCCAGCTAGTTATGCTGTCCCCAAGTTTTTGGGCGCTTAGCACCTCGGAGTCTTACTTCCTCAAGCACTTCTTCCAGAGAGGTAAAATATTATTGTCTGCCTGAGCAATGTTGTGGGGGTCAGGGAGACAAGTCCCAGGTCAGTCTGGGACTGCATGGTGGAGCTGAACACGCATTTGCTTAAACCAGTGCTGCAGTCACGGGCTCATCTTCCCTTTCCCCATGTAAGCTGTTGCTCCTAGCTAGACTTGCAGCCTGCTTCACAGCCCAGCTGACCTTTATGGAAATACCTGAAGCATCACTCCTGGTCAATGATGTACAAAGGTACTGGTTAGAGGAACTGTTTACCTTGCTTTCAGTCCATAGCTAGAAAGTCTGATTCAAAAATACCTGGGATAAGCAGTTAATATCCTGCCTAACTTCAGCCCGCTAAAGATAAACATCTAGCCTGAACCTCTCTGGGATTCCTCTGTTGTCAATGGGAAGGGATATGCATCTCCAAAAGCTGATTTATCTCACCTTTCTGAGATAAAACACTGTCTGGAGGTGCTTATCTCTTCCCATTAACTACAGAGGGAATCCAGGTCCTTAGACTGCGTGCTAGAAAACTGAAATTAAGTCATAGATAGGGAGTTGCATGAAAAATAACGGTAAAAAGAGTGGGGTTTCCAAGTGGCCAGAAAACAGGCAGCTACCTCACAGTCGCTTCACTGTCAGCACCCAGGTTTTCCTTTAGCTTCAACCTAGCGTTTCTATAGCAGACTACAATGGTCTTCGAAAAACACCACCATTTTAATAACCAAAATACACTGTCAAAAAGCAAAGCATATCCCAGTAGAGAAACCTCTTGGGAGGAATCTACACAAAAATAAGAGCTTTTGAAGTTTTTCTCTCAAAGGGCTTTGAATTTTTGCCTATTGCTGCAATTTTATAACAAATCTTAAACAGGGGTGTTCAACTTAAAGCCCAGCTCTTTTGGCATGCAACACTGCAAGATTTGAGGAGGGAATAATCGGGGGCTACTGGAAGAAAACAAACAAACCCCCACAACACACACACAACTAAAACCACTTCTCCCTCCTGCTCACCTATCAGAAAGTTACAATAAGAAGATGCTAAATCTACTATAAATAGCAATATTTCAGGCTCAAAGGGCAAATAAGGAAAACACCACACTTCTTGTTTTAAAGAATCTCATAACTTGTAATGCAGTATCCTTACACCAACATAGCTGATTCATAATTTTTCTCATGCAACATTTGGAAAACAGTTTTATGGGTCACAGAGGCCCTTATTGGGCAGAGGCACGGACTATAATTTCTGACATGAATTATAATTTCCAATGTATCACTCATGGTTATATTACTCTTAAGCAGAATCTATCTGCTCTAACCTCCAAGATTTGTTTACAGCTACTCACACACCATTGAAAACCATCCACAAGGACACTAACCCATCCGCTTCGCAATGTTTTCATGACTGATTTGGGCAATTATGCCAAGGCTTTATTCCTTACCTATCCTAAGAACTTCTGGCTAATCTCACTGGTGACTTCATTGATTCTTCATAATTCATCATGTCTGTCACTTAAGCACTAACTTCTAACAACTGTATTTAGCCTGATGCCCAGGTCATCAGGACGTCCCTGGGGCTCCCCAAGGACCCCTACCACTAACCTGGCAGGGCTGATGGGGCCATTTGTGCTCAGACCGCTTGTGACACAGTTCTCTGCCTACGTCGGCCTGAGTGAAAGTGCAGGCTGGTGCGAGCGCTGGCAGGTTTACAAGAGTCCTATCCTTAATAATATATTATTAAAACCATAAACAGAGATCCTAATAAAGATTAAAACGGGACAGGATGGTGAAAACATGCCATAAGGAGCAAAGCGACTCAAGGGATTAGCCTGTGTCCTCAATGTACCCGTGTGTCTGAGAAGGGCTGTCACAGCACGTTTCAGCAGTGGATTCAGCAGATTTGGTGAAAGACGTTCCCCACCTGTCCCCGTTTTAGCCACCGCGAGGCACAGAGCTCCGTCTCGCGGTGTGCCACGCAGGGGGTGGCTTCTGCAGGAGGACAGATGGCCTCTTTGCAGCAGTCATCCCTGCAAATCAAAGCTCTTCAGAAGGATTCAGGGGCCCAAATTCAGGAGTGATGGGTAAAGTGGAGTACACCAGGCCTCTTTCGAACTATTTATACCCTTTGACTGATACAGAAATTAATGCCAGGGTCCCTGCAGTGGCAGAATTGACATAGGAGGGAGCTGGAAGACTACACGGCAAGAGCAGCCTACACCTTCAGTGTCAGTTTTCACCCTGTGCACTCACACATACTCCTTTCTTCCGGCCCATTACAACAAAACTACTGTGTAGGCTCTTTTTTTTGGTAAAGAAAAAAACCACTTTTGGGATCCATGCATCAACTCTAACTGGTTGCTCAGGCTTGGTAGATCAGCTGTGTAATAGAGTTAGAAAGTTACACAAAGGAAATAACCTGCAGTCAGCTAGAGCACAGCTGCAGAAATCTGTACCGTACCCCTTGCAGTGGCTCATGCTACCTTTACCTTTTCCATTTTCAACTTGAAGTGATCCGCATTGTTTCCAAATCTTAATTTCAGCCTGGGATTCATACTTATCCTAGAAAGCTTTTAATAGCTTATTTTCTCTGGCTTTCTGAACAATGTGGGTAGCCTCACAGCTCACTTCTGGTTCACCACAGTTAAAGGCATCTCAGTGAGTCACATCTGCAAGTCTTACACGAGGCTGAACCACATGTTTGGTTTGGTGTGGCAAAGCACCCAGACAGCAAAGCAAGCAGAAGAAACTGCTTCATTATTCTGTAGAGTGCATTGCTGTGAGTGTTACTGAGACACAGATGTTAAAACCAGTATGAGTAAGTAAAGTTTTGCGGTTAATGCCATCCGTCACTCACAAGCAAGGAAGAAGAGATGTAGTCTGTTATGGGCAGGACTATGCAGCATTTCTCTCTTTCGGAGTTTCTGGAATTGATGCTGGAATGCCATGTTCTTGGTCTGCCATGGCCGCACCCTACAATGAATGGACTGCTGGTCAGAAACGAGCATGAAGGTTCCTGCTTTCCTAAATGTACATCTAAAAGCTTAACAGAGCACGTTCCCAACATCAGCTTTTTTCTATTAGAAATCAACATAGAAATATTGCAAACCTTTATTTCTTATGAGACTGATTTTCTGTACTTCTGGTTCAAGTAGTGCTAGAAGTACTGTATCACAAAAAATATTTTTATAGTGATAGAATACTAACTAATGAACTCTTTAAGGGTCCACACATATACAGACACCATAGCCCCAACTCATTCAGTGTCAGGTGTCGTATTTTTCAAAACAACTTGGGGGAGTGGGACATCCCTTATTTTTGAGACAGAGAGAGAGCTGGACTAGACATATATGAAACCGTCTGTTTGAAATGGAGAGTGTGTTACCACCAACAGCAGTCAACACAAGATGTAAGCAGTTACAAACTCTGGAAAGCACATCAATTGTTGAAATTCAGGCAAACTAAGCAAAGAAGAAAACAAAAAACCCCACCAAAATAACAACACCACACAGGTAAAACCACGTTCCCTAAAAACCTGGTTTATATCCATATTTGCTTCCAAGTCCATGTGTATTAAGCAGGTCATAAAACCATGCTGGGTAGCTCTTGAATTCCACAGATGAGAAGTGCCAAAAGCTTTCTCCAAGCTCAGAACTGGAGCTAATCAGAAAACAGGAAATGTTTTGCATAACATTTTTGCAAGCCAGGGAGCTGAACATTATCCATTATTAACACAGACATGAAACAAGGATTTTTTACCTATAAGACAAGTAAATTTTATGTACAGGACCACATCTTTAGGCTCAGGCCAAGAAAGAAAAACTAAAGTACTGACTACAACTAGTTTCAACTAAAATTATTTTATAATCCGCTGCAGTTCTGTCTCTTAGTAATGCATTTTTTCCTGTGTCCCTAAGTAGTCAGAAAACATGGGTCTCGTTCTCTATTGTCACCTAAAGAAAGCTGAAAGGGCACATAGCCAGGGCTTCGCACAGTCTCACCCACAGGGCTTTGCTCGTTGCTTCTGGGCAGCAGCTCTGCCATCTTTATGGACTCTTCAGTCCTCCTGATTTCCTAATAAAATTTTACATTACAAATACATTACAGAAGAAATAATGACATAGGTAACACACCAAGAACTTTGTTGAACTAAATACGGCGTACTATACTCATTCTCTTGCAGCTAGTCACACTAAGGACCAGGAAAACTTCCACCCTCAAGGACTGTCTTGTCAGCAAGGACAACAAGGGAATACTACAAATACTTTCCTGGAAATAACTGTCTTAATTCACAGCAGCATTATATGTTTTAGTTATTCCACCAACCACATGGAAGAAAGGTTTGGTTGTGTAAGCACAAGAAAAAGCAGTATTTGAAGTGCAGGCAAAAATGAACTGGCTTTAGCAAATGAGCAGAGAACAGTAAAGGAGATATCTGCAGTTAGGTTTTTATCCTCATTATTTAGAGCCCTTGTTGCAGAACTAGCATGAAAATGTTCCGAGATGAGTTATTTGAAAAATGCAGAAAAACGGGTCCAAAATGCTTGCTCTCGGGAGCATCTATGCAGAGAAACATCAGCAAACCAACCTTAAAAATGGCTTTAAATTTTGTATTGGAACTCTTCAGCTGAAGTCTGAAGGTGCAGCAACATGCAAAACTGAAAAATTATTCAGAAAACAAAGCTAAGAGCTAAAACACATATTAACCACCCCATGGATTGGGTTGAAGTGTACAAGAAAAGGTTTGAGTCCTGTGTAAATAAGAGTTGAATAACTAAAAAACAGGTCTTCAATTCAAATAACCTATGCTTAGAGTTATTTAAAAGAACAGAAGAAAAATGTTTCAGTCCTCTAACAGTGAAGTTCATAACAATATACAGTGTTTTTAAATTTAAGGAAAGTACATCAGAAGGTAAAACTCCATGACTGGTGCACATTCTTTCTCTACACAATGAGATGTTTGTTTAAATATGTATACAAATTAGTGTTTATAGAACCCTGGGTGGCTCATAAGTCTGAAGCCTTTTCTACAAGATGTGAAATCATTATAGAGATCCTATCTAAGATGCAAAAGTCCATCAGCAGCAAAACTGTGGAAAATGTGGTATTCACATGTCCAGATCCTGTGCTTGTCCTCTACATAGTGGTGTTTCTCATTAATGTAAGATATTTTTTAAAATAACCACACTTGAGCACAGAGCATGCTTTGAGCATAGTTTGCAAAAAGATGAGGGCAGTGGCCTTATCTTGTAAAGTAAACCCGGGGTGTGGGAGAGGGGGAATAGCTATCACATCTACATTACCATATGGGCTTGAGAAATATTAGTTATGAGAATTCAACCCCATAAACAGGGAAAAATAACTGTAACAAAAGGAGCTGAACAACTGCAATCAGAAACAAAAAAAAAGCTATGTTGACACTGAGAGCGAGAATCATAAGTGAGCAGCAAAATATCATTTACCCAAGGGCAAAATCTTTTCATCGAATCAGGGATGCAAATATCAAAACCAGAAGAGCAACAGTTAGCAGGTCAGACTAGGACTGAGGGATGTCACATACAGAACTCCTGTGTATAGTTAGAAAATACCACCATTCCCAAAGGGGGCTATTTGCTCAAAGGCAGACCTGTTTCACTTAAGATTTGAAAATTTTAAAAAACAAAATAAAACAAACAAGACAAAACCCAACACGCACACAAAAACAACAACAAAAACAACAACAAAAAACCACAAAAAAACAAAAACGAACAAAACAAACCCAAACCAACAAACACACACACCCTCCACACACTATGTATGAAGCTTTCCAATTCCACTCAAAATATAGGATTTTTTTGCAAGAATTACACATTAGTAGTCCCTACTGTCACTTACACTTGAAATACCATTCACTGAAGAGCACGTGCAAGAACCGCTTATTACAGCTAAACAGTACAACATCGCATATAAAATGTACATACACTCTTTAAGGTTACCTGCCCTAAGCTTCGCCATGATACGTATAAAAACATGACAATAGTTTTTCAAGTTATAAAAGTGTTTAGATGTTACTGGAAGAAGCAATCACATTGTGATGTCTTTTAAAAAAAAAAAAAAAAGTATTAAAGGGATGTTTGATTATTTGAGTAAGTCTGGCGTATTTTTCCTGAGCGAAGAAAGGATAAAAACTTTCCCTCTTCCTCTGAAGTCTTTTTTAAAATAGCATCTTAAAGATTTTGCATGTCCTTTCCTCTTCCTGCTTTGTAAAAGAACATAAGCATCCTAGGACTGCTGAGTTTAGAACATGTGAATTATCTTTAAGTCTTCACAGCAGCTGTTTTTCAAGCGTTGTTCTTAAATCATAAAAGATAAAATGAAAACGAAAAAAATCAGAGCTCCAGGAAGAAAGTGTATTTGATCCTGCAGGACTCATTTCAGGAAAGCACTTAAGAATGTTCTTAATTAATTGGGATTATTTCTTTCTGCAAAAGGAGGCATCTGCCTAAACTCTTAGCTGGACCTAGGTTGGAGTCCTGGAGCTCTGTAATCCTGACATCTTCGATTCCTGATTGTCCTCGTTTTGTAGGAAATTTTGCTACAACATTGTATCAGCAACAGAAGGGAAGATTATTATATTATAAAAATTGAAATTAAACAGTTTTTACTCTGTCACACTCAGAAAACACCAGACTGTGGCCAGTGCCAAGAAGTCCATCAAGGTGTTGGGCACAGCAATGTTTGTGTCCAGCTACTAGGTGCAAGATCCATTATGATGCTGAGGAAGATAAGGGACACCAAACACTCCTTATGCCTCTGGGTTTCTTCTTTGGTGGGCAACCAGGTGTGTGCAAGGTTCGTGCCAATTTGTAACCTTCTGGAGCTGACAGCGATCAGTGTCTCCAACCTGTCCCATCTCTGCAAGCCACTGGAATTTGTTCACAGTTCTTTCCCTGCCCAGCTGGGTGTTCTGTGAAACTACAGGTAGATGTGATGGGGCTTTGATGGGCTGCTGGCCTGCAAGCCACCAACACATGTGCTTGTATGGCCTTTCCCTGCTGTGTTTCCCTGCTGGGGCCACCTCACCCAGACACTGCAATCCCAGCCTTAGCCTTTCTGTTACATTTCTCTACGCTATCTCAGACTTGGATTTGTGATGCAATGAAGAACAAACACCATCCCTCTCAGCTATTTATTTTTCATCTGGCTGATCCCACAACACACCACTGCAAAGCTGAGGTGGGGAGATGAAGAGGGAGAGCCAGGGATGGAGAGAAAGAAAGAGACTAGTTAGTCTGGATTTTCTGTCTGAGATGGCAAAGCTGAGACAGACCTGAGTGCCAACACCTGGCAGCTGAGGGTTGGAAGATGCTGTAACCTGGCAGAAAAATACCCGTTGTGTTGCCTCTAGGGGACTGGAGACATATAGCCACCACAGCTTAAACACAGCAACAGAGAGCCCACTCTAACCTGGATAAACTTTATTCACCCCAATCATATTTGATTATCCGACAGTTCTGCTGTTGGAATAAGCTGTGTTTTTTCTTATCAAATTGAAAGAAGGATCTTCTTTCCAATAAGGAAGTGTTGATAAGCTTGAATGCTCTGAATTTGCAGAACAAAAAAACTATCCAAAGCATACAAATGGATATGCGTGACAGAAAGCAATAGCAAGGATAGTCTTATTGCATCGAAGATATGTATCTGATTGTTTTGGACCTCAGCTTTCCTCTTCCTTGTTTTCCCAAGTCCCAAGGTTTTAACTTTAGCACTTCATTTCTAGCTTGCGAGGAAAGATATGTGGAATGGGCTCCTCTCCCCATACTGTGAATATAGAAGAAAAGGAGGGGGGTTTTCCTTTGTCTTATAAATGCAGCATGACATTTGTTGGCCTGTTATCATCATCAGCCAAAATCCCAGGGGTCTTGAAAGCAACTTGGGGAACATTCATATTGAGAACAGGTCAGAGGAGCTTCCTGGAGCACAGACTCGGAGAGCTCCGGCTGTTCTGTATGCATCTACATTTAGCCTTTTTGCTTGACTTGCGATCTCAGATTCTGGGAGCCGATACACAATAAACCAAAGCAGCTGGAGAAAGCTCTTCCTGGATTACGCCCAAGTGGAGCAGTTGCATGGAGGATTTCAGCAGCTTCCAAGGAAGAAGTTCAAAGACATCAAGGCGTGTGACAACTCTGGCAGGCTGCTGCAGTCTCCTTAGTGGAAAATTACATTCAATATGAACAGTCGGAAAAAAATGTCTCTTTCTTTTACATACAGAAGACAATACAATTTATGCCATTGAGTTTAATCATATGATTCCCTCAAAGAAGCTGGAGCTCCCACTTACAAGATCTTTACTTATCCCATTACTAGCTAGAAAACCTAAACATTCATGTTTATAAAATAATATCAAGAACCTTTACACAAATTTGGTGGAAATAAGGGTAAAGAGGCATAGCTCCACTGTAGTCAGGGTTACTAAACCAATGTGCAAATGCTCACTGGTTACAAAGCAAAAATATTTGCGGAACCCCATATTAGAAACTCTGCAGACAAACAGGATCAAACTCTCTTTTCAGCTACACAGCTGGATAGCAGATAAAACTTACTGACAGCAATACAATGACTGTGATTTGCAGTGAGGCAACAAAGGGAGATTTTGGCCCATATATTTTTGCATATATCATTAAGAAAACAAATTATTTGGCTACAAATACAAGAGAAAGTCTTTTTAAAGGAATTGTACAAAGGAAGTTTGTAACATCATTGAATCAAGAAAGACACAATTTCTGCAGATGCAAATCAAAAGTAGCTTCACTGGAAAGCATGTAGTTGTGCTAATTTATAGCAGTTGAAGATTTGCTCTCAAACTGAATAGCATTCCTAGAAGCATTCTTGGTGAGAATAACAATGGAGGTAGGATTTACAAAGGAACTTTAATCCTCAGAATGTTTTATGAACTAATTACTTTTCCCAATACCCCTAAGGTAACCAAATCCCCGGTTACATTTCCAACAGTATCTCAGCTTTGAATATAAAAGGAAAAAGCTACTGTGCCTGACGAAAATAAAAATGTCTCTGCATGTGTATGTGCACACAGAATCCTCACTATTAATCAAGAACAGTATTTTATGACTTTTAAAAATCACACCTCCAGCTCCTGGCCTTCACCCGAACTACCTTCTCTTTCCTAGAGCCCCATCTTCCCCAGCAAGAGGTGACATTCACTGGGAGAGCACCCTTCACTCCCCCATCACAAATGTTTTACCTGTACTGCCAGCAAGAAGAGCTCTTATCTCTTAATGCAGGTTGCACTTCTAGGACATGGATCCTAGAACTGCAAGAGGGAGGTGAGGGGTAAATAATAATAACTTCCCTCTGCCTGCCTTTCAAGAACTGCTATATGTTCTCAGAGGAGGCTACTCAGAGCCTGTGAGGCAGCCCTGCTCTGCAGCTTTCCTCTCTCCCACTCTGCAAGAGATCCTTGCACATGTAGCAACCGCCAACAATGCGCCTGTTCTCCTGATAAAACTCTACGCTCTACAACTCAACCTCCCTGTTATGGTTAAGCGTCAAAAGCTTTTTTTTTTTTTTTTTTCTTTTTAAGTGGGGAAGAACAAGTCCACCAAGCTATCTCTAAGCCAAACCATAACCACTTGAACTGAGGAAGATCAGGGTCTTTTTAAATGAAATGCAGGGTGCCTGCGAGACGTATTCTTACAGAAAATTGTATATGGAACAGTAAGACCACCAGACTAAAAATTCATGGACAAGCTCTTAAAACGCAAATCCAAAAGCTACCTTTGTATTACCGGCATAGCAAACAAAGTCTAATTATAATTTCAACTGGTCATAACCAAAAATACAAGTGTAGGACATTATCCTACAATGCTGGATTAATGGCTCAGTCATACAATAATATCCTACATGTGTCTTAAAAATCTCCCAATGGATCTACTGTATAAACCCATAAAAATGTTGTTATGGGATTCCTGATTTAATAGAAATAATTAACCTTTTCCAATTTTTGTTAATTTAAGATAAAGTTTTACTGACTCAGGATTAAGGCTATAAATATTCAGCCTGCCTGTTGATGTTGCCATCCTAAGACAATAACCATAATTAGCAATACTAAGTTATTTTCCTAAAGGTGTTCAGCTACTATCACACTTCAGGTGCCTTAAGCACTTACTGAATAAAAAACAAAAACTCACCTGAAGTGTACCAGTAACAAACTACGGCATGAAATAATTAAAACCAGAGTATGTCAAGCTTTGATCTCTAAAACATTAAAAATATTATTAATAATACTTAGTGTTTAAACAACGTTTCTTAATACAGATATCTCCAATAACTTTATAAAAGCATCAGTGTATCCAATTTACAGATACAGAGACAATGTGAAGGGGCATGGGCCAAGGTGACACAGCATCTTGGTAGCAAAATCATGGCTTGAAAATAAACAGGCAAGAGAAAAACTGGAAGACTCCAGTCCTTGTTGTTAGAGGGAAGATTGCAATAATGCAGTATTTCACGTGCGTGCATGGTACTATCATTGAATCCATGCATGGCACATTTCCTACCCTACTGTCTCTGCCACAGAAGTCTTGTAGTAAGGACCTGTCTAGAAGACAACTGAGTCTTGTGTACCCAGAAGTGTCACCCAACCAAGTGAGACCTTGACTGCGTCAACCCAACTCTGACTAGAACAGCCTGGTACGAGCTGAAAAAGAAAGCAGCAAATAAACTTTGTTACATAAGTGCTGTTATGCTTTTTGGACCACATCTGGGCCAAAGAGTTATAGAAATGACAGAGAAATCTTTTATGTCACTAGGCATGGAGACGGTTAAAGACTTTGGGCTGAGGCTACGTAATTAGCAAAGTTATAGCTTGTTGGCATAAGGCATCAATTACAGAAAGCAACAGATTCCTAAGACACCAGCCATATGCCAAGGGGGACACCATCCACACATCTTATAAAGAAGGCCAAGCCTGAAGCAGACTCACCAGATGTGGGAGTCTGAGCACTAGCTGGAACCCAACATGTCCAACCATCGGAGCAAGGGTCGTGCTCCCCTGCGTGTATGGTGTTGGTCGAAGCTGGTAGTGATGTGGAATTAGCGAGTCAGGGAAGGAGCCTCGAAGCTTTTTACAAAAAAAAAAAAAAAAAAAAAAAAAAAAACTTCGAAGCACTTCAAATACAAAATTTTAGATCATCACCAAGTGGCATGGTTCTGTTCTTGCAGCCATACTGCTGACAATTCCCCCTTACGTGGTCATAGAAAGTAGCACTCTAATAGTTTATTCGGAGTCTGAGTACTCCCCTCTTAGTACTCAAGTGAAGTAGGTTATTCCCACAAAATGGGCTTTTCCTTTTGTGAAAGAATATACTAAAAGGAAAAGAAAGAAGGTGGCTTCTTCATAGGGTGTTCAATGTCTCCCATAAAATCTTTGGACAAAATGGTGAAGTACAGGCTACATAGACAGTGAAGTGGACTGAAAACTGGCTGAACTGGCGGACTCAAGGGATCATAGACAGCAACTCAAAGTCCATCTGGAGACCAGTCACTAGTGCTGTGCCACAAGGCAGCCAGTGCTGGGGCAAATACTGTTTAACCTCTTCATTAATGACCTGGATGATAGGGCACGCTGCCCTCAGCAAGCTTGCAGTTGATGCGAAATTGGAAGGAGTGGTTGGTAGAGCAGATCATTGTGCTGCCATTCCAAGGGACCTCAAGAGATAAGAGAAACAGGCAGAAGGAACCCCATGAAGTTCAAAGGGATACGCAAAGTCCTCCAGCATCTGAAGAAGAAATAACCACATGTACCAGTACAGAGTGAGGACCAAGCAGCTGGAAAGCAGACCTGCAGAAACAGACTCGGGGCTCCTAGTGGACAAGTTTACCAGGACGCAGCAATGAATACACCTCTGCAAAAAGGCAAACAGCATCCTGGGCTGCATTAAGCAGAGTATTGCCAGCAGGTTGATGGAGGTGATCCTTAGCCCTCAGCTCAGCACCAGCAAGGCCACTTCTGGAGTGCTGGGTCCAGTTCTGGGCTCCCCAGTACAAAAGAGATATGGATTCAGAGGAGCAAGTCAAGCAAAGGGCTGGAATTAAGGGAATGGAGCACCTTTTATGTGAGGAGAGCCTGAGAGGTGAGACTGTTCCGCCTGGAGAAAAGGCAACATGAGGGGAAGGGGGCAGATCTGATCAGTGTGTGTAAATAAATACCCAATGAGTAAAGAAAACCAAGCCAGACTCTCATCACTAGTAGCCAGTGAACAGGCAAGAAGCAATAGGCACAGTGAAATACAAGAAATTCCATTTAAACACAGGCAGCTTTTGTTGTTGTTTCCCTAACATGAGGATGATCAAACACTGGAAGAGGTTTCCAAAAGGGTTGCAGTGTCTCCATCCTTGGACGTATTAAAAATCTGACTAGACGCAGTCCCAAGCAACCTCTTTTAGCTGGCTCTGCTTTGACAATGGAGGCTGAAAAATCTTTGAGGTCTCTTCCAACCTCAACCATTCTGTGATTAATGGTATTCCTAAATCCCAAGGATATTAGATATTGTTTTACCAGTGTTGCTTCTCCGAAGTGGCAATAAGTTATTTGTTACACCTACACACAACCAGCTCCCTTCAACAGCAAGCTTTACCTTGACTTTTAAAGAAAGACAGAGGTCAACAGAACCTTGTTGCTCTCCTGTGGGTTTGGGCTTTTGTTGTTCTTGGGTTTGGTTTTTTTTTTGTTTTTTTGGGTTTTTTTGCTCCAGTTTCAGAACAAACCCTCTTCATAGCAAACGTTTCAACAATTTTGCTTGCTTTGTTCTCTAAAAGAAGGTAAATGACTGAAGAGGTCAAATAGCTTTCTTTTGTGGTTGAAAGTACATTGGGCTCAGTTGTGAAGGCTGGTTTCAGGAAGTGCCATTGAGACAATGAGGGTTAATTACCAGGTTTCTGCATGGGTTGTGGTGACAAGTGGCCTCCGCTCCCTTTTAAGTGGACTCCACTTCTTAAACACACCAGTCAGACAGAATATGGGCAATGTCCCAGTATTTACAATGTCAATCCAGAATTTATAAGAGAGTAACTGGCAGTGAGCTTGCTATTTTGAAGGCAAGAAAAAAAATAAAATAAAAAGAGAGAACATTCCTCCTGTCACAGAAATAATACAGAAGTTCCCAAGACATTGAAATAAAAATAGAAAAAAAAACGCAACATCTTTTTCCTACTCTGCTATTGGGAACAAGTAACTCACAGCGTCCTCTGAGAGGGTGCTGGTCCCTGCTGCTGTTTTTTCTAACTAGAAGATGGGGAAGTCTCTGTTTCTCTTTTCCTCAACCTCAGTTCCCACCTCCCATGGGGGCAAGAGACCAGAGCTCTTCTGCCTTTCCTTTCCCTTCCCTTGAGACAACGGGAACTAGGGCAGCCACAGCAGCAAGTCTTTTAGAAAAGAGAACAAAATGCCATACCGTTTCCATCTCTAATTACTTTAGCCTGCCCACCACAAATGCATCATCTGGTAAAGATATGGGGTTTGTCTCATTGATTAGCCCCTATCATATAACCCAAGTCATACATGGTCAAGGCAGAGAGATAAAAAAACTATTCTGGTAGCAACACAGCTCAATGCTTCACAGACATACCAGCATTAACCCCCAACAACCAGCTCACCATCAAGATCAGTGTGCTCACATCCACATGGTGTGCTTCCATGCTCTCATACATCTCCTTCGGGCCTCAGCGAGTACATCTGGGCAGTACGATCTACACTCCTGCAGCTACCTCAATGCATTTAAATCTTCTCCCTATAATCATAATATTATCAGTGATATTGCTGCAAAATAGGTTCATTTTCTCTCTCTTGAAAAAGAGGTGACCAAGAGGCAGAACCTTGTTACTATTCACTTCCAAGAATGAGCTGGAAAATTGAGTTTCAGCTTACTCCTCTGTGAAACGGGTCTAAAAAAACAGGGACCAGACCCTTAGCTCGAAATAGCTCCACAGACCTCAGTACTTACCTTCAATGAAAATATAAAAAGCAGCATTTTCATAGAACAGGGGGAATATAAGATCACAAACATTAACTGCATTGTTTTGTGCTGGATTAAATTTTATGGACATGTCCATCGTCTGAAGGCACAATTTTGTGTGGCCATGAAAAACAGTTTGTTTGGAAAAGAAATTTATTAGAAAATGTATTTTCTTCTTGACAAATTGTGTGCCGCGAGCATTTTTTTTTAATGGCTCATCCACTAGAGAAAGAATTGATGGCAATTTGATTCCTCAATTTAAAGGGGAGGAAAATTTAAATGATGATGCAAAGGTAACTGGGCTACCAAGAAGCAGATGGCTTTAATTACCTATTTACGGAATTGTTTATACTGGGAATTTGAAAGAGACACACAGCTTAGAAACAATACTCGTTGTGGGAACACTCTGTATGTTTTAATTAAACTGGATTTTTAAACGGGAATAGAGAGAGATTATTGAATGTTACGTGAAATCAAATTGACACTTCAAAATCTAATGTGCTTTGCACACGAAGATTTAGTTATACCGGGTGAGAACAAAGATACACAAGCCTGTACATGCTGAGCCTCATCTTCATTTTTGCTCCTCTTGTTTCCTGCTGCTTGAGTCCTGCAAAGAGGCCACAGCTGTGTGAGGCAGCATTACTGCACACAAGAGCCAGGTTCACCGGGTCAAGCTTGTTCCTGGAGCTCAGCAGGGCCCTCTCAGAGGTGAATTTAGCTCCCTGTGCTGGAGTCCAGTTGTCTGAGCCTGATCCTTTCACAGTGCTAGAATCTGAAACAGTGAAGTACCACCAGCATCAGCCAGGTGTTGAGCACCTGTCAACCTGGCCCAGCACTAACTTGATATGCAGTTATATGGTGGTAACACATAGAGCTGATCTCCCATTGCTTTTGCAGGAGCTCTTCCAGGAGCCAGTGTATGTCACTAACCTGACAGAAAAACTAACTCATCCGAAAGAAAAAAAAGAAAGTGCTTTCTGCAGGGTAGCAAGCTCTCACAAGCCTCAAACTCAACAGGAGGAGAGGGCAGGACCACAAGCTCTCTAGGAACATCTGCGGGGGAAAGGCAGAGCGAAGGCCGTGAGCACCAAGGCCTCCCTCTAGCAGGTGCAAGCAAAGCTGCCATACATGAAACCGCAGCCTCAGACCAAATATTTTCAAATCAGTTTAAACAACTGCAAAGCCCTGTAGGGCTACCTCACGTATTGGTTAAAGTATAGCTCCCTTTAGATCTTCTGTCCCCTTCATTCCTTCCCAAGTGCTTTTTATGGCCCAGACCACAGGCGCATGGTCAACAGCAGCTGAGTTTGCAGTAGCTAACCAAACAACACAAGAGTACTGAACTTGTGCACTTTCTCTAGCATGCTAAACCCCGAGCAGGAGCTTCTCATTTGCAGCACTTCAGCATACACCACTTCTTCTACCTATTTACTAAATCAGTCTAGAATTACACTTTAAATTAAGCTGGTTAATGGATGCCAGGCATTATCTACAACTCAGAGCAACAATGAGCACTTTTTTAATCATCAAGATCAAACATAAGTAGCATAAACACACTAATAAATCAAGTGAGCAAATTATATCTCCAAAGAAAATATGCATAAGGAAGGGCTATTCAGCTTGAGTGACTCAGTACAAACAAACCCCTGGGGCAAAGAATAATTACAGTATACTGTCTACGAATGAATAGAATAACCAAATCAAACCAAAATTCAAATGTATGGCAGTAGCTCCGAGGTGCTTCCAAGTGAGAGAGGAGATATATAGAAATGTTTTGCATATTAAGTAAATCGAAAACAGCAGAAGAGCTACTGTTTTACCTTTCACAGAAAAACGGAAAATATACATAACTTCACAGAGAAAAAGCCTGAGCCAAGATATGCTATTACAAAGAGAAATAGTCACCAAGAATTTCCCTGGGGGGTTGTGGTGTAACAACATACCCTTCATGAGTGACGCCTGACGTGAAATGGCTATATCAGTGCCTGGAACAGCAGCACACCACCAGAAATGAGACATGACAGCTCTTCAGGATTTCACAATTCTGGATTGAAAATCTTCTTTTTTCAAACTGGTGGATATTCTCGAAATCCATTATATTAAAAAAAAAACAACCAAAAAACACAACAAACAAACACACACACACACAAAAAACCAGTTACTTCTTACTCAGCTGAGAACGCAGTCAATCTAAGTTCATACACAGTGAGTTTTTCTACTCTTGCAAACTCTTTGGACACTTCCATGTCACATTTTTTGGGTTGTGGCTATGAAGTGTTTGGGACTGAGACCAGATTTGTTTCCAAAGTGTATACACTGTGAGGGTCTACTCACAAATGAGGCTATTACAACAACATGGATGTTCCTGTGTCGTGATATTGTATTTTTTATTTAGATACCATTAGTGGTTAACAAGACAGACCACCTACAAATTCTTCACAAATTAGTTTTTTTAATCCCATGCATAAAAGCAAGCAAACAGAAAATTAAGAGGAAAAATAAGAGTAGCAAGCATTCAAAGCTTAGCCCTTTTTTTTTTTCTGTTGCCAGTGAAAGCTATTACAGCAACAAGGGCATCTCAAATTTTCCTTTCTCCTCTAAAATGTTCAATGATCCAGCTTTCTCACATTGATACGAAGGACTGCAGAAGGTGCAAAGCCTCAAAGAGAGTCCATTTTACACTGTTAAAAACATGTCATAATTCCATGGAAAGCCAGCAAACTGCAACAGCATGTGCCAGCTGTGGGCCTCTTCTGTACGAAAAAAAATCCTGGCCGAGAAGATGAAAGTGGCAGAATTCCCACTGCATTCAACAGGACTTGATGCTGTCCTTGAGAGTTTCTTCTATTTTTCATCTGTGACAAGTTTCCGAGGTTTATCCTTATCTTACTTCTAGATTCCAGGTACAGGTTTACTGTCTCATTTTATTTATAGACATTGGCTTTCTATTAATTTTTAATACTTTTTTAAAAATCACCCCTACTGCTATGATTTTTTTTGGCATACTGACTGCAGCCTTCTGGACTACGCTAATCTCTGACAAGACTGAGACACAAACCTAACTAAATTTGTCTAGTAGAGCCAACACTGTGTTTAAAATAGTTTCACTTTTTAAAAATTATTTTTGCTGGCTAGGGCAGGATTTAATCTTTCAATCATAAGGTTGTGCCTTTGATTTTATTTTAAAATGTGTTAGAAACTTTTAAAGTATCTGTTTTACTATTTGTATGTTCTGATGTGGGTTAGATAACTTCAAACCAACATAAAATTAGGACACACAAGTTAGTCTTCAGCAGGCAGAAATATCAAATAACTTGCCTTTTCCAGAAGAGTGTTTTATACTAAAATCTGATTATCATCATGCCAATGCGTGCTTGTACCTGGAGGGCATCCACATTTTTAATGCACAGTCACCCTGCCTCTGCATTGTGATTTAATTTTTTTATTTTTCACTACTAACCAGTTGCTCACTGTACCATATTTTGTCTACCTTATGCTGCTAGAAAAAAACAGAAGAACAATAATTATTAAAAAAAAAAAAAGAAAAAAAAAGAAAAAAATAAATTGCTCAAAAGTTTGCTCTGGTTCCTGTTGACTTTCTGTTCAGCTGCGGGAATGGGCAAGAGTAAAGACCTGCAGGAATCTCTCAATGGCCATGTAGTCAGTCTTAGCCTGAAGGACAGAGATATTGAAGGGTATAGACAGCAACAGCAGTTATGCCACTCAAGTCCCTTACCCTTGTTTATAGGTCCAGACTCATTCCTTCTCTCTTGCCATCTAGAAACTCTGCATTTGATTTTCTCTTTTGGTTACCATACAGTAGCAATTTTGAATATTTTTATGGAGTTGAATTTTAATTTTGAAAGGTTATCCTACAGAGATTCTGAAAGGCCTTTCAAGCCAAACATGGAATGACACCTTGGCAGAGTCTATTGTAGACTGCATTACCTCAGCCTGGGACCACATGTTTTAAATGAGGTAACAACGGGACTGGATAGATGCAAAACTTAATGATGTTGCATATAACATTAAAAAAAACCAAACAGCACTTGTACCCCATGACTGGCAGATTACTAGGATGCTGCAAGTGTTTTGTACTGCAGGCCTCTCAGAAGGGAATCAAGACACAAATTACGAGGAACTGAAATAAATTTGGAGATCTTAAGTGGTACTTAGAAACCTGCACCAGCAGGCAGGAAGAAGCAGGATGCACCAAAGCCCCCAGAGCATCAACCCGGTCTGTTCCAGTCCTCCTGCAGCTGCTCAGCACCTTCCCCGCAGCTCCCACTGATGCTTGGGAAGCTGGCTTTGCCTGCCCAAACTGACAAAAGGGCTTTTTTTCCTCTGTATCTCAGAGCTCTTAAGTCACAAGGGCTGGGAAGCCAAAGCAGCTGACTGTCATTCCCCACTTTTCTACAGTGCTCATCAACAAAATGGCACAACTGATGCTCAGTTCCTTCTGTCATTGGTTTCAGGGTGAGAAATAGTGTTATGTCGGGATACCACATAAGCCTGGCCCTTCAACTAAAGAGTCTTTGATTAAATTTCTGCTGGAAGCGGAGAAGGCTATATCAAGAGGAAAGTTTGAGTAAGTATCTCAAGCTTGGAAAAGGGAGCTTTGGTATTCTACTCTCAGCTGTGCACTTGACTCACCTGGTAAGCCACAAAGCTCAAATTAAGATATACAGAGTTTTTGATCTGTAGCTACAGACAAAGTTGGTTATTCTGAGCCCTACATACATTAACCTCCTTTTGAGAAAGTTGTCCTTAACCAGCTTAGGTTTCAGTTCCTCCTCTAAACTGGGCATTGTAATGTCAACCTCTGTCAGAAGAGCAAGAGTGGCATAATTAATTGTTTATAAATTCCTTTGAGATATCAGATTAAAGGTACTAATTAAATATTAAAAACTCTGTATGAATTCCTTCTAACTTATTAGCAGCTGAAAAGTAATTTTCCCTAGATATGTGAAATCATCTAGAAGTAATCTATGACTGAAGTTATGAGACAGTGATATCTGCACAAGCAATATGCAGGCAAACAAGTCTACAATTTTCATTAGAGATTTACTAACGTTGTATTAATTCATAAATATACACTCATTAGCAAAACTCCTACATTTCTAACATCTGACAAGTACTGCCTCTAGCATAACGCCCTAACTGGGTCCTACGATCAAAGATATCAGCCTAGAGCATATTAGATCCTAATAAAAAAGTTAACGATTAGAAACAATGTTAGTTATTGAAACAGACTTTTAAATTAATAATTTGAATATCAAAAAGTCACTTAGATGTAGCATATGTTTGCACCAAATAGACCTCTTTTCTGTGGATATTCACAACTACAAAAAAGCACAGTTTCTTCTACCAGAGAGGTTAAGAAGTCTTTTGCTATACCAGGGCTGTGTGGAGTTGATTGTGATTTGACGTGTTTTTAGAATGAAAGTTGTGTCTTACATAAAATTATTTTTCAAGGAGAAAAAAAAAATATGCATTTAACATGATTTTACAAACATTTTTTGCAGGGTTTTTAGGGAGGGAGTTGTTTGTTTAATTTTAGGGACATCGGATTTTCTGCTCTTGTGTTTTCTGTTTTGTTTTTATAGCTGAAAGACAGGGAAAGAGGACCCAAAGAAAACTTTTTTTAAAAAAACCATATTTGCATAAATGCACAGAGAACTTTTTTTTTTTTAATTGTTAAAATGAAAATCATGTGATGTTTCTCAAAAACTGCCAACAGTATTTCTTCTCTTATTGGCAAGATACAACGGTACCCCAATGGCTGCTGGGTTGCAGCTCAGTCAGTGGGACAGCTATAGCTAAAGATTCCTGCACGAAGCATACAGAAATAGCTGATAACTTCCACTTCCACTAGTAAAGAGCAAACTTATTTGATTATGGAAGAGTAAGCTACTTTTAGAACACAGATCAACTCTTAAGATATAGCCAATTTTTCTGCTTATTCAAAGCAAATTAAAAGCTAGTGTTAACTTCTGTGTGCTTTGAAAATATGAAATATTCCACACAACTAATATAATGTACATTTTAAAAAAATTTGTTACGTAAAAATGAAAGAGTAACTTCAATTTTTCCTCTCTTTCTCTGTTAAACTTCTGTCATTGTTTAAGGTTAATATACCTACAATCTATTCTTTTTAAAAATCAGTATGGAAAACAAACCCTTTTTATCTCTGTTAAAAAAAATACATATACATATAGTCTGATGTTCCCAAACCATAGCCATCCTCCCTAGAAAATCAGAACCTGTTGGTTTTATTAGAAAACTGAATCTGGAATTGTGGCTTCCAGGCTCTTCCTCTTTTCCAGTTCTTACAGTTCAGATAAATAAGGCAATCATGCTTTGTAAAAGTAAGAAGCATCTCTGATTGTTGTTAAAGCAACTTTTCAAAAAACAACCTCCCTCCAAAAAACAGTACATGCTTCCTTATGGGTTTTAATACATGCAAAATTTTAAGTCTCTGAAATACACATTTTGAAACATCGTTGTCAACACTGTCAGAAGGGACTGGCAATTTAGGTGCACTCACTTCTAGATGCCTAAATGGGGGTACCTCCAAGAACTTGGTTTTAAGAGCAAGGATGTATTTCACCATCAGTCCCCATTCAAAGTCTTGGCCCAGGCTTCTGCAAAGAGCAACATCGGCCTTTGTGCAGCAGTACCTGTGCACCAGTTCCTGCCAGAGAAAAGATCCCTTTAGTCTCTTGTGCAGGCAGGGACCCACCATTTCCCTGCTGTTGGAACATACCTTCAGTTACTTCTATCTGTAATTAAAGCTGACATATCTTATGTGGGCCATTCACCTTTTATTCAACATGAACAGCCTGCAGAAATGGCTGAGAGGTTCACAGGAAGGAAGCAGTTAAATGATAAAAATGTTAAATGTTATGCAGCAAGCTGTGTACAATTAACTAGAATTCAAATATACACCTTGTTCCAATCCAAGCCATTTATCAGATAAAAATAGTCTGCTAGAAGAATGTCATGATTAATGAGGTGAGACTCCAGCTAATTACTGTTTCCTCCAGAAGTAATTAGGTTGGCATTGCTAATCAAGATGAATGAACACTCTGACCCGCTTTTTTAAATGTAAAACTATGAGCTGCAGCAGCAATAACATCATTTAGTTCAGGCAATGTAGTCTTTATTAGGCTTGTAGTTTGATTAAATTCTTTTGTTACACCAGGCTTTCCACACATGAACAGATGAATGCTGTGATGTTCAAAGAGTTTGTCACCCTTAATTAAAGACTGAAAAGCCTTGTTCAATTCACAGGGCAATACACAGGACAGCTCTAAATTGATAGCTTTTAAGTGGAGGATAACTGAGGGAGTCATAGGGTTTGCCCATCTGCAAGAGGATTCCTCCTCCTTCCACAATTTTCCATCATAGTAGCTGGAAAATTAATATCAAATACTTTTGTATTGATTCCATTAGTCAACATCGATTTCATCAGAGCACCTTTTCACACACAACTATACAGCTTTACTTGTACAGAGTGAATCCATTATAAATCAAGAGAAAGAAAGCCATAAAAAGTACATTCAAAATATAACCTAATTTGTTGCACTGTTTCCAGCTATGACCCTTTTGTACAACTAACAAGTCCTAGGACAGCCTCATCCCCCACCATTTCAGCAGTTCACACAGTGACCACATTAAGTTATTTCATACTGAGGGCGAAGTAGGGGAAGTGACAGTGAAGTGTCTGAATGATGTGGACATACAAGATGTTATAATGGAGTTAACAGGTAGTAATTTGAGAAATATGAGAAGAAACTTCTTCTCAGTGAGGGTGCCAGAACACAGGAACAGGCTGCCCAGGGAGGTTGTGGAGTCTCCTTCTCTGGAGACATTCAAACCCCGCCTGGACACCTTCCTGTGTAACCTCATCTAGGTGTTCCTGCTCCGGCAGGAGGATTGGACCAGATGATCTTTTGAGGTCCCTTCCAATCCCTGACATTCTGTAATAATTTTGTTTTTCACTTCCTCCTATTACGTAAAGTGCTTCCTTATTCCAAGGATTTGTTTTAGGTAAATGCTAGGTCCAAATTTGCACCCGAGAATTTTAGTGAAAAGCACTTGGAAAAGAAAATGATCCTTGTCCCACCATAGCTTCTTGGATCTGCTCACTGCCTGCTTAACAAAAAGCACTGCAGGTGAGAATGTGGGGCCTCAGGATCAGGAGCAGCAGTGGGGGCAGAGGGAAGGAGAGGCGCAGAAGGCCTGTCCTCTCCATGGCAGTGGGTACAGGTTTAGTTTCAGACACCATACCCCCATTCAGCCCAGTACAAAGCAGCAGGCTGACTCAGCTGGGCCACGGAGCAGGCCAGACCCCACTCCTCTCAACAAGAGAGGACATCCTCATAAGGCTGCCATGACCTACTAGCACCATCAGTAGCAGGAGCTGATCCTTTGCCGCAGGATAAGCCACTATCAACTTGGCAACACAAAGACCAACCTGAGCTTTCTCTCATGCATGTTTGGTTCACAGCAGACTTGGCCTGCCAGCAAGATGAGGCCCAGTGCCAGGGTTCCCCAGCCAAACCTTTCTCCGTGACATACCAGTGCACAACACGAGAGGCACCTGACCTGAGCAACCTCAGGCCTATCAGTATTTGGTTAAGAACCTATCCGCACACCTCAGGTGAAAGCCAAAGCTTCACACCTGAGCACAGCACCCACAGACATCAAGCAAGCAGAAGAACACCACTTTCCTCCCTCACCACAGCTCCACTCAGCCACTGCCCATGGTAGACACGGCACACCACGGCAACAGGTAGAAGTTGCCTGCTGCATCGCACACCTCTAGCACAACATTTAGCAGGACCATGGTAGCCCACACAAACCACACAAAGGGGGACAGACAGACACCAACCCTCCCTGAGAGAGCTCAGGCTCATAGACCTTGCAGCCCCTGCACCCTGCTGGCACAGGGCTGCATGGTGCCTTCTTCCTCTCCAGCTTTCTGATACTTAACGATTTAACAAAAATTCTTACCTAGAAGTTGGGAATATCGTCTCTCTTCTTCCTCTGCCATCTGGTTGATATTTCCGCTCACTAGATTGCAAAAATCCTATTATTAACCTCTTCTGCCTAATAATACTGCGATGCCAGTCACTGACGGACACATGCCTGCCTTCCACTGCTGCTTCACCCTGGCACCTCACCCAGGTTCTGGGAGCAGAACAACGGCCAGGCCCTCATACATGCTAAGGATCACTCCAAGCAAACATGCACAGACTTTTCAGAGGGAAGCTCCAAGTGGCAACCCTGAGAGCGCTAATTTGGGGGTGGCTGCGTGGGACACCACACTACAACCTATATAAAACTTCCCTGTCCTCACTGCTCCCTGGCATGGACTCTAACTGCCCTCAGCTGCTTTGCCTCAAACCCACAGCCCATCTCAACAGAAATACCCAACGCTCTTTGCTCTGCTGCCTCTGTGTTAGGTTCTGAGCCCCATGAAGCTCTGTAGTATCGGGGGCATTAAATTCTAATTTATGTGTTACTTCTTTATTTTGTTATCTTTTCTGGAAAGTGAGTGGTCTGGTTTTTGGTTTTTTTTTTAGAGTCGAGGCTTCCTCAAGTTGGAGCCAAGATGATGGTGCTGCCATCCAACAGCTTTGACTCACTTTTGTTTTGCTTACTGAATTAACTTGCTGGTTACAGATTCCTGGCATGATGAATTCACTAGGAAATGAGGAAAGGTGGCATGCCTGTTGTTCCTAAGTGCCCTGCTACTTTCTTGTCCCTGTGGTACCCCTTTGCAGCTGTAGGCAGGGCATCGAGGGTATTGCAGCTGCATGCAGGTTCCTCCTGTGTGCCCAGGTGGCTAAAAAGGCCAACAGCATCCTGGCTTGTATCAGAAATAGTATGCCCAACAGGACTAGAGAAGTGGTCATGCCACTGTACTCAACACTGGTGAGGCCCCACCTTGAATCCTGTGTTCAGTTTTGGACCACTCACTACAGGAAAGACATTGAGCTGCCAGATTGTGCCCAAAGAAGAGCAACAAAGCTGGTGAAAGGTGTGGAGCACAAGTCTGATGAGGAGCAGTTGAGGGAACTGGGGCTGTTCAGCCTGGAGAAAAGAAGGCTGAGGGGAGACCTGATCGCTGTCTACAACTCCCTGAAAGGAGGTTGTAGCATGGAGGGTGTTGGTCTCTTCTCCCAAGTAGCAAGTGATAGGACAGGAGGAAATGGTCCCAAGTTGTGCCAGGGAAGGTTCAGATTGGGTATTAGGAAAAAATTCTTCATGGAAAGTGTTGTGAAGCATTGGAACAGGCTGCCTAGGGAAGTGATGGAGTCACCATCCCTGGAGGTGTTTAAAAGATGTATAGATGAAGCTCTCAGAGACATGGTTTAGTGCTAGATTGAGGTGATGTCTGGACTAGATGACCTTGAGGGTCTCTTCCAACCAAAATAATTTTATGATTCAATGATTCTACCCACTGCCTTACAACTGCACAGTACTAGCGGCGGAACATAAAACCCACCTCACCTTCAGGGTAAATCTGCCCCTGCCTCCCTTTTAGTGTTTGACCAAGAAGGTATACAGTGTAAAATGTTACTTAAAAAACGTAAAACCAGTAAAAGATAGAAGTTTCATATGATTGTATGCATAGTTTCTCAGACAGGCAGGCTGGTCTCCCAAATGGAGTGCTCCAGTTTCCTCAGAACCCAGGAGACGCATGAAAGGACAGACTTCAGGTACCATGCTCTGTTCTGCACTGACTTCACTAAGCACGCTGTTTATTAATGCAGTTGGTTCACGCATCCCTGAGTTGTCAATGGCTTCCTTAACTATGCAGCTCTTAAAAGCGAAGCATGTTATTTCTGAGCTGCTACATGCTACTGAAGCAACTCTAGTGATTTATGAAAGGTTTATTGACCTACCCAAGTTGTAGATGCTCATTCACTTTTATTGACACATACCCTTAATTCCTCTTGTGAGGACGCTGGTTAACTGAGCCAGATTAAAACAGGGCACTCCATAGAAGCGAGTGATTTCTAAAATCCCTTTCTCTGGTCACAGCTATGCCACAAAGGTGGTTCCCTTTCTCTCCATGCGTTATTTCCATGCATTGCTGTTGGCTGAGTGCACTCCAAGGTTATTCAAACAGTCCTACACCACAGAGCACAGACAGTATCTCTAGTGCTGCTTGAACATAATCACTTCCATCTCCCAGCCTGCTGCTTACTAATGGTGTAGGTGTTGCATCAGTATTGTTTCTTGGGCTCCTTCAGACATATTGTTCTAGCTACTGCCCTAAGGAACAATCTAGCACATAGAAACTGCTGGATTTTTTTTGCTCTTCACTTCCTTACATGTGGCCTGTGACCATTCTCGCAGCTGTGATGTCCCCTCGAAGGGCTGCCAGGAAACAGACCTCTTAAGGTACTGAGTGTTGCAGATGAACTCTCATTTTGCTTAGGACATACGAGACCTGATTGATTGCTTTTTTTCTTGAAAAAAAAAAAGAGTAATTTTTGTATTAGAAGAGCTACAAACATCTTTGCTGCCAAAGACTGACCTCTACCCAAGTAGAGTAAGTAAAAATTATTCTTAGTTCTCTTTTTTTGCTGATAATAAGACCCAAGGGTAGCTTAAGAAATACTGAGAGAATTAAAATATTGGATGGGTAAATGAAAAATGTAAATGAAAAAAATGCAAGTGAAGTAAGAAGCAATAATAAGCCCATGAGGTCACTGATCATGTCCAGACCACGTCGGGATGAAGGGAATTTGCAGTCATTCACAGGACAGCTATCACCCCCCATAGAGAAAGGAGGGTGGAGTCCAGATCTCATCAGTGAGGTCATCTCCTTTCTAATCCTACACTCTTCGTACTTTTGGAGCACAACCACTGCGGTTTTAGCAGGAACTGAGCTCAGCCCTGCCAGCCAAGGGGCGTGGAGTGTCAGGAATTTCCAAACTGTTCATCAGCCCAGCCCGCCCCCCCAGCTGACATTGTTTATGAGTCCCTGGACCCCCTCCGCTTAAAGAAAAATCTAGATCCACCTACTCTCTGCACATTTTGTGCTGTTGATGCATTGTAGGGCTGAACTTGGCCAGCCTGGGAACCTAACTCACAAACATTAGTGCATGCACTGGTAGCGCCCGGTTGACATGGGTTAGGTGTCTCTGGGTGCCTAAACCACAGGGCAAGTAAGTTGGTCACACTTCTCAGACTGAAAACATGTTAACGTAAAATGGACAAATACTTGTGCAGTGTTCTGCGAGGTCCCCAGTTCACTGCCTTACTATTAGACAAAGTACCTGATATTACGCTTATTATGCATCATGCATTGCATTCAGTCTGGTTTGGACAGCAGAGATCAGAGAGGGACCTATTTTTCCTGCCTGCTCTGCATAAACAGCTGGAAGAGTTTGTTCCCAGGAAGACTGGCTTTTTAATACTAGCACCAGACCTGGGTGTACAAAGGTGGGCAGAAGTAATACGGTCCTTTCCCATGCAGTTGTTTTGTTTTGTTTTGTTCTTTACCTCCCGCAGATTTCCAGCCATGCTCCAGAGCTTGTCAGCTTTGAGATCTCCTCAAAACTGTTTTTTATGCTTTTCAGAGCCCCTCACCTATTATTCTGCTGCAGCTCTGGGTAAGAGAGCGTGGGCACACAACCAGGCTTGTCTGCTGCGTGTTTCCTTTAGCTATTTATTTTTAACAAATCTAATTCAGGTTTTGCAATTCTTGATGTGGGTTTTTCTTCCTGAATGAATAAAATAGAAAAGTCACTCATGATTTGTTCTTTCACTATGTTTCTGTGCCAATGAATCATTTAGCGCTGCAGCAGCCATCAATACTCAGCCACTATCATGCAGCTTTTTCCTGTCATTCACTGTGTCGTTTATAAAGTGATAAAAATCCAAGCTTAGAGCAGTATATTCACTTTTGTGGTCCCCTACTTCCAGCAACCTTTTAGAGCACTGAACAAAATTACCAACAAATTACTTTATGAATACCGAGCCCTTTTGTTACAGTGTTCTAAGAGCTTGCAATACTGTCAGATTTCAATTAAATTTAAGAAAAATTAAGCTGCTCTGTGTGGCTGCTTGCTTAGACAGTGAGGTAATTATGTATAATAGGAAATCTCTTTAACAATTGCTCCTAGTCATGGCAACATTGCACTGTTACTGTGCTTAACATGAAGACAGACTGTTATATTGTTTTTGGAATGTGGGAAACCAGCAATAGCGGAGGCACATGATGAGCTTAACACATAGAGTAGGATTTTTAACATTACCAGCCGCAGTGAATTAATTGTTACAACTTTTTTGTTGTTTCGGAGAGTTTGGTTTGGCACACTGGTTAAAGAAGTGTAAGATCCCCGGTAACTTGTACACTGTGCCTTCAGTAGTAAGCATGCAGCAAAAGTACCCTTAAGACTAAGTTTTTGCTGATCAAATCAAAAACAACTCTATGGGTGCTGCTTTTTTCCTTTTTGGAAAGGAGGCCACAGCACATAATAGTAATTGTCCTATCCGTAAGTCCCAATGAGGCGTGGTGGCAATTAGTAACAGCAAGCACTGTGGAAGAGACCTCTTCATTACTGAGCTCAGGACCAGCAGTGCCCCAGTGCCTTCTTTTCAGCCGTTGTGCCACAGGTAAGATAACTAGAGTATATGCTACTGTGATTTTACAATGCAAGCGATTCTGTGTATTCGGGAAGACTAATGGATATGGAGAGTTCAGACATAACCTCTCAGACAAGGGCACAACAACTTTTGCTTCCTCTGCCTGAGCAGCCTTAAGGGTGCACAGGCTGTTTGCCTGGAAGTGTCACACTCTGCTGAGCAGAGGGGTCTGTGGATCGCTTTACCCTGGAAGACAGAAAGAGGAATTTTACAAATGGTGCGTTTTTTTCCTGTGTTGGTAAAGTATCTTGTTCAGTGTTAGAAGAAAGCAGCTCTGTTCTGGGACTCTTCTTCACGGTAGCTTCATTTTGAACTCAGAGAAGCAGCAGGGGAAAAAAATGTAAAAGTTCAGTTCTGCTTAAGACTGAGTT
The DNA here is from genome assembly GCA_013399365.1 of Pampusana beccarii. NCBI lineage: Eukaryota > Metazoa > Chordata > Aves > Columbiformes > Columbidae > Pampusana > Pampusana beccarii. The sequence goes on from VWYH01000387.1 coordinate 393,971, forward strand.
TTGAATCTCGGGTAAACTTAACTAGATGATCAAGGAACGTAAGTGAGCTCGGTGATTTGTGCCATGAAAAGGAAACATTTCAGGTCTAAGCGAATACAAAACAAACAGCTGTGCTTTTTTGAAAGGGACAATGCAGAAGTCTGCAAATGAGTCTTCTTACTGGAACAGAAGGAGAGCTGGGAAGGAGGGAGCTGTGAGGAGGCACATGCATGAAGTCACTTGGTAGCAAGCGGTTTTAAGAAACATTTGAGAATAATTTCAAAACTAAGAGTGAAAACAGAGTGGAAACTTCTTGTAGGGCAGTGGTAGCCAAGTTGAGCTCCCAAACATCTCAAGAGCGGCTCCCACGCTGGGACTGTGACACAAGCCAGCAGCACAACTATTTGGCACAGGCAGGATCTCGGAAATCCAAAGGTCCATCTGTGGGAGAAAGTTATTGGGTGAGTAGGTGATAAGGTAGCCAGGAAAAGCACATAAACACCAGGAAAAGCAAAGAACTGCACTTGGGCATGAAGTCACTAATTATCACTCAGGAAAGAACTTGGCGTCACTGCGGATAGTGCCATAAGAGCTTTGAGCCTGTGTTTCACGGTGATCAAAAAGGCAAATAGGACACTGGGAACCGTGAGGGAACAAGAGCCAACAGACCAGAATGAGAATCGGACACTGTGCGCACATCTGCTTCAAGTCCCTGCCATTCCTCTTAAAAATGACAAAAAGGATATAGAAATGGTAGAGCAACAGCCACAATCACAGTTACAGAGCAGCATCTGTGCAGGGAATGGAGAGGTACACTGGGACAGTCTGTCCTGGAGAAGAAAGAACTTGGTCTTCAAAGTGCTGGTGGCTGCAGCGAAGGGCGGGGAGATTTGTGGCTTCTTCTCAGCATCTAAGACCTAAGGACATGAAATGAATTATCTTGCAACAGAACTGGAATGAGCACAGGAAGCACTTTTCCATGTGGCACATAATTAAGCTCAAGTACAGATAACTCTGGAAGCCAAAAGTATAAATTGGTTTAAAATGTAATTTGACGAATTCATGCGGGAGAATCTACCAATATCAAGGGCTGTTGAACATAAAGCCACAAGTTTCCAGCTCAGAAAGGCCCAGAGCAGCAGGAGAGGGGAAAGTTCCACAACCCACGACACCCCTTCCTGCACACCCTTTTGAAACTTTCAGAGAAAGCGTCGTCTGGTCTGACATAGTGCTGCTCTCCCAGTGTTCCTGAATTAGCCTGCCCAGGCTGCCATTGCTGGACTGTCCTAAGACGCAGCTGTGTGGCTGGCTGTACCCTGCGGGACCTGTTGGGGAACACTGTGTATGTCCTGTTTGCAGCTCACACCCAGAACTGCTACTCCCCATCGCTCTTTAGGGTATGCTGGGTGTCTTTTATATCACAGCTATGCAAAGATTTTTCAGCATAGAATCATATTAAAGAATGTCCTGACTTGGAAGGGACCCACAAGGATCATCGAGTCCAACTCCTGCCCCCGCACAGGTCAAACCCAAAATTGACACCATGTGTCTGAGGTTTTTGTGCAATCGCTTCTTGAACACTGTCAGGCTTGGGGCCATGACGGCCTCCCTGGGGAGCCTGTTCCAGTGTCCACCACCCTCTGGGGGAAGAACCTTTTCTAACGTCCAACCTAAAACTCCTCTGGCACAGCTGGGTCTGCCTGTTCCATCCTATTAATATAGTCTACCCTACTACCAAAAAGATTGAAGAAAATACTACTTAAGCACCTGATCCTTTGACCAACCATCCCAAGGCTCTGAAATCTCTCTTGATTGCTTTTAGCCTTCTCTTGGCTACCTCTTCTTTCCCAACATGAAGAACTAATAGCGGGCAATAGTCTGAGTACCTTAGCAGCCTAGGGAGTTTTATAGTCACATCTCTTGCCCTGGCCTCAGGGACACAGCAGACTTGCCTGTGGGTTGGGTCCAGTCGGTATGGTGGACTCTCTGTTCCCCTCAGAAGGGAGTCACCTATGACAACTACCCTTCTTTTTGTCTTAACATGAGTGGTTTTGATGCAGGGCATAGGTTGCCCAGACAACCCCTCCATCCCAGAGGGGCCTTCATCCACAACATCAGTTGTGTGCCTGTCCAGTTCCAAGTTCTCATACCTGTTGTGTACAGGCACCTGGGAAGGTGGGCAGGCTGAGAGTGGATTCACCTGTCCTCCTGAGCAGCAACCTGCTTCCATTCTCCCCCATCTCCTGGGTGTCCTCCTTCTGCCTGGTGACAAGATGGTAGCGGGTCCTTTGTCTCTTGTGCCATGTCTGGCTTCTGCATTTGTCTCAGGGATGGCAGAGTGTGATTCTCCCGGTCAATCTCCTTCTCTGACACCCTGATACACCTCAGCCTGAACAACCCCTCCCAAAGCTCTGTCACCAGGCTGAGCAGCTCCTTCACTCAGGCACATCACTCACAGACAATCTCGCTCTTGACATCAGATACTGAACAAAGACTCAGGCACACCCTGCAGCACGGGACCAGGACGGATCCATGTTCCCTCATGAGCTCAGTTTGGGTGGCCGTGTCAGCTCTTGCAGCCGGAGGGCCCGTGAGGAACACTGAAGGCATAGCTCTTTGCTGGGTGCACGCCATGTCTCCTGCTGTTCTCAGCTCCTTGCTAGTGGGTTGCAGCCTCTGCTTGAAGTGGCAAGGCCTGCCCTGCTCCACCTGCCATGCAAACTGCCGCGGCCTGGTCACCATGGCTGGGTCACTCACACTCCCTGGGAGCCATTTAAACCTCCCACAGTTGCTCCTGGCAGCACCCCCGCCACGTCAGCCTTTTCTAAGTATTTCATGAGGAAGGTTGCTCACATTCTTGCAGGGAATAGCAAACAAGAAATTACTGTGAGAAAAAGAGGTGCTCAGCAGTAAAAACAAATTAAAATCCCTATGGAAAACTCTGACTCATGGTCTGAAGTAGCACAAGGGAAAGCACAGGAAAAATCATGTCTATCAAGCCCGTGAAAGTAGTTACATGAAGTTCCAGAATAAAGGCTACCGGGAATATGTCAATCAGAGCAAAGTAATTGGGGAGACTGATCGAACAACACTGAATGAGTTACACTTAGGACCTGAGTCCAAAGAAAAGACATCAGAGTAGAGTTGATGCTTGCGTAGAATTAATACATCCAAGAAAATCCCCATGTTTTTATATGTCTTCAGAAAGAAATCATAGTTGTTCTGATATTCTCCAAATCAATTATTTCATTTCAGTGTGTTAAGCTGATCTGTAACATGCTATTCTGAGACAGGTGGGAGTATTCAGTACTTGCTTTCTTTGACACAGTGTCTCCATGAGAGTTGTTCAGGAGCCCAATGCCTCCATTTTTCTCATGAGATTTACCTGCTTGTTGTGCAACAGCTGGCCTGGTCACAATAAAGTGTTCACTGTGCTGTGGGAGATGCGGTCCTCTAAGGACCCTTGCTCATAGAATAGAAGAGAGCACGAATATCTCAATAAAACAGTGTACTGAAAGAGAAATGTAGTTTAGTGTTTTATTGCAGGGTGAAAAATTAAATGTTCTTTGTAAGGTTGTGCATTAACTATTTCCAGTTGGATCAAATGATCTAAAACCATATTTTGATTTTTTCAATCACTTCTGAAATGTTAATATTTTCCTAATTTATTAAGGTTGTATTTTGCATATTTTTTCAGAAAATTTGCAATAAATTTTAATAATCAGAGTTAGGCAGTTAATTTAATTTGATAATCTGAATAATTAGATTTTTGCCATGGATATCTAAAGGACTTAAAAAAATAATTGGCCCCGCTCTGAAGCAATCTAGCACAGAGCTTGATAGCCCAGAGGAAGAATAAAATCTATGAAAAAGCATAGTAACTGAAGAGGAAGGGCTACACATTTGATGTCTGTGCCATGAGCAAATCTACTATCAATATTGTGACACTGGTCAAAAAGCCACTGAGATGGCTGCAGCTGAACTCACAGAGGAAATAGACTTACCAAAAATCATATGTGACGACAGCAGTTAGCTAACATTTAGCACAAGCTGCTACAAAAAGACATCAGACCATTGTATTTCTGATTGCATTTGTGTATAACTTTCAGCCACAACAGCTAAGACGCAACATAATAGTTGGGAAGGGAAGGGTCCTTGCTGTGCAGCTTGCTATACGTACAACTCAGCCTGCCCTGGAGGCTTCCAGTTAAAAGACATGTGGATGATAGATAAGAAATGCGAATAAGCCACATGAACAAACGAATAAAGTGGAGTATTAGCCCAGCACAATCCAACTACATGCTGTTCAAGCCACTGCAGGACACAAACCGTTTTTAGATTTTATGTATAGTAGAATAAAAGATTAGTTTGAAAAGCACATTCAGATTCACATCCTAAATTAGGTAGTGTCGTGGTTTAACCCAAGTTAGCAATATAACCATGATAGCCTCTTGCTCACTCCCTCTACACCTCCCACCACTGAATGGGGGAGAGAATCGAAAGGGAAGGTAGAAACTTGTGGATTGAGATAGACACAGTTTAATAAAATAACAAAATAACACAAGTATACTACTACTACTACTAATATATGTAAAATGGAAATAGAATGTAAAATAAAAGATACTCAATGCAATTCCTCACAAACTCCATCCGCACTGAGCAGTCAGTCCCAGGAAGCAGCACGTGGTCCTGAACAGCTGATTCCAGAGAGAGGAGAAAAAGGCAGAAAGGCCCAGAGGCCTCTGCAAATGGCAGGGTGGCAAAAGGTCAAACTAAAGAAACTCCCAAACAGAACTCCCTCAAAATGGAGCAGAACTAGAACAGGTCTGTCCTGACTCTGTTGCAGCTCCTAGCTGGAAGATCCCGACTCTCCTTAAATATAAAGCATGACACTAGTGGCATGGAATATTCCTATTGTTCAGGCTGGATGTCAGTCAAGCTCTGCCCCGTCTATGCCCCCCCTTCTCAGCTGCCTCACACCTGTGGGCAGAGAGCTCAGAAAGACCTTAACTCCAGACAGCAACAATTTAAAACTTTAACTCTGTCCCGGGGTGTTTTTTTCTTGTTCTCAAACTAA
>VWYH01000387.1:399033-442210 GCA_013399365.1 Pampusana beccarii
AAAAAAAAAAAAAAAAAAAAAAAAAAAAAAAAAAAGTTTCTAACTGCATAAAGAAAACTAACTCACTTTCAGTCAAACCAGCACAGGTAGGAAGAAAGATTCCTGTATAAATGCTGCAGAAGTTTGGGGGTGTCAGTCAGTTTGCCTCACGTTTTAGTCCTATCTTTTAGAAGATGTTGAATTCATCATCCCATTGAACAAGATTTAGCACTGAGTAACTGTGCTGAAAAAAACCTAGCTCCAGAAAAGTCTGCATGGAGAGAAGGAAAAATGTGGTATTCTCCTCCAGAAAGCAAAGCTATCTACTCAAAAAATAAAAGTAATCTAGTCACTCTTAAAAAACAAGCAAGCAAACAAACAAAAAGCCTCCTCCTTTCTTTGGCTGTAATAATCTTTTAAAACATATAATCACCTTTGGATGCAGAACTGGCATGGAAAATTCCAATCCAGCTGGTGACAGTCTGAGAAAGTTAGAGACATTGGAAACAAGGGAGTTATAGATTAAACCAGGTTTTCAACCCTCGCTCAGGCAGGTTCAACTAGTCATTTAAGGGTGCCAATCCATTTTCTCTGGTGGATACCAACCAATGTGTTGGTAAGCTGTACTCAGTAAACGAAGGAGGTGGACATACTGCACAGTAAATTAATATTTCCTTTGTGGAGATTGTTGCTCACCGATCTCTCTCACACTGGGTGAGTATTGCTGGAGCCAGGTGGGGTTGGCACGATGTTATTAGTGCAGCACACAACACGCAGTGCCCAAGCCAAAAAACCCGTAGTTCTTACATGCAGCCCTCAGCAAATGCGAGCGCACTCTTTCTGAAATAAGCTGCTCTGCCCACGCAGCTCCCACTACGTATTCACGTCTTGCACAATCGCAGGGTCCTGTATACAGGCATAGCCAATATTTCAGTTTGGTTAAACGGAACATGTCCTCTCATTTGTAATTCCTCTCTTCCGTGTCCATCTGAAAATACTGATTCTATCCTTAAATTGCCCAGAGACCTTAGGCAGCATCTGGCAGTGTTTCTGAATAGAATTCAATTCATATTTCTGTTTCACACTTTTTTGCTCTCCTAGGACAGGCTCAACAGGCTTAAAGGCAGCAGAAGAACAGTTTCTAAAAATACAACTGATAGATAACAGTGGTCACCACAGGCTGCCTGTTGGGTCTTCTCTGATGGAGTAATGAACTGAATGGTATTATGGCCACCCGTGAAGTCCTCGCTGTAGAACAGCATCCTCCTTAGATGCTTTTCCTGAGTATAAGAAAAAATGGTATCTATGTGCTCATGCTAAAACGAGGGTAAAGCACAAAATGAACAATGTACGTGAGTTTCATACATGTTGACATTTTGCTGCTTGCACTTTTTTCTTCTATATTTCTTCAGTATCTACTGTTTACCTGAGTGGCTTGGTTTGATTAGGTTTGATTTTTAAAATTCTCTTTTGCTCTTTAGTCTTTTGTTGTTTTTGTTTGGTTTGGTTTTGGTTCTGTTTGTTTGTTTGTTCGCTTGTTTTGTTGGGGTTTTTTTAATTTATGTTAGGCATTGCTTTACGGGACACAAATTAAGCAGGAAATATTGTGAGGTATCTTTTTATCTATTTCTGTAAAATGTAGCTTGAAAAGCAGAGTTTGTGTCCTCTTCGGATACAGGAGCTACTCATTAAACAACTCCAAGATGTGGGGAATTCTGAGTACAAACTGTGTTTGATCAAAGGAATGAAAAATTCTCAGTCAACATTTTATTGAACCTGAATACAAGCCAGAAAAATACTTCCAGACAGGACATAAAATATCCACCAGAAAATCAAAAAAATAACCAAAGATAAGTTGTGAATATTCTATAGACACTAATCATCTTGCGGTTATACATAAGGATTGGGGGACGAGATGCTGGAGAGTAGCCCTGCAGCCAACAGTCTGAGGGCCTGGGTCGATGGCAAGTTGAACACGAGCCAACAGTGTCCCCAGCAGCCAAGAGGGGCAACCGTGTCCTGGGTGCATCCAGCACAGCATTGCCACCCAGGCCAGGGAAGTGATTGTTCCGCTCTGCTCTGCACTGGGGAGGCCTCACCTGGAGCACTGTGGGCAGTTTTGGGTGCCTCAATACAAGAAAGACATCAAACTATTAGAGTGTGTCCAGAGGAGGGCAACCAAGAGGGTGAAAGGCCTCAAGGAGAAGGCTTATGAGGAGTGGCTGAGGTCACTTGGCTTGTTCAGCTTGGAGAAGGCTGAGGGGAGACCTCATCACAGTCTGCAGCTTCCTCAGGGCAAGCAGCTGAGTGGGAGGTGCTGATCTCCTCTCTCTGGTGACCAGTGACAGGACACGAGGAAATGGAACGAAGCTGCAGCAGGGGAAGTTCAGATTGGACATTAGGAAAAGGATCTTCACTGAGAGGGTGGTCAGTCAGCATAAAAGGCTCGTCAGGGAAGTGGTCACAGCACCAAGCCTGTCAGAGTTCAAGGAGCATCTGGAAGATGCTCTTGGTCATATGATTTGGTTTCAGGTAGTCCTGTGAGGAGCAGGGAGTTGAACTCAATGATCCTTATGGGTCCCTTCCAAGTCAAGATACCCTATGATTCTATTATTTTATTTGTATGACACCCATACTATACATACTATAGCATACATACGGAACAGTATATGTATACTACTTTTCCCATACATCCATACTACATATTTTCCCACATATGTACTCCACATGAACTTTTCAGCAAAATGTTTTCACCTTTGTCTTTTTAATATTTTTTTTTTATAATTTGTACTAATTTATCTTCTGTAAAGCAATCAAAGAAAGAAATAGTATTGTGTATTTATAAACTACACTGAGTTTGTCAGTAGGCTCATGCATACTGCTACCATCCCTAAAGATGTTATCTTAAGCACAAAGGACCAAATATCTGGGCACCTATCTCAACCAACCTGAATCAAAATCTAACCACTTATCCTGTCCCATCAGTGCTCTTTACTGTGCAAGTGCTGTAAAAAAAAAGTCTTCCTCATGCATCACTAGCATTAAAGGTTCTTCAAGCAAAATTAGGTTCTCTGTTAAAAATGTGTTTTATTGAATTTGCATGGGAGAAACAGAATAAAGCCTAGTAAAAATCTCTTCCTGATGCAAAAGAGCATTTAGGTCAGTCATTGCTACTATTTATCTGCACTGTTAATGAGAAAAAAAGGCAATAAATTTTTGTCCCTTGGAATATGACTCAGAATAAGAGACAGAAGATCTGCTGATAAGGAAAGGGGGGGTTTGCTCATTTAATTAAGTAGTTACTTAATGAAGTAAAATCACACTTTAAGTATCTAAGCCTGCAAAGAGTTTAGGAACACTGTGTTTGTATTTCAAAAGTAGCTTGGGTTAAGGCTATTTCTCTTTATGAGGTGACATCTTGGTTTTACAGACGGAAAAAAGACTTTGAGTTCTAGTGAGATCGGTAATTTCCAGTAACATCACCACTGTACAATAAGGAAAATATATTTGGGGGTATTATGTTCCTTCCTGCTACACAGGGACTGCAGTTGCATAGATGCAGTAAAAGATTTATTTTTTTGTTTTAAAGAAAAATGTTAACAGGGAAGACAATCTTGTTTCAGCATTTTTTCTTAAACTTTCTTTTGTCCAAAATCTCAAACCATAAATGTTCGGACATATACAGACTGAAACATTGAAGCTGAAAATAGCATGTGTAATTTTTTAGCCAAATATTTCACCAGCTTGGATACTTAATGGCTATTATTAAAAAGTTTTAAAGTTCAGCTGTACTTTGGAAAGAAATTGCTTTTTTTAAAAAAGCACTTTCTTAAGAAAATATTTTTTGTTGAGAAAACCAAAACACTGTCAGATCTAAGTCTTTGTGCGTGATACAGAACTGAAAACAGACATTTCCCCCAGGAATGACCATTTCATCAAATTTTCCATTTTGACCAAGCAGTTGTTTTTCTACACACAAGGTGGAGGAAGAGTTTTATGACTATTTCTCCATTAGCTCTGTTATAATTTCTTACTCTTTACATTATGCCCACCTTGGGGCTGGGGTGACAGCACTCCTGGCTGCACCCACCCCATTGGGTTTGGGCACCTGCCTGCTAGTTGCTGGGAACAGAAAGTCTTCACTCAAAGCCTATTTATGACTCACTGGTTTTAAAGCGAGCTGTCTTCCACTGCAGCTCGACAAAAACCATTGCTTCCTTCACACATTCATTAGCAAGTAGATGCCTCCAGCTCCTCTGCATGAGTGAAATCTTCAGCCTTTTCCTAACGTCGCTCAGTCATTTAAAACACCATTTACTCCTGAAAGGCGGGTACAGGGCCGCCTTTCCTCCACGTGCTTTTCCACAGCTGTGGGGCCTTGCATGGAGAGTCAGCTATTCCGCAAGAGGCTTAACCTGATTTTTCCAGCCGGCCCTTGCGATATTGCGTAGCGGTAGGAAAAGAGGCGGCTGGGGCTCCTTGGGCACCGACGGCTGTGGGGTGGCTGCCTGCCAGCGCCAGCTGCGCAGGGACGGGTGTGGATTCGGATGCCGCCATCCTACGCGGGCTGGACAATGGGATTATTGACTTGTGCACCGGCAAGATATTCAGCCACACGGCAGCCCTAACAAAAGGAGAGAGGAGTAAAAGAGAAAAGGCAGATGGAAAAAGAAGCTGAGATAAAGAACCTATACGTAAGCCAAAAACTGCAGGAAAAGCAGGACTGTGCTTGGCGGTCTGTTTTCAAATTCACCGACAAAAATCTGATGTGGTGTTTGGGTAAGGATGCTGTGCCGGCTTGCAAATTAAGCCAGTCATGGGATTGAGAGAAAAGTGCAAATCCCCATTTTTTGCTTCCACTATTCTGTTCTGCTCAGACTCCCGACCAGCAACGCTGGTCTCCAGCTGCCTTAAGGATCCTGGACCACTGGGACTGAAATGACAGGTATTGGAGCTCCAGCTGCTATAAAGCCTGCCAACCTCCAGTGATTTCACCACAGCTTGGTGGCTGAACATAAGCCGGAGACCTGGCCCTTCATCATAAAAATTATCGTGTTCTGTTAGTTCTAAGGGAGGGAAGACATCCAAAGAGAAGGGAGGGCTCTGAGCGGACGTCAGGCAAGCCAGGCTGTCTAACGTCATCTGGAGTCTTGCCACAGGCTCCCCATCATGCCAGAATTTGTCTTTTAATTTGTACTCCTTTATGGAGTGAGCTTTGGCAAACCACCTACCTTTTGTGCCTCCCTTTACCCATACATGAGCTGCAAAATCATAAGCGCAATCGAACCTCCAGGTCAAGGGGAGCCCAGAGTTTTAGCATCCCTATTGATCTGTAAGACTTTTGTTTGTTCTTTTGAAATGTACGCAGATATTTAGATAGGTGAGGTACTTTGAGATGTCAATGGCACTTCAGTATTTCTGTATCCTGCCCACGATGGGTGTGCAGTGGGACCAACCGCAGCCATACACCAGGGTAGATGGACCAAAAGACGGCATCAGCTTGGTTCTAGATATTGCTATTTACTACACAAACAGGGGCTTTACTTGAATATTTTGATATATTACAAAATAAGCCTCAGTAATTCTCAGGAATATTTTCAACTTTGGTAAAGAAGTATCTTCACACCTTTCCGCAGGATTTTGACTGAAAACGAGATCACTCTTCCTGACCTGAGCAACATGGAGTGAATCACAACATGAATTTCTCCCAGGGATGTCTTTGGCCCACTATTTCACTACCCATGTCCTATGCAGAAATTACCACCTATTTTTGAAGCCCGTAAAAATGAAAGATCTTCAACCTTTTTGCAACATTTCTACCAGTTTCATCCAGACTAGCTTCTTTTTGCTATGCCCAAAATGGAAGGACACTGTGAGAGAGCTGACAGAGGGACAGAAAAGGAGAACAATACACAACTTTATTGTGGCGCTGGCCACACAAGCACCTTCCTAGAAGCCTGAGGCTTGCATCTTTGCAACATAAACATCCCTGATGTGTTCACCGCAGATCTCTCCTCTGCTTTCGTAAGTCTCAAATTAATTATTTAGCTGCAAAGGAAAACACTAGGACTTTCTTATGTTTTTCTTCATATATGACATTTTCATTAGTCAGTTTTCTTTTTTCTTGATGCCTTCATCTTTCATTTCTTTTTTGTTATTCCTTCCAACCACAACCCTATTTCAGAGTCCGTTTCCCAGATATTCAACTTATATTTTTTTTTTCTTCTCTTCCATTGCAACTGTTGGGAAACTTGGAAAAGTCATTCTTGGACAGATCATTCCCTTATTGCCCAGCTACCCACCAGGGCAGAGGTCTGCAACAGATCAGGCACCATCTTCTTTCCCCACCCCTCTGGGTAGCGATGCCCTTACTGCCTTGCAGCACTTCACAGGTCAGTAGTCAGAAAGCTGCTGAGGCACAGGATCCACCACCAAGACTTGCAACCCAAGCTAGCTACAGGCTGCTACCCAAAAGCACAGCCTTGGCCTCACCTCAGGTGCCGGCCCCACACTGTGCCCCTCCCTCATCTTGGCTCCCATGCCCATACCATAAGCTGGCTCAAGAAAATGCCCTGGATGAAAATTAAATGCTCCCAAAAGTTGACTCTGGGGCTTTTGGGGGTCAGGCCGCCCCTGCCCTGGCTCCTTCCTTGGGCACCCAGCTGCGTGGTTGGGGTTGCAGCAAGACTGGGGACATGAGGAAGAAAATTTTTATAATGAGGATAGTAGAACCCTGACACAGGCTGCCCAGAGAGGTGGTAGATGCCCCATCCCTGGAGACATTCCAGGCCAGGCTGGATGGGGCTCTGAGCAACCTGATCTAGTTGGGGATGTCCCTGCTCATTGCAGGGGGGTTGGCCTGGGTAACCTTTATAGATCCCTTCCAACACAAACTGTTCTATGATTCTGTGGTGGGCTTCCCCCTTCTCCCTACAAACAGCTTCTTGCTGACGGGCTCCTGTCAGTGGGGAAATTGTGAGAGGTGCAGCTCTAGCCTTTGCCACAAGTCACGCACACATTTGCCAGGGCATTTGGAAGAGAACTCCCCAGTCTTATTGCCATGTTTTATCTAAATGGTTCCAATTTTGCAACACTTGGTCTGTAGTGCTAATCTGCTAGGTCCCAGCTCCAACATCTTAATCCATGACCCTCTCAAATCAAAAACTGCAAGAAGACAGCCTGCACAGCTAAAACTCAAAAAAACCCCTTTAAAATATATATTTTTCCGTCTAGAAAGTGAGAAAACAAAGCCACTTTAGTAAGTGTAGTGATGATATCACCATTACAATTAAAATAGTAACTGCTCTTGTTTATAAAGCAGATGTTGAATGGATCCAGAATGCAAACTTACCTTGCAGAAAATTCAGAGCCATGGAGAGGGGCTGAAAAGGTTTCCAAATCAGAGCAAAATTTTGTGACTTCAAAATCGGCAATGGTTTAAAAATTGTCTCTAATTTTATTTAGAGCAGCCAACACATTTCAAATAATTCATTTGGATAATGTTTATCCATTTGAGCTTCTCTTATGGTAAATATGATGTCTTCGCTGGTGTATTTAATATGAAGCATGTTAAAGATATTTTAATATAGAAAGAAAATGAAATGAAAACATGATAAAGTCAAAACAAATTTATCTTATATCAAAACAAAATGTTTTGATATTATTAAAATAAATCAAGAAAGTAAAAATGAAATGTTTTGACTTTTTCTCGTTAAAAATATTTGTCAGAATTGACACATTCTTGCAAAACATTTGGATTTTGACAAACAGAATTCTTTTTTACAGAAGAATTGTTTCACTGAGCTGTAATTAAAACCTGGCTAACTCACAGATCTCAAAAATAGTTGTCAGCGGTGAATTATTACTGTGCATCAGATAGATGGTGAAAGGGATCAGTTCACGGCCCAGTGCTATTTAATATTACCATCTGTGATCCTGAAATGAGTATAAACCCGCTTTTGACAAATTTTGTGGTAATAAGGAGTTTGGCAGAGTTGCCAGGGCCATCGTAGTGTGATGGCGATCACCTTGGGAGACCGGTGACTCAAACATCAAGCGTTTCAAATTGGAATGATCGAGACCTTTCACCCACGAACAAAGATGCTGACTCTGCTGCCTGATGGCAACTCTGCCTTGGCAGGAAGGGATCAATGACTTTTCGTTGATCAATAACTAGGCAGTTAACGAAAGCGGGAGAGAAACAAGTAAGATACCGAGAGGGGACCAATAGTGGAATATGGTGTCCCGCTCTGGTGTCAGCAGCGTGAAACTGTCAGCATGGAAAAGTGTGATGAGGAAAGTATCTATAAGCTGAGCTAGTACACTTCATTCAGTTTTGCCTGTCAGAAAGAAGACTGAAAGCTGACAGGGGAAACTGAGGTTAAAAGGTGACCTTTTCTTTAAGCAGAGATAGGCATAACAAGGAACGTAAGGCAGAGAAATTCAGATGGAAAATGAAGCAACTGTTTTTACTGGTGAGTCTGACTGACCGTAGGAACGTGGTACCAGTCAAAGCAGTGAACTTGCTATTTCAAGCTCTCTTTAAATCAAGATTGGCCGTTTTGCTGAATGCACAAGTTATTTTGGTTGAGCATGGCAGTAAGAGGAAGAACTTCATGACATGAATTACAGAAAAGATCAGACTAAGTATTCTATTAATATCCACTACATTTTAAATCCAGGTGAATCTATGCACTAATTATTTGCACATAGTAGATAATCTGTAGATAGCCAGGAAATTGTCAGCAAATCTTAAATTATGCTGAAAAATCATGAATTTATCATCAATGTTGTCAACAGTTGTGGAAGGCAGATATTTGGATTCAAAATACAGTCCTGGAAATAATTTCACAAAAGCATTTCCAACTTTCAAAATGTTGGTACTAATTCTAAAGAGATTGAGTTTTTAACCTTCATTTTAGAGGAGGAAGAAGAGATCTGATCTAGAACCACTGCCCTGATGTGAGGGAGACTCATGCAGATGCAAGAGACACCTGCTTTCCTTCCCAGTTCAAAGCCTCATTGCTGCTTCATACATTGCTCAAGATCTCAGGAAATTTCCTGCAAACAGAACATAATTGTAGAAACATTTCAGTCTCAGTGAGCATCATTCTCTCAGGGAAAAAAAAAAAGTATTAGAAAAAATTGATCAATTTAATATCTGTGTTTGGTTCCTGTTCGTGCTACAAAACTCATTGTGTGAAGCTAGATTTGTAATTTGTATTTGTATTATGTTCTTCTCTACTTGTAAAATGGGAATATGACCTTATTCTACCTTTGTTTCTATTTCAAGGTCCTTGGGCAGAAAACTCTCCCTGTATGCCTATGTTTACAAACAAAGTAAAAAACAAAACAGCTTTGGGTGTCTGAGCTCATTTGAAGCATAGATAATATTTCTTCTTCTACTACTTTATTTTTAAAAATGTAGTCAACAATTATAATAGAAAGTAAACTCAGAGATATTATCTGCCATCCGTGACTTGAATACTATACATTTAAATAAAATATTGCATTATTTGAAGGAATGGAATTATTTTACACCACGTGTTTCTTTGCAGAACAATGTGACAGTGAGATAACGTTTTGCAATTTCAGATCATTTCCTATGGCAAGGAAACGATATTTCCCAGCCAGCTGGGTTTTTTGCTCCATTTAATATGCGTGTGATAGATACTGGTTAGGACCGATGTTTTTAGTAGAACATTGTTCACAATTAAGTCTAATAACAGATATAATGATAGAAAATCATGTAACAGCTTCTTGTATTTTCAGCTTTCAAGACCTAATCACGCCTTTCAGATTTAGAAGTCTTTGTTTTGCTTCTGGAGTAGGATGGCTTTCGATGAATTTAATTAATTACATGCTATTATAAAACACATTATACAATACATATATAATGTAATGCATAGTAATAGACTTAGTATAGCATACAGAATAGTATATATTCTCTGCCGTATATTAATAGGTTCAATAATATTTAATATATTTATAGGTATATTAAGTTTACACTGTGTGCATTATTTTTATGTGTTATATTTGTTCTAGATAATTCCATATAAATAAAAGGATTTGCTTGTTTTAATTGTGACAGTAGTAGCCGGTTTTATCTCTGACACAGGGGACTCCTGCCATTGTTTGTCAGTATCTAGGACAAATCTAGGACTTTGGCAGTGTAAATACACAAAATACAGCAGGAAAAG
Source organism: Pampusana beccarii (assembly GCA_013399365.1). Classification (NCBI taxonomy): domain Eukaryota; kingdom Metazoa; phylum Chordata; class Aves; order Columbiformes; family Columbidae; genus Pampusana; species Pampusana beccarii. The sequence goes on from VWYH01000387.1 coordinate 409,212, forward strand.
AGAAATGGAGAGAAGAAGATTGGCCCAAATCAGGTTAGAACCAGAGCAAGGTATTAAACTGAATCAGTTGCTCAGACAGATACACATTCCTGCTAGTGAACACAGCAATTAACATATCTATTTGTTCACAGCCCGAAGAAAGATTTGAAGCAGCAGCAGCAATATCCTATTTGGTCAAGCATTATGAAACATAACATAGCAACGATAGTGTTACTCAGCGGCAAAGTTTAAAATATGACTTATTTTTACCACTCCAAGCATTTCTCCACCTGCAATATCCTAACACAAGCACGTACTTCTCAAGTGAAGCAGCCATAAACCGGGATACTGAACGCCATGACTTACAAAAAGTTGGCACGAAAAGGTGACTTCCATAGCCTCCGTCTCACCGATTCGTTGACACAATCCATGTATTATTTCTCGTAAGCTGAATTTCTCAGCCATCTCCCCCTGCCGTTTTTCTCTGGCCTCCCTTGCTGAGGACCAGGTCATATGAAGTAAGAGCTGGTATTTACAGCTCTCTCACCATGCACACAGATATGCTGCTGTAGGTATTAACCAGCAAATTATTGAAATCTCAGTCTTCCCAATTCACAGTCCATTAAGCCAACTGCAGCAGGTTTTGCTAACGTTAGCCATAGAAAACAGGCAAGGAGGAATTCTGCAACCCTGTTCTGCACCTCAAGCAGAGACCAGATAAACAGGGAGAGAAACCTTTTTATACCAAATATTATTGGTTTGCATCTCTTTTAGGTGGCCCCTGAGGTCATTTTTCTGCCTTTCTATTTCATCCTCAAACTTCTGAATAACCACTTGGGCTAAGCAAAGCTTGAGTACAAATCTTCAGATTCAGGTTAGCACAACATAAACAGCAGCAACTGAGTTTTATTCCAAGAGTAGTTCTAGTACTTAAATGTTCGCTTACACTGAAGAATATCTATTGCATGCATTTATATTTTTTCCTCTCAGTTTTTTGGACTATAGAATTCTAAGCAGCTGAAATGAACCCTGCATCCAATGAATAAATACACTTCCAAATCACAAAACTCAGAACTTGCAGGTAGACCTGGTTTTGGGACACCATAGCAAGCTTCTCTGAACACTGCTGGATCTCCAATTAGGCATTCAAACAAAATATCCCAAATCACTACTGCTTTTGATAATATATGCCAGAGAAACAAGGAAATTAACTACGACACCTTCAAAAGGAGGTCTCAATTTTTTTTCTTGGCTGCAAACTGGTTATTTGCAGCAAACCCCTGATTTGTTCTTGCCACTATATTCAATATCTTCTCCTCATCTTCTATGTTCTTTTCTGTCATGTGCCCATTTTCTAGCCCTCTGCTGTCCCCTCATGTCAGTACACCTTTTCATTAATTGCTCCTTTTTCCATTCTCTTTTCCCATCTGTATTCCATTCTTTGCCCACAATCCTTTCCTCATCTTTCTCCTCCATGGTGCTGCCTCCTCTTCCTCCTTTGATCAGGGAGGGACACTCCTCTCTCTGGTCCCTGCAAAAGAAGATCCCTTCTTTTACTCTTCCCCCTACATGCCACCGCCTTAGACAACTCCTCTGTTTTAACCACAAACATTGGTTTTTATGTAAGTTAAGGTAAAAGATTTTCTTGGTCCAGCGTATAAGATACAGAAAATACTTTTTCATTGTTGTGCAGTATTATTAGGCACAATCTGATTAGTTTAGTTCGTTTTAACCTGCTCCTGAAATCTCGGTACCAATCAGCGTCTGCAGTGAGAGACTGCACTGTTTGGGCCAGAGTTACGATCAGTCGCACACCTGTAGTACACACAACAGCAAAAAAGCTTTCGTTTCTTGCAAAGCTTTAACCGTCTGACACGTGCATGACAACCTAGTTCATCCACCTCTACAAGCTGGTCAGCTCCACCTGATCACAGAGGAAGGATGAACGAGCTGCGAGAGTTTGGTGCAGATAAAACATCGCCACCAACCAGTTACTGGAATTGCTAAATCTGAGCAAGTGCACAAGGATGGTCAGGAACCCGATGTTCCCCTTCTAGCTTTTAGGCACAACTACTTGCACAATACAAAGCAGTAAAGACTAGCCAGGAGATCACTAGTCATCGTTTTTCCAAGCCTGAAAATAAGTTTCGCCTTGAAAAAACTGAAGTTTGTAACAAGAGCCAGAGGAAGCCTGGTGAGACCATGTTAAGAGGCCAGGTCAACACTATAGCTTGGAGCAACTCAAGTTTGGTAGGTGAGATCCATTTCAGTCCCCACCAGCTCTGACCAGAGCTCTCACAGTATTATCACAGCTCAGAGAAAAGAAAGCGCGGCAGCAGCTGCTCACAAGCTAGAGCTTCGGAGCAACTTTCAGAGAGCATCTTAAGTATTTAAAAGGTCAAATAAATTTGGTTTTTTGGTCTCACTCCCTCCATGGTCTTTTCTTGTTGTTATTTTACTGATGAAATCTGGGGAAAATATGCTGCTGTTTTCATAGTGCAATACGATTGGCAAACCCCCACTTTAGAGAAGTGTAGGTTGTAGCACGCATGACTAACGATTAATGATGCTCATTAAAAAATGAAGTTCTGATGAAATTCATTAATGCTTGGCTTGAGTCTTGCTAACAGTTACGCAACATTAAGAGCAAGGCAATTACAGATCTTGGCTGCAACTCACTGAGAGATAAAAGAATACCCTTTTTCCTGTTTAACTCGATGTATGACATGCTGTACTACAAAAATAAGCTGTCTTGAAAAAGCTGCTTCGACAACGAGACACAGCCTGCAGCTCCATTGCCACCTGCGGGTAAGTGCTGGAGTCTGTCATCCCGTTCTGTTTTCCCAGGGCACAGAGAAACGAAGGTATCAACAGAAAATAATTACAAAGAAGTAAGAGCCGTGCTTCTGACTTGGCTCAGTCATAAAGTCATTTGAAGTAGACGCCACCTTTGGCCTCTCAGGTGACTGCTATTATTTGAACAGTTCTGTGTATCACTTCTTTCACACTCCTAAAAAATAAAGAAAGAAAAAAAGAGACAAGCATCTTTATTCTAAATAGCACAGCAAGAGACCAGGATGAAGATGAACTGCAGATTAATTGTAGAGAGTATTAACAGGGAATGGGAAGGAAACAAGACACGGCTAGCAGCTTCAGCCTGGAGTTTCAAGGGAGGCTTTCAACAGAGTGTGCAACAAGAGGTTCACACTCCTTCCTCAAAGCCAGCTCCTGATGAAAGAAATATTTCCGCCGCTATGTGTCAGCAATAAAGGACACTGCGGGGCTCCTGAAAAAAAAGCCTTCTCTACCTGTTCTGTATCAAGTGCCAGTTCTGAAAGGGGACTGTCAGCAGTGCACCCCCCTGGATGTGCGTAAAACAAATTCCCACGCACACTCACACTGCTTGACTCCGCAGTGCTAATGGGAATAAAGCCTTCTATTTAACATATCTATTAACTTATAAACTTATATAAACTTATACACTTGTATAAACTTATAACCTTTATACGTCCTATATAAAACAAATCAGATTTCTATTTTTATTCAGGGTAAATGTGCTATTTTTGAATTCGCTCATGGAAACTCCCAGGAATGCATATTTTGTATAGTCAACACTTAAACACACTATGTGTCGGAGTCCACCACACGTACCACTGTTTTCCTTCCTATTTTATGTCTGTAGCTTGCTCTTCAGCTTGAAGTAAACAGATAACCTATGCAGGGCTGTATTTTCTGGGGTGACCTCAAAAAAACCCTCGCCCTTACTTCCCACAGACAACTCCTAGGCTAGCAAGGGCTTGCTCCGCTTTTTCCAGCCAAGATGTAAAATAAGGAGTTTTACTTGGGGAAGAAAAGGAAGATTCCATGTTACAGTGGATTAGTTTATCAGCACAGGAGATGTCCATTTGACTGCAATCACGACAGTGAACAACAACTAGCCACAACTTAGCCCTGTGGAAAGTTTTGAGGATTTGGGCAGTGGGTGCCCAAGAAACACCGGCTCTTGGCTCTAAGCAGCAATTCAGTAGGGACGAGTAACCCCAGATACCCAGTCACAGTCCGAGTATTTTCTATTAAGTTGAAAAATAATTCTTCAACTCATCCATTCTGTAGAAGCAGTACTTAAGCAGCAAAAAGCCCAAAGGAAACAGGGCACGTGTTTAGGTCAACAAGAAGCAGTCATGCCTGGAGTGTTCGAGAATCTCATGCTGCCTAAGTTGTGTGTATAAAGCATTACTCTGTGATCATTACACTTGAAGAAAACAGTCAAGAGTTAAAAGGTGGATGCCTTGCAAATTAAGAAGGAATTATTATATACAAAAACCTATTTAAGAAAAGATGCACAGGGCTCCAGTCTCCTACAATGCTGGGTCAATACTTTTTCACAGCCCAAGGGGAATTGGGCTTTTACACTCATCAGAACTTATTTAAAAAATTGTTTCCCTTTATTTGCTTGTTCTGTTTGTCCCTTACTGCATATACATAAACTCTAATAAAGCCTTAATCAAGCCCACTACAAACACCACCAAAATTTTGTATCCAGTGTATGCAGGAAATCCCTATTTTCGGTGACAAGTACAGCAGGCACATAAGAGCACAGACTTTGGCCCAAGGAATCTTTTCCTCAATAAATTCACTGCTGGCAACTGCACAGGGTAACTCAGGCACGAGTAAAATCTGTACCTTGCTGAAATAATTCTCTTTAGGGCACCCAACCAAGATGGAGGAAGCAAGAGTTCTATTGATGTACACCAAAACACCCCAGCCAACCCCCAAGCAAGTATCTAGCGCTGTGACACCAGCATTGGGTTATAGAATAGTTTGGGTTGGAAGGGGCCACCCCCCTCAGGGTAGATGCAGCACCCTTCTTCAGCATCACGAATCAGTCCGTAAAATGGGTCCCTGGGAGTTAACACAGTCCTTATTATGCATAATTTAAGCTTCTGAGCAGCCCAGACTTTGCCTGTTTTCCTCCAGTTCCTCAACAGCAGCAATTCCTACTGACAGCTGCGCTCCACCTAATTTCTGCCTCCCAGATGTGACATTTTAGTGGTCAATGATGAAACATCTTTAATGCACAAAACTGCTAAAGAGTTAACTTTGTGCCAGCCAAATACTGGCTCAAAGTATTAATTTTTAGCTGGGTTATTAACCCCAGAAAGAAGTATGCATTTGAACACAAGTCACAAGCTTTAAAGACCTCTCAAGCATTCTAGATCAAGTGCTTTTAAACCTGAGGAAAGCAAAATCATCACAATACATACTAAGAGTGCAGTTGGAAACAAACTTTATTGTTGCAGTTTGAAATTATTTACACAATATAAATCTCTTGGAAAGGTACATTACTTCATTTAATCAGTGGTAGAAGGCCTTATAATAGCTTCAATAACACTTAGTTCAAAAGAAACACAATTCACTACAATGGATAAATGATGCATCTAAACTCCACAACATACAAGATGGGTCATGGGGACTTTTGGGACGATGACAGTGCTGGAAGATGACAAAGGCTTATTTATAAGTTGAGCTTATTTTATTCACAGGACAAATGGACTCATGTTTAAAAGAACATTAGAAAATACGCAGTAAAAAAAAAAAAAGGACACAAAATGGAATAAATCCCTAATATGCTACAGCCCTGTTTCTGCAAGTATTTAAAGTGTTTTTAGATAGGTGGATTAAGAGGCTTGAGACAGAACCAATGAATCTAACTTTAAGTCTTATTTAAGAAAGATTGGATACATTCTCGGTGCTGAGACTATTCAAAGCACTTGTGTACAAAGCAGCATTATTAACTACCACAGACTGCATCTGAGATACAAAATGTTAAAAGGAACATTTCTAGAAAAAAAAAGTTCTCTCGTACACTGAAAACTTGACACCTACTATTTTTTTATAACACTTAATAATTACTACCACCAAAAGCTCAGAAACATACACTTTTTTCCAGTTTATGATGCATTTTATGGCATTGTATAAATTTTTCATGTTTCTCTTCCATGGTCTCATCTTGTGTTTTACATGGATCTCTATGTGGAAAAAAATAAAAACACTTAACAGAAAAAAAACAGTTGCAATACCACAAAAATAGGCTGGTGCAGTACCTGAAGTTATTTCAGCATTTATTTTCAAAGTGTGTTAGATTTCAAGTAACATTTGCTTTCTCAATGTTCATACAGCTTTTGATTTCCACCAAGTTTTCTTTATGTCATCTCTCTATAAGCAGAATATCAAACTTTATTCAGGAAGTCCATGAATGAGAGTTCCCCCACCATAGGGAACCTAAGACAGCAGCTCAAAAAGTTTAGAAGGCTACGGGATCAGCTAACATAAAATCTTGAACCCGAAGTTTGGTGATCTGGTGAAGTCTGGCCACCTGTTCTAAGACCATAATGGGCTTCAGGCCCATTCCAGTCAGTTTTCTGATGTTTTGTAATAATAATAGAAACCCTTTACTAAAGAATCTGGCGCAGAACACCACCTATACTAATAAATACAGAGAAACGCCCAACTCACATCTAAATGTTGCAAATTAAGCCAACATTTTTTAGTAATATTTTGGAATGTTTCTTCCCTCTTGCCCCAAGCTGACTGGTTTCCTAATCACAGGAACTCAATCTCTACAGATCAGACCAATTGGGAAAATCAGTTTCTAAAAAAAAAAAAAAAAAAAAAAAAAAAAAAAAAAAAAAAAATCAAACAAAGCTTTTTTCCAGTGTCTCACCACATCAATTAGATGGAGCGCCTCCATATAACTGGCACATACAAACATTTCACGTATTTTCCTTTCCACTCCAGAGGTCTATAAACTACAAAGGCCAGTTTCTTCCAAGATGCTCCACCTGAATTAGTGTGGTTTCTCACTGCCAAGAGCCCCTTTCTTAAAAGTTGTGTGGTTGGCTAACACAACACCTGCCTTGCACAAGACCAAAGGTCATAGCTTTTCATGTCTTTCACAAGTAATGGAAACACTCAGCTTGCAGCCCACAGTAATAAAAAAAGGGGGAAAAAAAAAAAAATCAGCTGCAAGACTGCCCAACATCAGCTTTGCATTACCCGAAAGTTTGATCAGATGCTTTCTGTTCTGTTACTGTAATTACAACCTGCCTGGCATGGAAGAGATGGTATGGGACAGTAGCTAATTCTGGTAGTTCAATAATCTAGCGCACCTTAGAAGGCATCCAAGAACACAGTAAATGATACAAAAACGGTAGAACAAGTCAAGAATAGACAGCCACTGCAAACTCAGCTAAGATGTGGTCAACCTCCTCCGCAAACTAGAGGAAGGACTACCCCAGGAAAGACATTGGGTTATTCAACAAAGCTTTGTTTAATCAGCAAGTTACTAACGTTTGGTTTGATTTCTTTCGGCAAGAACATTTTGTAAGCTTTTGTCAGCTACCAAAGGCCCTTAAAAAAAAAAAAAAAAAAAGAAATCTTAATTTTGAAACAAACTTCCCCCTTTACAATTTGCTCTTGTCCTTAAACCATGCAAGTAAACAAGCATATCCAGCACCCTGCTACATCAAAAGCTTAAGCCTGAGTTTCCATGTGAATGACTTCCTTTTACTTCTATTTACTGAGCCCATCCCTCCTCTTGACTAACACTTCTTTGATAAGCTCACTTCCCAGGACCCTAGTAACTTGAAGTGTCAACACTGATAAAAAGCACATGCACCTCCCATCCAGCGCAGGTAAAGCTGACAGGACGTACCAAACGCACGAAGATCCATTTGTCAGATGGACAACGAGATTTGCACACCAGTTATCTCCCAGCAGTGTTATTAAACACAGCAGCAACAAGAACAAACTAACAGCTTGAAGGGCACTATTGAGTTCAAAGCAGTGAAAGGCAACAGTAATGAAATACAGTCGGGCATTTAGGGAAAACCAAGCTTCATCATGTCTATGCTTCCAAGATGAAAGGCCTCTTCAGAAAGGGACTTCCTACACAAAAACATTATGATGAGAAGTCACATACTGACCAGATAAAACGCTATTTTAGTCCAACAGGAAAAAGCGATGATTAAGTATAGGAAGGAAGCTTTTTACATCCTTGTTTCTCCTAACGAAGTGGGGTTGTGGGCACAGGGATGAGTGGTAGGGAATGGCAACCAGGGAAAATACTTCAGGTAGTTTTAAATAGTATAAATGGGCTACCAGTAGTTCTAGGGTGGAGAAGCACGACTGGCAGAACCATTGTGGTGATTTGGGCATTGACCGTAAGCATTTACAAGTGAGCAACTAACCCTGTTATAGGGCTATATCCACCAAAACCATTGAAGTTGGGTGACTTTTACCACAACAAATTCAATTGCTGTCACCACAGGAGCGCACACTTCAGGAGTACTTCAACATGCTTACGTTTAGAAGTCACCAGCATTCAAGAACATATAGCAAATTTTTGGAAGTTTAAGTAAACTATTTTAACAGTCTCCCCTATACCATAGGTACTGCATGTACTTCTGACACATGGTTTTTACCCTATTGTTAGAACATACTTTCTCTTCATCTTAGTACTGTATAAATTCCTTTATTCCTGGAATCATTCCCAAGAGCGAGATGAGGGAAAAAAGACACTGGATGCCCAAGGCTATAAATGGATACCTTAACATAAAACTATTATGCTCTGTTACAGGTCAAGTTAACAAAAGAAGTCCACACACAGATTTCTTTACATCAAAATTTCTACAAAATAGGAGAGAATACAATGCAATACACAAGTCCATAAATGCAAGATACAGTACAATTCACACTAATTTACAAATGGTTATTTACACTGTTGTATATACATATACAGTCAGACCTGGTTAATGGAAATTGGGCAAGTCCTTTTAAAATTCAAATCAAGAAGTGTGAATGGAGGAATTTAAAATAATGTGAGCAGAGACTACGCATCGTTCAGAAATCTTTAATGTTTAGGTGACCTAAGAAATTAGGCATGGATTAGCCAGATCTGACTGCAGAAATGAGAAGAAAAAAATTCACACTATTCTGCTTTACAAAAGCAACCAGGCCACTATGGTCTATTGACTTGATGCTACTTATGCAAGAATGCCCTTACTAATAATCCTCTTTATATTTACAATATAGGTTTAACTACAGTAAGAATTATTAATTTTGGCATTCATGCCCTTAGCTTAACATAAAGGCAACAGAATATCTTCTTGGCAAGTCAGTCAAAACTACTACAGGATGTTTCTAGAGCTCAGTAATTTCTTTTTGTCCTCCTTCAAATACCTTAACAATGCTACTAAAAAGACTGAGATAAATTAAATGAAACAAGTACATGTTCTCTAGCTCGGCGCTCTAGTACCTAACTTACATTCAGAATGTCCTGTATTCACAGTTTCAAGCTACCTTACAATCTACGCTGCTATTGCAAACTACTGCTTCCAACTTAACGTATCTGTAGATACTCCCTAGCAAGTGAGAATGTCCGAGTGCCACTGGCTCAAAGGGATGTGGAACAAGGCTCAAGGTAACTGGCGTTCCATTTTGGAAAATGTTCTACAGTATTTCCTCAGAACTTATCAGGAATTGTTTTAATCTGCACTTGTCTTGAAAGAAAGCTGATGCGAAGCAGCATTTAAGTGTGTAAAATGAATTTCAACATGCAAAATTAAAGCCTCTACCAGTACTGCAAAGTCAACCGCTGTAACCTGTGACAGTCCTTGTGCTTCTTCAAAGTGGCTCAGGAAAAGCCTCCAGTATTTACTATCTGCTTCAAAGTGCTTTTACGGGATTCAGTGGAGCTTCACTCCACAAGAATGGGATTGAGCTGCACTCATGAAAAGCTTTGGTTCTGCAGAAGCAAGCTTCCACTCCTCCAGTTATTGCTACTTGAGCTATGCAAAAAAAATACTACTGAAAAAAAAATTACACTGAATCCGAACTCAAATAGTACTGGTACCTGAAAAGGGAATGTGTTTTGCCAACTGTTGGGAAAATTAGGATCTGTCAAGTGCTGGTTTTTCCAAGACAAAGCAAGCTTCACAGCCTTTTTCAAATATTTCACAAATACAAAGCAACACTGACAGAAATAAAGCCACCACTTCAAGAAAATAGTAATACAAGTTCAAAAATCTTCAGCGATCTTATTTCCAAGCAGATCTTGCTGAACTTAAAGGGACTACCAAGACAGAGGGGTATTATGCAACATACATCAAGAATGTCAACAGGGAGAAAGTACAAAAAGTCTTCAGTGCTTTGAGCTCTAGCAACATCCTTGATAACTGCTACAAAGGAAAATATAAATGCTTATTTTTGCTATTGTTTCTATTTAACTACCAAGAAATTTGTCCAGCATAGTAGCCTCCAGCTAAAAAATGCTAACAAAAATGGTTACCTAATTTCAAGTTACAAAAAATGCCAGTTCTCCCATTTGAATTAGGATTAAAGATTTGACTGAAGGAAATAAAAAAATTGAAACATTCAGAGATTAATATCAACAAGAGGAAAAAAAAAAATCTCAAACCTTGCTTTTGTAAAATAACAGAATGCCATTCAAAATGGTCTCACAAGGTGAAAATTTTTCATTCACATCAATTTTCTTTGTCCTGAATCAATCCAAGCTTTTGTACAGCACATATGTATATATGTGTGTGTATATCCGCATACACACACATACGCAGTGTGCCATAAAGCAATTTTGAATAAATATTTTTGCTGGAGTCTGTACAACAGACTCCCCATAATATTTACTCTTCAGGTAAGTTTGTGTTTGCATGTGTATATGCACACACACAGACTTTGTACACGTGGGCACTTATGTGACCGAAGTGCAAAGTTTTTCAGAGTATGATCAGAGCTGAGTACATGCCTGCTCAACTCCACACTGCATTGTTGGGTTTTATTTTTCTGTTGTGGGTTTCTTCCCCCTTGCCCCCCTCACCCTCTTTGATATTTAAAGCCTCTTTTCCACTCAGACTTATACATTGTTTTGTTAAGTAAACATTTTCTTTTCTATTCACATTTTGTAATTCAGACCATTCTTAGTATAATAGCTTTAAGAAATAAGAAAATGCGTGTGATGATCAAAGCCCCATTGTTCAAGTTATATACTTCTCCATATTATCTTTCAAACTGGAGACTTTGAAAAGTAATTTGCTGCCACAGACAAAAAAGACATATCAGAACCTGCAACTACAGGACCAAGCATTTAAGACTAGAATCCAACATCAGAAGATGGCAAAGCAGAAAGATGTCAACAATACACAAACTGTAAACCTAAGTGTCTTGCTCCCCAGTGCAACAGAATCTCTGTTCACTAATCTTCAGGTCAATAGTCCATTTCACTAGATACTGCTGAAGCACATCAAATACAGAGACCAGAATAGTGTTCAAATTTAGAATCAAGTTTCAAAAAGGAATATATATTTGGAATAGTGGTCTTTAAAGGTATGCTTAAACAAGCGGCTTTCTCACAGAAGTTGGAGATGGTACATTGTCCATCTAACACTATGATGGTACATATCCTCAAGGAATCTGGTGTCTACAGAACCTCCACATTTCTACAGTTTAACATATCAAGAGGGAAAAATCAAAATGTTCTCTACCTTTCCACAAGCTGGTTGATTCTTATACAAAAGAAAAGTACCATCATAGGGAAAGCTACCTTTCTCTTTCTTTTTTTTTTTTCCTAAAAAGAAAAACAAAAAGAGGGAAAAAATAAAGATCCTAACCTTTTTCCCTAGTTACAGCACACTGGTGACCTGACAAGTCTATTATCACTCATATTTTGATTGTACACACCTAAAATATTCTGAGCATGTTTTCTTAAATATAAGTTAATGCAACTTCAATAAAATAAGTTGTTAAGTGAATCCTTTGGAACAACTTCGCTGTCTGCACCCAACTTTTACACAAACTGATGAAAGCAGCAATGGAATCATGTTAAACTTATAATAAATAATTCACATACAACATATGTTAAATTACAAAGAAGGATTAAACTGCAATTTCTACAACTTTTTTATAGATTTAGCAAGTTTCTAATCCGTTTTATATCAACAGCAGTATGTATGTTCTTCATATTAAAATTTAACATTGAAGGACTGTTCAGAGGCATTATTTATAAAGCAAGAACCACCAAGTGAGCATTACAGAACTTCAACAAATGTTTAGCTTTTTTTCCAGTATCTGTTCTCAGAGAAGATTCAGGCGTTGTCTGTCCACTTTGGAAGTTTCTTCCTCTTCATTACTCAGGAAGAGTTAATGTCATGACCTCCTGCTTCATTTTGAAATACTGGTTAAACCGAACAATTGCATACCTATGCAAATGGAAGGAGAGATTTAAAGTTAAGAGCAGATAGCTTTTTACATAAAAACAGCCACGCTAGGTAGGACTAGTCAGAAGCCCACCTACCTCTGTACCCCATTTCCAACACTGACCCTTAGCAGCTGCCAGAGGAAGAAATTAAGAACTTCCTCACCACCACCCTTGTCTCCCAGCTTGCTACAGTTTGCAAAACAGATGTTGTGCTGGAATTATCAAAGGTGGTGTTTTCCTGTTTAATAGATCTCAATAGACTGTCCAACAACTGACAACTACAATTCCAAAGAAATCTGACCTTGATCCTTGCAAGAATGACATCTTATTCAAAACTGACACATTTCTGGGTTCTACCACCTGTGCTTTAACTTGGTTTTTGTGCCATCTAGTGGTTACTAACAAGTACTTCTACTTTAGAATAACTCATCCCATGAAGAAATTCAGATTTCTCTTCTACAAAATGACACAACTAAACTCAACAAACTGGCTTAGCTGGTGCAAAATATTCTTAAGTGGGATCTTAAGTGGAACCAAGCAAAATGATTAATTTTATCACCTTGCACAGTCCCCGATGGAGAGACAAATTCCTCCAATTGTTGCCATGAAAGGCCGTTTTTAAAAATGCCAAAGAAACATCTAACTGAAACAGAACACCACTGGCCAGCATCTCAGGAAACAGAACTTAACATTCATTGGCATTACAAAGACTCTAAAAAAGATTAGTAACTTCCAAAATCAACACTCCATGCAATAAAATTAAACAAGCTCTTTTGTATAAGGCCCCCATTTCTTGATTCTTGCATTGGAAAGATAGGTCTTACATCTGACAGCCGAGCACACTAACTCGGCTTTTATGCCTTTGTCTCTCCAACAAAACACCTCTAGTTATGTTCCTTGTTTGTTATACCATGTGTTTTAGCCCAGGGGCACATACTAATTTCGAGAGATTTCATAACAACAAAAAGCACGGACAGACAGTTTTTAACGTCCTGTTTTCTCTTAAAAGTTAAGAATTGTAGTAGGATCACACAGATCCATCACATCTGTTGCTCAGACCTCATACCTTCTGATAGCTGGGGTGCTGGACTACATGAGCCCAGAGGTCTTTTCCAGCATCAAGTATTCTATGATTATATGCAGCAAGCACACTTACCCTAGAAAATCAAAGTCAATGGTGGAATATTTGGCTTGAATTAGAGCCCACAATCCCCAAAAGAAGTGGGAAGCCTAAAAGAAAAAAAATTAGTGAAAGATTAACATTATATAAAATCCAACTTGCAAACATTTACACAAAAATTTATCTGTAAGACAACTCTCAAAACACAACCTTTTTAGAAAGTTATTCGATCTCTCTTTACCAAAGCAGACTGGTAAACAAGTATTACAGAACTAATTACTGGCAACTGGAGGAGTAAATCCATTCACCTCCTGATTCTCCATGCATCGTTTTCAAGAAAAATAATGTTGCATTTATGAAACAGGGCACCTATTAAGTAGACCACTGTCCAACTATATACACAGTGTTAAAAAATGCACAGAAGCACAACTAGCTCATTCTTGGTGCTGCTAATTAAATATATTATTCTATCTGTATTCAACTCCAGTGCAAATATGAAATTCTTTTAAATGTTTGATTACAACCCTTAGGCCATAGATACAACTCGCTTTCACTACTGACTTGGACAAAGATATATGATCTGTAGCTATGTAAGAGAACCTCTAACTCATCAGCATTTACACAAATTTCTCATCTGTTCCCAGCTTCCATTAAAAATCCAGATAACTAGTCTGGAGGCCCATGTTCAGTTTTGGATTGAAACTATGGATTACAACAATGATATAACTGTTAATATACTTCAAATTAACAAATATATGAGGTTGAGAGCCTCCTTGTGGAAGTCATTTCTGGACCACCCAGGTTACAAGTGCTACACTTCAGACTTCCGTTCAATAAATAACTGCTTACAGTAATTACCTAAATTGCCTCCTGAAGCTTGTACATAACACTTTAACAGAAGTGTAGAAGACGTGCATGCACACACACCTGAAAACACCTTAAAATGGCAACTATTATATGTACATGTGAATCTTTATTGTAACTCTAGTTAGATAACTTCACCTGACAGTGAGCAGTTCGGGATTTTACACCAGCATCCATTAACTTTAGTTCATGTTTACTCTTAACAAAGCTTCCCACATCAACTGGCACAAGAATATTTGTGTCAGCATTTGTGCTTAATGTGTGGTCTATAGGCAGGTCTTGAGCTGTTCTCCAAACAGAACTCTATCCTCTTAAACATTAGTATAACCATAGTTTAAAACTGACAAAACAATGCTATATATTTTGAAACAGACCACCAGCCTACTTAATTGCAGATCTAACTTTCCTAAATGAATGGGACAGCCGAATTTAACAGTAACAGTAGGTAATACAGATTTTTAAAGAATAACAGCAAAAAAGCTGGTATTTTTAAGGGCTTGTTTAATAATAATCTTCCTAAAATGTGAACTGCATTTCCTCACTGCATCCACTACCTTTTTGCTAGAAAATCCAAGTTATTACAGTAACAGGTATGCTTGGATTAGTCAGAAACAGGACTGAAATAAGGCCAAACTGGCTTCTTAGCCCTAGTCCTCCTATGAATAGTTTGGCATGTTATTCTTGAAGAAAAAGAAAAATCAAGTTATCTAGCTGTTGGGTAAAAGGCACTTTTGCTGCAAAATTTCCTGTTAAGTCCTCTAGGCAGAACAAAATTGGGGGGAATCAAAACATCCGAGAAAAATAACATGAACCTGTAAAGTACCTTTGGAAACTGCACAGATACAAAGGGGGGCAGGGGGGAGGAAGAGAAGACATCTTCAAACTGCTTTTAACAGTATACATAATCAGGGCATTCAAGGACTCTGTAACACACCAATATGACTTCTTATTCTACCTCCATGAATTACACCTGATTGTTTTTATTTTCTCTGAAGGATGAGGCAACAAAGCCAGGTGGAATTTTCTGAAGGCAGATCAAAATCGAACTCACTCCATCCTTTCAAAGGGAAAGAACAAGGGAGTGAAACTTACACATCGAAAGTCTGGGAAAGACAGACTGAAAGGCAAGAGACAGCTTATAATGCACAAGATACAGGAGCAGCAGGGAGCAGACTCACACAGCCATCGCTCACACTTTACAGACACGCAGAACTTCTGGGGAGCTTTAGGAGACTACGTGTGCAGTTCCCTACCACTTAAACCACTAAGGTAACTTAAAAACAAATCTGAAAGCAGCTCCCTGCTTGTCAAGACACTGCAGAGGCAAGGGAAGATTCAAGGTAGTACTGAAAGACTTGAGTGACCTAATTACCTGGAAAAAAAAATTAAAATACCCACAAAGTATCCTAGTTTTACTCTAACATAATTTTATCATCTTGCTTTAAAAAGGCTTTCAGAGTCAGAAGGTTTATACATCTTTATGAAGCACTACCATGTTCTTCTTCTGTCTTACCATTACAAGTAAAAGTTCAACACAAACCCACCATAAGCTTGAGCCAACTCAGGAACTTGCCAGAACAATAAACAGTCAATAGAAATACTTGCTAAAAGCTCGTCTCATTTTCTGAACGCTTGCTGCCTCTTTCACCAAGAATATTCTACAGAGATTATTTTTTTTAACACACAACATAACAAAGGTTCCATAGAACAAGGTAAGGAGTTTTTCTTTACATACCACAGCACTCAGTAAGAAACTGGCAATTACACTTGTCCATAGAGTAGCAAACTTCTCTACAGCATTTAATATATTCTAATCAACAGTTCGTTATTTACCAGTGCAAACTGATTGACTTGGACATATAGAACTTCCACTTCTTTTTCACTGACGTCTGTGCCAAATCCTTTATATTCTTTGTAGGCTTCAAGGTAAGATCTCAGCCATTGTTCCTGTAATTTTCTGTTAGGATAGAGACTGTAGTCTACCTCATTTACTCCTAGAGAAAGAAAAAAATACCTATTAGAACATTATGGTGTCTAAAAAGATCATTAGAATCACATTACTGGACTGCTTCCCCCCGTCCTTGCCCCCGACACACATGCACAAATTGATGTGGGCAAACATCAGTGGTTTTTATCAGTCAGATGTCGGCAAGAATTTCTGACACATGAATCAGAGCATTCAACATAGTAGAAAGACTGATCCTGTACGTGTTTTCAGCCACATACATGTTCTACTTGCATTTTGAAATTCAACAAGTTTGGATCTGAGAAAAGCCTCAACACAAAGCATTTGCACTATGAAACAAAAGCCCTCCCACCCATATCAAGTATTCCACATTTCACAGGAAAAGGGACTTGTATGCAACAACATCCAAATTTGAATCCAGACATATATACAATCACTAACCAAGCTCACATTTCTGAGATTAAAAATTTATTATAAGTCCGCCTCTCTTCTCTACAAGGTATTGGTAGAATTAGAAGTCTTATCTCCATAAACATTCTTTTTGTTCTGCTTTTCTTCCTGTACTGGAGATGCTTAATCACAGGCCATATGGATTCTGTCAGGAGTCCCAAACATGGATCACAGTTGCTTCCACTAGCTATCATTCCCAGGGGATTTTGGAATTCTCCTTAGGTCTTATTTTATGAACAGTGCAACCTCCTATCACCTAAACTCTTTCCTGTGCCAGATCCACTTTATTTTTTTTCTTTTTTTTTTCTTTTTCAAGCTAAAGCAAACCAACAGATTTTTACTGGATGGATAAAGAAGAGCAGAGATTAAGTACAACTGCTCTTCATAGGCCAGAAAAAAAGAAAAAAAAAAACACAAAAACAAAAACAGCACGTGTGTTTAGCCATCTTACTGTACTTAGCTCTATAAAGATGTTGTCAGACTCTTAGAAGAAGTCCAAGAAGAAAAAAATCAAAAGGTCTCAAATATATTTTGTAAAGAACTGAACTCGCTTTATAAATACTTAAATTACCAAATATACACTCTGAATTTTTTTTAAGTTATCTAGACTTAACATCGCTTGTGAAACAATGACTGGTAGATTAGGGCTCCTAATTTCACCATACTGCACTTTCCTACTATGCTAACCATTATGTACATTTTTTTCCTGCTGCCCAATCTTCTGAAATCATACAGCATACACAAGGTTATTTCTGTCTTATGGAGTAAACGGAATGAGCATTTACCAAAACAATTCAAACTCTTATAGGAATGAATCTACCAACACCTTTTTCCTAAAATCCCACCTTTTTCCTACCACAGAGTCTTAGGCTTCACTTCTCATTTTAGGACATGACTGAAGGGCAAGTACTTAGTACACACATACAAAGCCACCAAAAAAGACACATGTCTACCATTTGGAATAGTGGAACCACACAGCATATTCTCAATATACATCTACTCTGTAAAAGTCACATCCGTAGTATTTCATTACAGTGGATTGAGACTCTGCCGTGTCATTTCACAGGAGGATACTGTGAAAGTTCCAGGTTCTGTATTTACCCAAGTGCCAAAACTTACGACATGATGCTCCCATTTCCAGGTTAACAGAGCTGCAAAGGCAGGCCATTAATTGGCCTGCAAGATGAGACATTAACACAGTTTGATACCATCACATGAACAGCTATATACATGTATCTAGATATACAAATGGAGAAAAAGAATGTACAGGAACAAGCACTTCTATAAAACCAGTTTACCTTTACCTCAGAAATCTAATTTTTACCTGCAAATTCATTGAAGTGATTTCCAATGTCATAAGCCAGGTAGTTGTATCCAGAGTACTCATAGTCTATGAACTGCACATCACCTATGTGAGACACAAGAGCAGTAACATCAGAATTCATATCAAATGAAGCCACAGCCCTAATCCTTTGTTGTCCTTTGAAGTTTTCAGGGAAAAAACAAAACTAAACTAAACCACACACCCATGTTACTTGTGCCCCATCATGTACACTCAGACATTCCAGGGTAAGGCTGCGATTTTTATGATATGAGATTTCCTTGAACATTTGTTCAAGAAAGCTCTTAAATAACTACTTGCAGATTACAGTTCTCAATTTTTAAACTCTGAACAGCACAATTTCAATTTTAACATTTACCACATGAGGGCATCCCTTACCTTAAAAACAAGAAATAAAGTAGAGGATCCTTTAAATAAACTTTATGTAGAAATAGCAGATAAATTCGTCCCCTGCTTAAAGAACAGTCTTGTTTACTTTAAAACAAGTATAAAACCACAGTGGACTAACACATTGCAACATGTTGATATTTCCTTTAACATGTTGATATTTCTTGTTCCCCCCAACCACACTTGCAAAGCAAGACTATTATTAATTGTTGCTTTTTTTTAGCTGACTTTAACTAATTTCAATAAACCAGTTCCCTTGAAACTACGTAGTGTTATGTAAACAAGGACTGGTAAAGCAGCAAACAGACCCAAATGTTTCCAAATTACATTTACCTATAGCAAAGCTAAGGAAAATGCTTCACTCAAGGTAATACAGCATTGAACCTATTCAAGAATGTCTACAGCACATCGGTCAAGACATTAACAGGATGGATTCGGTAAAATTAGAACTCTTGCATTTTAAGAGAAACCAGCAAAATTACTGAAAATATCAGAAAAACAAAGCAATGGGTTCACTTAAGCATTGTTCACACTAGAATATTAAAATGTAAAACCTTGTATTTCCCACTGCTAGGCTGAAATGGGTAATTTTCACAGTTGCATCCTTCTCCCTCACTACACCCATTCTTTTGATGACTAGCTGCATATTTACTCAACAAAAACATATTCCTTCTATTACAATGAACATCATCTTAGCAGGACTGCCAGCATCTTACAGATACTAATGCTAACTATCATAACTCCAGTTAACATTATTCTTTCTGTTGTTGTTGTTAAGTATTTCCTTGACTAAGGATTTTAAGTGTCTAACATACTGCCTCTTTATGATTAATGGATATTGCACATATCAAATGCAATAGCTTTGCCAGACAAATGTCCTGGCCAAAGTTATCACAGAACAACTTTGTTAGAAGTGTTCCTTGTATGTGTATATACAGTTCATCTTTATCATATTTGAAATACTAACACAGTGTTTCCAGATGGATAAATCTTCTTGTCTGAGCACTTTTAATGTTAGTTATACCCCACAACACAAACAAAATCACTTAGTCACAATCCTCCAAGTCAGAGCTTACCGTTACTTCCACAAAAAGAGGACTGCTTACCAAGGTTATGAGATTAAACCTTTTAGGCTCTGACAAACATGAAAATGGCCTGCAGAATGGCAAGCTCCTCCCAGGAAAATCTTCTTGGCAACAGAAAATTGAGGTTCTCTAGAACTCTGAAGGGACAAGAAGTTTTACAGCAGCTGCAGCCAAGATGTTATAATGTTGTCAAAGATTACTTCTGCCACTGCTTGAGTGGCAGACTCATGTACCGCATAGGCTGGCATTTCCTACTGGTTCTTTAGTATTACTTTTAAGAAGAAACACCTGAAAGTTACAAGCCAATCAAAATGCACAGCCCAACCCTGGTTAGTATTCTGCTACATAGCTGACTTCCTGAAGTTCCCCCTATACACACAAATATTTGATATTGCTTATATTCAGAAGGTTTTCCTTCCTCCCCCATGTAAAATACAAACATGGCAGGTAAAAGTCTACTTGCAAAATATCAACATAAGAAATACTTTGCATTTCTTTCATGTACAAATTTCATCTTGACTCTACCTATGTGCATTCATGCATTTTTAAGTATACCTAACATTTAAAACTTAATTCCAGACATAAATAACATTATGCACAATAAGAAATTGAATCTAACAAGATACAAATGAGGCTGTCACCAGGCGCTCTTCTATGGGGAAATGCGTGTGAACAAGTGACATGATAGACCTCCAGTCAGTGCACAAGCAGTACAGTATGTGTCACCTCATGGTAGCAACAATAGCATGCTTATCTGTAGCAGATGAAGAAAATCTGGCAAACTCACATTCAATAAGACAAAAGTTCAAAGTTTAAAAGTCCTGCATTTTTACTGATCTCTTTCAGACTTAGGCTACAGTGGAACTCAACTCAAAGTTTAATTTTTGCATGAAAGGTTCAAAATAAAGATGCACACTTCTTTGTG
Organism: Pampusana beccarii; assembly: GCA_013399365.1. Lineage (NCBI taxonomy): Eukaryota > Metazoa > Chordata > Aves > Columbiformes > Columbidae > Pampusana > Pampusana beccarii. Next base: position 429,601 of record VWYH01000387.1, read on the forward strand.
AAACTGAAAGAAAGCTAAAACTTTAAGTCTGTCACTTCACAAACACATACATGTCTCAGCTACCTTGTTTTAGAAGCAGAAAAAAACTCTGCATTGATTATTCAAATATCTACAGTATTAAAAGTTGCTTTTAAGATGTACTGCAGTTCATACAGGATTCATATGTAGATTCTACATAGGAAAGCCATTTCTAAAAGATATGGCTTACACTAGTAGTTAAGCAGCTAGCTTTTGTTTTGGGGTTTTTAACAAGTACAAAGAATTTGTACATCCCGGTGGTTTCACAGGGGGCAGGGAGACTAACAAGAGATACTAGTCAAAGTGCATTTGTATTTTATTGAAGTGAGACATGATTTAAAATTAAGCTCTATCAACTCTCTGGAGAAGCCACTGTTATCAACAGGAATAGAGACATCAAGAGTACTGAACATCTCAAGTTGAAACGCACTCCTTTCATCAAGGCATCTACTAATCTAGACAACATGCAATGTAATCCATGAAAACTACATAAATACATGAAATAGAATACATGTTGTGTTCCATACACCAGAAATTCATTTTTTGAATAGATCAAGTAGTAGTCAAGAGGACATCTGTTCGATCTCCTCAGTGAACTGATAGGAGGCAGATGACACCTCTCTTTCTAGCAGCTCCTCATTTTTAATGGTTTAATAAGGTAAGCACTTCCAACGTGCAAGTCCCAGCTGTAGTTACCACAGCAGAATGATGTATCCTGAGTTCCATCCCATCCTGCTCATCAGGTGAGGCACTAAGGCCCTAGAAGACAGCTTCAGTAGAGACAATGATCTATGCTATGAATATACTTGAAAATTTACAAACGGGTCATATACCCAAAGGATAATTTTAGCTATAAATACCCAATATACCTCTGCAAAAAAAAAAAAAAAGGTTTTTAGATCAAAACCAGAAGCCTTAAACATACCTCAGTCTTCAGAAGCACTGAGCACCCACAGACTCCTACCAAAGATCATAGAAAACATTGGGTAGGCAGAGGGAATAAACAGAACAAAACTAGCCATCTACCACTTAACTTCCTGGCAGGTGATTTTAATACATTCAAAAAGAGCACATACAGATATTGACAAAAGAATACTGATACTTGGTTTTATTGAATAGCAAGTATTTGAATACTCTTAAAACATCAGGTATTTTTGGAAACTTCGAAGTCACATTGAAAAAACAAAAAAAATACCAAACTTTAAGAGCATCAGAACATAAGGTCTACAAAGAAGCAGTACCAAGCATCAAGCATATTTTTACTATCTTGATGCCCAAATTGTAATTAAGAGCAACGTGAAGCTCTTAGTTGTATCCTTCAAAGAGTAGTTCACACTGATAATTATAAGTTATATAAAGTAACACTTGCAATTTCATATCCTGAGTGACTGCAAGCGGACATTAACAAAACAGCAAGAGGCAGAGTCCTCTGAGCCACAGCATGAACAAACTCAAATAAGATGAGTGACACTCTGTTTAAATGAAGCTAGCACTCAACATTCTATTCCAGTCTCGTAAATAAAATTTAAGGAAAAGAGACTGCTTCTTCATAAAAGCAGCATGTGGCAAAACCATGATTTTTCTTTCGGGTTTGCAAATTTAGCATGAATTTAATGCAGAGTACAAGTCTAAAGCAAAGCACTGGGACAAGCCACAATCATTCTAACTGCATTGGACAGGAGTCCTAGTATCTACTGATAGTCCGCAACTTAAAAAAACATATACACGCACCCACCCCATGCCTAGTAAATGTGCAAATTAAGCATTCACAAATGAAATTATAAATACAGTGTTCCTAAAACCAGAAAATGAGTTATTTTTTGTCAGCTTCTGAAAAGCCAGATAGACACTATTAGCTTTGCTCAAACTTTACTGGGGAGGGAGAAAAAAAATTAGTAGTTGATCTAGAAGACTGATTCTCTCTTTAGTTCCAGCTTAGGGTCAACCAAGGTCTTTTTGATACACAGGAGCCTTTCTAGATGAAAGAGTAAATTTAGTAAGAGTACAGCATCACCAAAGCTTTGAATTGCCTTCATACTGTTTGATGCCATACTTAACAAAGTACATCGTTAAAGATTCTATTTTGTGCTCTTGCAAATTTATTTGTATACCAATAAAAACTTTTGCTCTCCTAAGCAGAATTCCAGCAATACACGTTTATTTACAGTTAAAAGCTAAGCTTCCAGTTCCAAAATCATGTTCCTCATCTTAAGATTGTACTGACAGATTGATACTTTTCGCTCTGTAAAACATAACTGTAAGAAACAGCTTTCAAACAACAAATACTCTACAGATGGCATTGAGGTTTGGTTACTATGAAAATGGTACCTGTTGTACCCAGATTGTAGAAGATCTACAACACAGTACATGTGCAACATTCAAACTTAAGTTTAATAAATATGTGTTTCATATTTCCAAGTCATTTCCCCCCCCAAGATGTTTACAGCGAGCTTGAAGCCAAAGTGCTTTATGCACCTCCCTCCTCCCCACCCTGTCCCCAAACACTAAGCACTCACACACTCGTTATTGTAGGATTGCTCATAAGTGATGCACTGCTGGCATTGTTTTTTCCTCCATTCTGTTTACAAAAAGAAAAGCATATAGCATTTGTTTTACAAGTAGGAACTTAAAGCCTATTGACTGTGATAGTGAGCCTCCAAAGGAACTCCTTGATTTTTTTTTTTCCCCCAGCATGGTTCTACTATGAAAAGTGACCCTAAAGTTACTTTTACCTCAATGGGTCTGCTATGGAATGCTAAAACTCAAGGTAGCTTCAGCACTAAAGAAACAATAGATTTATTTTTGGTACCACAGTATCACAACTTCAATGTGTTTAAGACCACAAGCTGTTTTGTTGGGGTTTTTTTGTTTGTTTGTTTTGGGGTTTTTTTTGTTAGTTTGTTTTTTGTTGTTTTTTTTCATATCTTCCATGCTTTCCCCCCTGTCGTTTTTTTAAGCAGAACTATAACTTACCATTGTAACTACATAAAACCACTGAAGTTACATACTGAATTCTTAAAATTTAATAGTGCTGTCAATAGCGCTGTATGGGTATATATACATGCATATGTATATACCTATAGAAGCGCTAGCAATTCCCTTCAGAATGGTTTTACTCAGTGGCAAACTTGCATACAAGCCACTAAAAGACTTTATTTTTTCAACTTACACGCATTCAATACGTATCTGATGCAGAAATTGGTTACATGTACACAGCCAGTTTTCATACTAGAACCAACTCCAGCATTTTTTTGTTAGTTTTTATTTAGAAATTAATGCATATAAACTTAAAAGGTCAAAGACCAGTGATGACTGATGGAGAATACTCCAGTTCAATTCATAGTCATTTACTTCACACACTTTTGGCTTACATACCAACAGTGTTATCAAACTATCAAAAACAAATATGAAGCTACTAGAAGGAATGTGTCATCCTCACTTCAAAAGAAAATCTTGATCTAGCCTGAATAATTTGTTGCACTCAGCTGAGCTCAGATATTTGAGATGGGAGGAAAGTTGTGCATTCTTACTGCACCATGGTCATTTTAGCGTTGCAAGTTTGTTTCAATAACCTGTTTAATTGATTTATTTAGTAACCGAACCTCAAACCACTCAAATCCAGGAATAAAAAACTGTGGTTTATACAGAAGCTTTATACATTTTTAGTCAAGGCATTATTTAATATCGTGAATTATGAGTTAAATTATAATAAAAAAACAAAAACGTATTTCATCTCTGCTAAGACGTACTGCCTACAACTGTTTAAATAAAGTATGTATTACAGTGTAAATGTTTAAGATGCCTATGTACCTCATGGAGGAAATAAATTGAGTCACAGAGTGTAGTTTTAAGTATCATTAAGATACTTCATTATGAAGGTGCCTTCCAACAATCAAAAAAATCAGAACAACACACATTATAGAAGATAATATCCTCACGTTATTTTCTATGATTGTATGACTTTTTTCTTCTGACAAGCTTCGTATGACTAGAATAGAATTAACAAACAAATACATACTTTGAAGCCTAGTCATACAGGCAGACTAGGGATTAACAAATTCATTAAAATAAAGCAAGGAACACAAACATTCTTCACCTGTACAGTAATATATAGATGAGAATTAGTTAATTAAGCAACTTAACATTTGCACAGGTATCACTACCACTACAAATTGAGTTTGCTCGTTCAAATCAGTAAAATGACACTACTGATGTAACAAATGCAATCACAGCATAAACAAACTAAGCCACTACTTACTGTTTGGTTCAATACCTACCTCGTTTCTTGTTGTAAATAATATTCTTACACAACAGGTCATTGTGACAGAGGACCACTGGCGATCCTAAATTTGACAGCCTTTCCTTCATCCAGGCCATCTCTTCCTGAAGAACTTGAGGACTCGGAACGTCACTTAAAAACCTTTTCAGGTATAAGAAGTTTGAGTATTAATATTTAGTAAAATGTGTTCCATACCAAGTATTTGTAATGAAATAACAAGTTATTTTCCTATACCTTCTCATTTCAAATAATTCAATAGACCTTCTCCCAAACCAGAGCACTCTTTCCCCTGGCACCAAGGCAGTCAAATTACAACAATTATTTCCCTTCTGTCCTCCCAAAACCAATTCTCTGAAGATTGTTTGTGCTGTAAAACTGACAATAGTCCAAAAATTGGGAGCGGAACTTGAACACTATCCTGCATGTTTTTTAAAGGAGTAAAGATTACAAGTGTTACAGCATTAATTTCATTCAATTTGCTCATGTTACATTACTGCCTTCAAATAGAATGCATAGCAAGTACTATATGTATCCATACAAAGGAAATTAGGACTCATTTTTAGTTCTAGCCACAGTAAATCTGCTTAAGTAGGCATTTTCTATTTTAGACTTTCAATTAACTACTCAAATTTTCTCAGTTTTCTTACAAATGTTATGTTGTAGAAGAAACAATTTCAAACAACTTTGCTAGATCATTCTTTAATTGCAATGCAGCAAGAAGGGCAGCTGGCATTAGTGATTTCAAAGTTCTATGAAGAATGTTTTAAAGCTGGAATCTGCTTACTGAGTGATATGAAGTTTCATTATATTGTACAAACAGCTCCAAATTACAGTTTTAACTTAAAAGTTTGATCTCATATCCCTGAAAAAGTCTTCAACTCAAGCTTTACATTACAGTATAGAAACTTTATGTTAATGTAAAAATAAAATATTGCTCCTAGTTTTGCCGTTCCTCTTATCCAAATCTTCCAGTGACTGATGCTAGAACCCTTCAGAAATATTATCTTATTTTGTTAAGCTCCTAAGAAAAAAGTTCGATTGACAATACAAGAGCTATACCAGGATACTAAAAACAAAATGTAATTAAACCCATGTGAAACTCCATGATAGTACAAGTCTAGAATGAGCCAATACCTTTTCCTCCTCTGGAAAACGCTTTGGGAGTTCATCTCATCATCCAAAACAGTCTTTCATTAACTTTTATGCCACGCAATTATGGACAAACTAATAAACTGGACAAATACAAGACAGCCAAGAGGTGCAGGTGGGAATGAACAACAAGCAGTACTCCTGCAACCCCAGTAAATATGCTTTCTGTATTTACCCCAGAACATAGGTCCCAGTTTGGGAGACTGACAGATCTCTTAAAAGCTGTTGAGACACAACTAACTCAAGAAGTATTTCACTTGACCTTGGTTCTTTAAAAAGAGTAAACTATCATCATTTATTGAGTGCCTAATCAAACCAAAAACTGTATGTATATATACACAATATACCAAATGAATTTAAAGTTTCTCCTTATCATATTTGACATTTATATAGTTACTTCAGTACAAAGAGTATGACTAAACCCAAAATTTTACACACTTTCTACATTACATGGTAACCCAAAACTTTGTTTTTAAACATTCTTCTACCACTCTACCAGAAAGAACGGGAAATCTGGAAATCATGTATTGAAATATCTACCTTTTATTTACTTCTTCATCCATAAATTCTGTGGGTATGAGAGAGAAGTATTTCCCCATCTTCAGCCACAGATTAGATTTAGGGATCCATCCATTGTGTGCATGAATAGTATGGATTTTAGCCAGCTGTCTGGCAATGAGTCTAAAAAATTTTTAAAAAGATTCAAAATTAATATTATATTTGCAGAGATAGGATAGTCTTTATCATATTTTTCCTAGCAACAAGACAACTACAATATATTTAACAGAAAAACTGTAAAAAATGCAGCATGGGAATCCAAAGAGGTTTAAACAAGAGCAGCACAGATATAGGGTAACACCTTTAAAGGCTCAAAAGGTCATTAGCAGCACTACTTAAGGGAGAGGAGGCAGGAGGGACTGGAGTTAAGATACAGCATGCATACTTCACCTGTATTTACAGTCTACTCTTCAACTTGCTTATCTTTAGAAGAGTTGACTTAAATTAGCTGCCATTGTTAGGCAAATACATTTTAGTGCATATATGAAAAGCTAAAATCTTAAGACATCAGCACTTTCTGTACACTGCTAATAGTTCAAAAAAATCTGTCTCCATAAAGCCTATCTTAACTTATTCTCAAAAGGATTGTACTAGAAACAGAGCTGTGAGTACTTGCTTTAATCAAGTCCAGCCCCCTACAACTCCACCATGTTAAACGATCTCCCTCACAGTAATGTGCAAGTGTTAAATACTCACAATTAACAGACCTCTAGTGAGTATATAGTCTTCTGGGGAGGCAGCAAGGATCATTTGTTCAGCACTGAAACACCATGATAACTAAGACAGAGGACAGTGAGCTGCCAAGAGTGTGAACATAAGCTTAGTGCAGAGTTTTAGAAATATTTCTTCTCTGCCTGCTCATAAACTAAGCTTGAGATCCTTTGGGCCTGACAGAACACTATAAATGCAGCACAGAACTTGAATAATGAAATGATAATAAAAAAAGATTACCTGAAAATATCTGGATTGCATACATGCTCTGGATCCAGTGCTTCTCCCTGCATGAACTCGTAGCACAGGCCGTTATTAAAAGTACAGTACAGTTGAGGTGCGCAGCCGTGAGCCTGCAACACGCGGAAACTCTTCACTTCCTCATCCCGATCTACTAAGAGCTCAGTCTTATTGCCATAGATCCTAACTAGAACCACATCGTCTGTTACGTCACCCACGTAGCAGCCAATTAGTTTATTGGTGATTCCATCAGTGAAAAGCTGAAAAATAAAAATAATGCAGAAGCAACTCAGACCTGCATCTGTATTTTCAACACGCAGAAAACGAATGCAGGGTTACAGGGTTATGCAGGGTTCACAAAAACACTTTAAGATACAAGAAAACCATGGAGAAAATTGCAAGGATTTTTCACAGTAATACATAAAACGCGAAAAAGAAAATGTGCTACAGTACAGTAAACTACCAAAATGCTACCTGTAAAAGGCAATAACTGAAAGCCTAATATTGTAAAATAAGCTTCCACATAACCACTCTGAAATTGACAGACTAAATGGCTGAAAGCAAAGCCCCAACAAGGCAGGAATCCTAAACAAGTAGAAAAACAGTCATGAATAAAGGCAGCACAAAACCAAAAACAATTTTGATGCACTTCAGAACTTCAGTACTTGATGATCAGCACATCGCTGGTAAAAGACACTCCTGGAGTTCTAAAGTATCTCCTTTTAAATTCAGGTCAGAAACAGTTCGAGTTCAGTGGTTATAACCTTCCCACCAGCCTTGAGGTTCTACTGATTGAGAACAATTCCTAAAGTCACTTTTGCTCCTCTACATATTTGAGACAGCACTTAAAATTCAAGACCCCAGTCTTCAGCCTCAAGTACCATTCCAAATTTAAAAGCTTTGGAGAAGACCAGTATCCTCCCATTTTACTTTGTAGGTGGTACATGCCATTTAAAAGGAAAAAAACCCCATGAAAATAACAAACAAACACACACACAAAAAAAAAACAAAACCCACAACATTTCCAGTCCTTATCATTAAAAATTGTGTTTATATATGTCTTCAAGCTCTGCAATCTACTAGACTTTGCCCAGTCAAGTCACTGATGCCTGAACATCCTGAAGATGAAGCAAGTAACTTTCTACAAAAGTAAGAAAGAGCATTATTTGAGCATTACGTTTACATCTAATGACAACCTACTCACTGCTTTTCAAATAATGATGGAGGCACGGATACTACAAGTTCCTAGTCATGAAGAAACAGGAGGGCAGACCAGAAAAAAAAAAACAACAAACAACAACAAAAAACACCACAAAACCAAAACAACAGCAAAAACCACAAACACTCCTTAAGTGCTGCATCTCCTTTCCATTTGATGATGAGCCCAGCCCCAAAACAGTCATTATACATTCTGAACTCTCGCAGACACTGCCTGACAAGCAGACTAAATCCTGAGTTACAGGGCTGCATGTAGTCAAACACTTGAAATCCAGTTCAATGCCTGCAAGAGCAACACATCAGTTCTTGATCTCCTACAACCTGGGACAGTTTTACAGAGCAGAAAACAGGTGTTCAGTGCTTTCAAATTCTTTGCACTCCGTCAACACAGACTGAATGCTTAAGAACTTGCTGGATGAGCACTACCCATATTAACTCTAGCTGTCAGGTGAGTGACCCAAGGGCAAGACATTAACATTCTCAGGTGACAAGCAGCATCACAAGAAAGAATGCGAATGTTTTCATAACTACTGAACAGCTGCCCACAGCCTTAAGCATAAGCAGCGAACAATTGAAAGTCAAGGTTATTACAGCAAATGTAATTTATATTTAAATATACTTTTTTTTTAGTGGTTACTGTCATACCTTTTCTCCCACTCTGCTGCCCACAAAAGTTGAATTAAAACTCAATTTAAAAAGAATAAACTCTCACATGAAGAATAAAAGCTCCTTTCAGGACCTTGCACCAAGCAGCAGGAAGTAGCTTAAAGTTGGTTAACATACACAATTTTCCCTTGGACAAACATCTTGCAAATTTTATTTGACACGTTTCTTTACAAAGTGCTTTTATCATTAATTCTCATTTAGTTCTTCACATGCATATGCGCAAGAGACAAATGGGAGATAGGTCTGGTCACCTTTAACAGAGCTTTCACAACCTATGCAGGTCCTTGAAGCAGCTTTTTTTTAAAGGTAACATGAAAACTCTGGATATGATTTTTTTTAATTCATAATTGTAATAAATGTCAGAAAATCAGCTAAAACTTGAAACCCATTTATCAGAGTTGGAATACTAAGAGTTCAATGACAACAGTTTCAATTCCTTACTTACACATCCTCCTGCATTTCTCCTCCCTCAAACCCTAAGTCAGGCCCAGAGCAAAAATACTGATAAATGGAGAGGTCAGTTGCATTTCAGACCTTATATTAAACATTAAAGTTTTTCTTTTATTAAGATGCATGTCAACAGCAGGTGAACTTCTCTACAGGCACTATCATTCCTTCGAGTCTTGATCAATTTCAGGGTTTTTTTGAAAACCAAACACCATTCAGAAACTGGGACTTCCCCCACGCCCCTCCAAGAGGTAGCCTTTATTTTCAAAAGTAAAGTAATATCAGTCAAACACAAGTGACAACTTATTTTCAGATCTCAAAGATTTAGAGAAATCAAGCATCAGAAGGTGGTTGTTTTTTTTTTTTAAGCCCCCTCCCCCTGCCAAAATAAAAATCAAAACCAAAATAACTGAAGTTGAGTCAAGTCTCCCATTTAGGAAAAGACAAGACTTACAGTGGAAGATGCTGTATTTTAGCTATTACGTCTTGCTTTCCTCAGCACTCCTATGCTACAAGGTAAATAAACTCAACAAGATATAGCTCAAGATTCCTGAGGAGAGATGCAAAATAGCAGAGGATGTGAAAGTACTCCCTTTTTTTCAAACAGTTAAGAACACCGAAGCTTCCAGAAGTAGGTTCAGCAATCACATAACTTTCATCTACATGCAACAACCATAAATTCACAAGAAACCTACTTACAAAGCCTCCTTGATTGACTCAAAATTAAGGTTTTACAATTTATGGGCACATTTTATTACTAGCTGTTATTTCAATAACCCAGAACAGGAGTCAAGCGACGAAGAATCTTGTCTCAAACAGTCTTCACAGCAACTAAATGATACAATGTTAACCAGCACAACTAAGAAAACTATACCATTTAGCACTATAGATACTGTTTTTCTCATTTAAATGAATACAACCGTATTCTAACAACACCCCGTTCTTTTGCTTGACACGTATGTAGATGTTTTCAGTTTTCTCTGTGCACATGAGCATATTGTTGCAACAACGTACATGCTGTATCAAGAGGATGATGCGCTTGAGAGGTGCTACCTAATTTGAACCGGCAGTACCTAAATGTGATTCAAGTATGGCTTGCAAATCACAAATTACAACTTTATATTATAATGTATTAAATTTATAACCTTCTCCCTTGTAAGTATATTGTCACAGGATCGCTTAGATTGGAAGGGACCTCCCTGTGATCATCTAGTTCAACCCGTCTGCTGAAGCAAGGCCAGCAAGAGCCAGTTGCCCAGGACTGTGTCCAGCAAAACCTCCAGGAAGCCTGGAGACTCCACAACCTGTCTGGGCAACCTGTTCCAGTGTTCGACCACCCTCACATTAAAAAAGTTCAGATGGAATTTTACACGTGGTTTTATTTTGTCCCTCTTTCCCTCCCATCAAGTATTTATACACATCGATAAGATCCCTGCAAGCCTCCTTCTTTCCCAGGCTGAACAGTCCCAGACTTCTCAGACACTCCTCATATGAAAGATGCCTCAGTCATCTTCACGGCCCTTTGCTGGACTTGCTCCAGCAAGCCTGGACCTTCCTCATACTGGGGAGCCAAGAACGGGACACACCACTCTAATACGGCAAATCAATGTAGAAGTACCGACTCTCATACATTTTTAGCATAAAAGCATAATTACCTCGTTAAAAAGTTTAAAGAGCACTTTGCTGAAAGTTATTTCTGTTGAGCTGTTGATGAAGATAAAAGGCATCTTGTCTGACATATTTAAATGAAAACTTCTGAAATGCAGCATTAGAAAATGCTCTTATCCCATCACCGCAAGGCAAAAAAGTGAAAGTTCTGTTGAACTAAGAAGGATCAAAACCAGTAAGTACAAAATTCATTACCCCCTGAAGAAAAATAAGTCTACTGTCTTTATTGAATGGCAAAGGCAGCAGACAAAACAGGCAATAATCCCAAACATACGACTGCACTATTGCAAATCACTGTAACCTACGCTGCCACTTTGTTTCTTATCAAACAACCCTCTAATGATTCCTGCCTTTCTATCCATGCAAAATGGCACCATGAAAAAGATAAAGCTCTATGGTCATCAGAATTAGTGATAATACAAAACAAAACCAAAACAAAACAAAAAAAAAAAAAAACACACACCAAACCAACCACCAACAAAAAAAACCCCAACACAACCAACCCACAGATATTAAGCAGTGCTGACATGAAGAAACAGTAAGAATTTTACTTCCTTGTGCTGTTAAAAACAAACTTCTGGCCACTGTACAGCTTTTGACATACTGCACAGGCTTATTATCCCCTTCAAACAAATCTCATTAGTGTTAACAAAAAGAAATCTACAACAAGGAAATTGGACTACTTCAACTGATAATTTAGGAAATACTTCTTATTAACATCTATTTGTAACATGCTGCTATAAGTAATTATTTACACCCAGAAGCATCTCAGTTATTGCTTCTTAAAAAGTCAGAAGGGTTTGCTTACTTTCTAATAACATTATTCAAAACAGAAAATTTCCATACTCCATCATGAGAAAACATTTAATGTTTTCTACCAGTAAAATAACATAATCTCACTTTAATCTTTTATTCAGAATGCTGTAGTGATAGCATTTAAAGACGTGGTTTAGAATGCCTTGCCTGAAATGTAACCCAAGATGCAGTAGAGCAAAAGAGGAGTTCTATAACAAAAGAATCAGTTCAGCAGCATTAACAGAGAAGGGACTCCGATGACACAGATAAGTTAATCAGTAAACTCAAGGCCACGTGGAAGAAGATGGAAGAAACCACAAAATGTTATGAACAGCAGAAAGAAAGTTCTGGAAATAAATCAAGAAATACAAAGAGCTGACAGAAGTCAAGAACACTATGCAACACACACAAAAAAATCCAGCAGCAAGTTTCTGGTACTCTTGTAATCTGCAAAAATTTAATTGTTGTGATATGTACTTATCACGCTGTAGTAGATACCTTCAGGTGAGGTGACACAAATCTACGACTATTAGGTTGGTGCAAAAGTAATGGCAGGTTTTGCATTATTGAAATTTGCTGTTTGATTTTGGAATACATTCTTAGATATGGTTATGTTATACATCCTTTAATGCACTTTTCTCACGTTATGTTTTATTTGCCACTGACTTATTACTTGTTGTATATTTAGACTATGGAAATGATGTTAAACAAAAACCAAATTCAAGCAACTTTCTTATTTGAGTTCAAAATGGGTCATAAAGCAGCAGAGATAACTTGCAACATCAACAACGCATTTGGCCCAGGAACTGCTAATGAATGTACAATGCAGTGGTGGCTCAAGGAGTTTCACAGAATCACAGA
>VWYH01000389.1:0-18893 GCA_013399365.1 Pampusana beccarii
ATGGAAAGATAGAAGGACACCTCACCCAGGCCGACTGTACCCTCACACAACCTCTGGCATGCTGCTGGTGAGCTCTCCTGGGATCTTGCCTACTGGGGTTTCATTTGGCTGCCCATATTTGTTTATTAAAAGCCCAGCTTTAAAAGAAAAAATCAGGATGCAACGAGGCTCATTTCAAACTATTCTTTTTGTTGTGGAAATTCCTCCCAACTTATACTGAAATAAGGCTTGGAAAAAGGTGTTGCCCCTGGGGCAGGACTGAAGTTCTGTATCTTCTGACTTTTGAGGAGCAGAGATGGGTTCTTTATATTTTTAGAATAAGAGACATCTCTGTCTATGAGAGCTAAGATCTGCTTCTAACACCCTCTCATCACATTGCTCTGCTGCTTCTGAAGGAGGCACAAGAGAAAGAACTTATTTCACTGCCAAGGTCACATTGCATTGGTCTGGCAGCACGCACACTTCTGAGACATAAAATGTTTCTGATGTAAACCCAAAGGTTGTTTGGTTTATTTTCTTTAAACCAGGAATGTCCCACTCTTTCTATGATCTGAGAATTGGACCTACGATCTAGAATTCAGGATTTGTCTCAAAAATAGAAAATAATAATGCGAAACCATATTCCTTCTCTTTCCATGAGCTCTTCCACATCTTTTACTCCACGTTTGTCCCACACAGAACTGCAGCAACCAGGAGAAGAGGGCAGTGCTTGATTTTTAATATCAGAGGTGTGCATCTGAACGGCCTGTATTAGGAGAGCTAAGATCGGCTCTTGGAAGTGCAGGCGTGTGTTTTTCTTAAGTCTACTCGAAACAAAGGAAAATAAGCTCTTCTGCAGCTGAATGGGAGAGTCAAGCACACAAAAGAGGGACATCTGCACCATCTGATACAACCACGGAAGCTGGTACAGGTCCTCTCTACCACCGGGCAGATGGGGGACAAGAGCCACGCAGCATCACCACATGCAGGAATGACACATTGCTGCAGGTGGTGACAAGCTGGAATGAGTGATGCTCCTCTCCCCCAGACCTCTCCCTGGCCAAGGCTGGCCATGCAGAGAGGGTGATCCTCTGTGCCGGGAAAGGGGTGAACAGGGTGCAAAGGGAGATTGATCGGCTCATGGAGGTCTCAGTGTGCTGCCCTCACCCTGTTGCAGTGCTGTGAGACTGGAAATTGCATGGCATCCCATCGAGCCCTGCATCTTGGCGGACACCAGGCACCCTATGCCCCCCTTTCACCCCGAGGTTATAAAGCAGAGCAGGGGGCAGGCAGACGTGGGGGCAGAGGCAGCTGCTCCCTGTAAGATCTGCTCCATTACACCTCTCAGAAAAGGGGAGAAGGGGTGGGAAGGGAGGGAGGAGGCGGATTTCTAGGCATGGGTGGGTCCATTCTTCACCAGCTTACGCAAGTCAAAGCTGCCACCGAGGTGGGGGGGGACAAGCTAGGCGGAGGGTGGCCGGTGCTTCACGGGGACAAGCCATTCAGGCAGCCTTGTGTTCCACACCCGGCACTTCAGATGGACATGCCTGTCTCGCAACTACGGAGAAAGCAGCGGCGGCACCGTCCCATCGTCCCTCCGCGACACCCTCTCCATGTGCCTGACAAATAACCAGGCTCTGGGATGACACTTTTTTTTTGGATGCCTAGCCCCAAAGCCAAATTGATGTAATTAAAGCGACTTCCCGCCTCCCCTTGCCTCCCCAGCGCCCATCCACCAGGCTCAGCTGAAATGTAAACCTCCCCTCCTCTCCCCGCAACAAAAGCCAAAGGCTTTCAAAGCCAAACCTGATTGAAATTCAAAAACTTTTTCAGCCCTCCTCCCCACCTTGAAAAGAGAGTGTATAAAACAGGGAGACAAAAGCCTCCCCCAGCCCACCCTCCGCATTGTCTGGCCGGGGCGGGTTCGGGCCAGCGACAAGGGGCACCCAGCGCTGGGGGGGCCCCGCTCCCCGCTCTCGGACGGGGGGCCCTGCGCGCCAAAACACACCCGCACGCACCAAAAATAAAACACTCCCGGCCTTTGTGCGGTGCACAAAGACAAGCCCGGCAGTGATGGAGCCGGGCGGCGTGATTTACTCACCTGCCTCTCTAGCCTCCCGTGGGTTTCTATGGGGTGAGGGGGAGAGGAGAGCTAGCCTTTGGTTTTACATCCCACCCCCTCGCTTTTGTTGCTATCCCCCCTTCTCCTGAGCCGGCATCTTATGGGTGATCCTTAACCTCGCCACTAGCTGATGTCCCTCCCCTCCATACCAGTGTCCTATTCAGTGCTGATGGTCCACACATTAAGTCCTGCAGCTCCCTTCCCTTTGAGGGAGACATTTCAGGGTCCTCCCTTGGAGGTGAGCTCCCCTCTGCACATCTTCAGCTAAATGGTTGCTCTCTGTTTCCCTCTCAAGCATCCTCCCTACTTCTGTATTCCCCTTACAGAGGGAGATGTCTTCTCTGCAAGCCCCGCTCACGCCTGATCGTGTAGGAAGCCAACTCCACTAACTCATCCATCCCTTGCAGCTAAGGCAGCATGTCTCAGAGGTTTCAGAAAGGCAACAACGCTCCTGCAGCCCTGTTGGGCTTCAGAGCCTCGTGGTGCTGACCCACCCGGGCAGTCCCCATCAGCTGTCCCCATGTGGCCAGCGGGACAGCTGAGATAGATTAGATACAGGCTTTAATGCCCAAACTCCTCTGCAGGGCTGCTTAAGTGTGTTTGATGCAGCTGGGTACCTGCACCCAGTACAAGAGCAAAACTGCACTGGCTAAGACGTGGTTTTTTGACATTAGCTGCCAGCTTTTCTGGAGAAACCTCCCACAGCGGTGCTTCTATCAACGCCGTTTGACAGGAGCAGAAAGAGGGCTTGGAATTTCTACTGCCAAATCTCTCCAAAACTTTCTCAGAGGCAGCAGAGGATCCTGTGATAAAACTTGTCTCTTCCCTTTGAGGAATAAAGAAAAGAGACCACGTAACTGTGGGTACAAAGATTTCTTCCCAGTCCAACAGCAGGTTCTCACAGGGCATCTCTTGAGAGGGGAGGTGGTATGGTCTAACACACACTGACAGCAGCCCATCGATTTGGACTTCGCTCCTACATGCTCCCCAGCACCTCTGCTGCTGCTCTATTGCGACACCCCGAGCCTTTCCATTCTCCCTTTGATACAGCTCCTGCTGCCTGTCTTCCCTCCCTGCTCCATGCTTTCCCGCAAAGGAGCCCTAGTCCTGGTAGCAAGTTGCACAGGTACCATCACTGAGACCTGGCTGCACATACTACCAAACTGTCATCCTTAAGTGATGCTAAGTGGTCCTGTGCTCAAAAGCGACATACTCCCCCAAAATGTGACCTTAAAATGCGAGTTGTATCCCTCAGCAGAGACATATCTTAGTCCAGATGCCGCTCCTGTGTGATAAACCATTTTTAAAAATCTTGAGAATGGCTGAAGTGATGCATAGACAGGGATGAGGAAGAGCAGACATCAGTTTCCCCTCTACTACTCACAGCACCAGCCTGGACAGTCGATGCTTTTCTCTGGGCCTCACCTTCCCCTTTAGTAAAAGGGAGGCAGTGATTCCAGCTCAGTCCTCTAAACTGCTCTGAGATCTTATGAGTGAAAAGAAGTAGGTGTACAAAGTGCCAAGTAACAGCCCTGACTCTAGAGCTGGATCACAAGCCCGGCTCCTGACTCAGCTGCCTGCCTGTACAGCTCTGTGGCTATCCAAGACAGACCATTAAATTATGCAAAACCTGTAAGTGAGCCTGGCTTAATTAAGTTTTAATTTTAGTAAATTACCAGTGTGGGAGTGGTTGAATCTGTGAACCATTACTCCTGCTTGTTTGGGATTTTATTTGGAAATAAGATACTTCATTACATCTGTGTAAACAAGATCTACTCAGAAAGGAGAACTGGTGCAGGGGATCAATACAGAAGTGGGAAGAAGAAGTGAGGGGACAAGCAAGCCAGTCTGGGAAAGTGTGATTAACCCGAAGATTCGGAAAAAAATGTCCAAGGTCTGCCTATGCTGCACTCGACTTCTCCCCAGCTTTCCAACACCAGCCTTCAAAATGCCCTGGTCTCACCTTCACACTTGCAGTACAGTTGCCATCCATGGCAATGCTATAAACTCTTGCCTGAGGGCACA
Organism: Pampusana beccarii; assembly: GCA_013399365.1. Taxonomy (NCBI): domain Eukaryota; kingdom Metazoa; phylum Chordata; class Aves; order Columbiformes; family Columbidae; genus Pampusana; species Pampusana beccarii. The sequence continues at coordinate 4,127 of VWYH01000389.1, forward strand.
TCTGCCTGGGACATTTTGTCCTCACCCTGACACCCTGTGCCCTTGGAGCAAAGAGATGTGAGCAGTACAGGCTCTTCACAAGCGCACAGCACTGATCAGCCCACAGGTAGAACAAGTTTGTGAAGCCCAGCAGGTCCACGACACCAAGTACCACCATAATAGCCATGAGCTGATACTGCCCCCAACCCAGAAATCACTTTTTCCACTAAAATACTACCACCAGACAGAGGCAAGACCTGGCATTACCTGTGCCTCTGCCGGCTGGAACGGGAGGAGCCATCAGCAGCAATGGGACACGAACACAGGTTACACCCTGGGATCTGATCTTCTTTGCCCAGGACACCAACTCTATCAGGGTAAGACCCTAATGGGTTTAATAGCGTGGTGATACCCCATGGTGCTGCACTGCCTTCTGCTGTCACCATCACTCCTGAGCCCACTAAGAGCCACCACCAGCCAAGAGGCAGCACAGGACCTGGGTACAGCACTGAGGCCAATAACCCCAGCAAGCAATGACCTGCCCTTCCAAAAATCGGGTGTTTTGGATGCAAACTGGATATGTATTTTTACAAACAGGAGCTATTCCCAAAGGAGCAAACCTAAAAAGTGACTAATTTGCTGTGTCTCGTACTTCAAAAAGTTATTTTTAAGATACTGTATCTAATTTTTAAATCAAATGCAGCTCAATATCTTGTTAGTCAAATATTACAGTGTTTATAACTTAAATATCCATTCAGAGAGAAATTATGATGCTTTTATAAATCTCCCTCAATAGCTTGAGTTAAAAACAAACTAGCCAATCTATCAATCAGCCTTATTCATTCATCTCAGCTATTGTGGGAAGAAAAGAGCAACATACGCAAGAAACAAGCAAATGGTCTGAGAAGAGGCAGCTGAACATATTGATCAGAGTTAAAAAAAAAAAGTTAGAAAAACCAAGACACACGTCATTTGGTTTAATGCAGCCCATACAAACAGCTCCAAAAGGCCACAGCTGTCTGCCTTGAGCTTTGCTCAAGTTGGTTGGTGCCTCTCACCCAAATGACAGCCATCCATCGTGGGCAAGACCTCTTACTGCTCCTACTACTTTAAAACTACTCTGTCTTCCCTGAAATAATAAAATTTAAAAAGTCAACATTGTATCCTTATGGTGCTAAAATAATAAATAAATAAGCAGGAATGCTTGCAGCCCACAGAGCCTGACAGCTTAAAGTGTGAGCAAAGAGAAAAATGCTGGTGAAAGAGTGAAAGCCATCCTTTGAACTCCCGCACCCAAGCACTCTCAGAGGCAACAGATTTATGCATCTGCTCCAGCACGCCGGTTCAGAGAGACCCTTTCTATACATCTCACCGTGATGGGACTCTCAGAAGTAATTTGTGCCCTTCTTCCTCACTTTTTGGCTTTTATTGTTTAAACTTTCGCTATTTTACTACAGATGAAAAAGGAGAGAGAATCACCTTATGCTTCTCCAGTTATTTAAAAAGAAAGAAAAAGAAAAAATATTTTTTTTCTCTCCTGAAAGGAACGTTTTCATATTATTTTGAAATTTTTTTCTTATTTTTTTAATAACCTGGATGGGAAAGCCCCCGTCCCCAGGGCTGGGGGGGGAACTTTCCGTGTCTCTCAGCCTGTTGCATTCAGGCAAGGTGAAGAGCCAGAACTCGTGTTAGGCCGATGGGAACAAATCTCTTTTGTTCCCTGCAAAAGGGTTTGCTAATTGCCGTTGGCCCGACTCTGCCTTATCTGCGGTTGCTCCCACAAGGGGAGGGCACAGGCAGGTTCAAAGAAAGGCAGAAAGAAGAAAAGAAAGAAGAGAAAGCAAGAGAAAACATTGCTTTTCTTCTCTCCAGCAGCCCGTGCAAGGCAGAAAAACAGAGGGAAAGAAAGAAGAGAGAGCATGAAAGAGAACAAAAAATAAATAAATGACCTGAGGCTGCCTGGAAGACCCTCTTTCTCTCCTATCAGCTTTTACAGGGGGCAATACATTTTATTCATTGCCAGGTCTGACTTATCGCAGCCTTGTTTTTAATGAGGTATAATAAGGGGAACATTTTGTAACAACAGGTTCCTCTATTTTATCCGACAAACAGCTGTGTCATGGCCGTCGCTGGGAGAATGAATCATATCTCCCTGCCTGCATATGCTAACTCCCATGTAATTACCCTTGCATCTTAAATAAAGCAGGCCCTAAACCTGTCGCTCAGATTACAAACAAATGGTGCAGACCTCGTAACTGGGGCCTCTATCATTACAATTAATTTATCACAGCAGCATCTGAGATTAGAGACTGGAATTAAAACGCAGAGCAGGGAGGGTGCCACAGGACTGACAGGGAGAGAGGGAGAGGAGCTTTACTGCAGAGGCTAGGCAGGCTAATTCCTTAACTGGAGCAATCCTGGATGGTTGGTTTGTTGGTTGTTTTGTTGGGGTTTTTTTTCCCTTTAAGTTATCCGCTCAGTTATTTTCCTGAAGCTACACTAGGACATTTTTCTCCCTGAAATGTCAGGAAGTGGAAAGCAAAGGGAACTTTGCCCTGTATTAAGCCCATTCAATAAACACAAATGTACAAAGGCCCCAGCCTAGTTGCCTGTACGTGTGTCCGGATATGTGCATGCCTGCGATTTTTATGGAAGACACGCATGCTGTGCTTGTATACTGGTATGCCGATGTATATGTACATTACACGCATAGGGAACAAGTGGCTATGTGAGAGCATCTCTCCTTCACTGCTACACAGAATTGTTTGAAACATAGTTTTTGCTTTTCCAAAACTACTCTGCTTTCAACAGCTCGTTGTCCAGTAGAAAAACCTCCTTGAAGCTGAGCTTGGGTCCCAGCAAACTCTGTGCTCCTCTGCATGATGGGGGTCAAAAAGCATCTCTGCTCCGTGCTGATCTCCCCACAAGCTTTCTTCTGGGCTCCTTCCACCAGACCTCACTGTTACACACCTGCCTGCCAAGGACATTCCTCTTTAAGACATCAACTTGAGTGCATTGCATCTTTTTCTCTCCATGCCAGAAAACGGCAGGGTTTATTATCACCTTGCAATAAACTTTGGCACCACTGGATTGTTAGAGGAGAGCTGCCCCAGCACCGACACAACATGGGTTTGCTGTGGCACGAGTCCTGAGTCATAGTGGGGTAAGGAAGGAAGAAAGGGGAAAAGCCCTTAAAATCAGTCCCTTTAGTCTTTTTGCATTAGAACAGCAATTTTTGCTCAGTGTGAAGTCTCTCTGACGCCCGCCCTGTCAGAGCCCCTCCTGGCAGCGTACGATCTTTGGCATGAAATCCACCCCTCCTTAGTCACGGTCTGTCGCTGATTACTTACAATATCCCACCAAACAGCAAACAGAAACAAAGGTGATGGCTGATTTTGCATCCATATCAGCCCCACGCACTGCTGCACAAGGCAGCTCTCAGTGTCCTGCCTTTTTTCCAGCACTGCTCCCCCCAGAAGGTCCCAGACCCCACAATACTTGCTCTAGCTGTGGACAGGCATCTTCAAGCAGAAGAGGACCATTTCATCCCAAGACATCAACACTGCAGTTGGATGTACAGAAGAAAAGGCTCTACAGACAGCAAAGGACTCCTCAAACCAGAGGGAGTAAAATGATTCTCAATCAGCTGCATCCAAAATGGATCTTACTATAGGATCAGGGTCTAATTCAGTAAAATAATAAAGAAACACACTTTGATTAAAATCGTGTGTATTTTTTTAAAAAATAATATTTCTATGTATTTTTTTAAGAAACTTCCGTGATTGTTGCACTGAGGAGAAACATGAAAATCTATTTTCCTTTCTACTATTGGGAATTTGGGCACTTTTATCAGTCTGCATATTGAAAACAGCTTTCTGTCCTCACTTTCGCTTCTAGTCGCTCTGTAGTGCCTTATCTTTCAGAGTTTTGAGCTGAATACTGCAGTGTCTGAGCTCCAAGATGAATGGATGAAAGGGACGGAGGAAGGTTGGTTTTTAAAGGACTGGTGTACCTATTTATTTCAAATTACTGTTTGTGGGTTTTTTTCTTTTCAGCTTTTGTAAACATTGTTTCTTACCAAAACCCAAATCTGAGACCAAATGACATAGACACCTTATAGAAAAAGCTAAACTACTTAAATCAAGGTGTGCCAGTCTGTCAGCAGCACACTCCAGCCAGCAGGAAGGTTATAGTTTTATGGGCACCAGAGCTGTCACTTGTGGGCAGAAGAAGTGACCTGTGGTCCCTTCCAGCCCAGTGTGGTGTCTCCAGCAAAGGCCAGACCAGATGCTTCTGTGAAAGATCAAACGAAACAAGACAAAAGGAAGACACCACTGTAAACAGTTACAGGGCAGCCTCAATTCAAGGGAAGTTTTCTCCCCAAAAGCTGGCCGCTGGCATATGCTCTGTTCTCATGGCAGAAGGCATTTAGCAACATCTTATAGGATTAAACCCTAGAACTCCACACTCCAGTATCAACAGGACTGGAAAGCAGGATTATTATTATTATTATTATCATCATCATCATCACCATTATTATTATTATCATTACTATTATCATTAGTAGTAGTAGTAGTAGTGCTGCTTTTTGCTTTTCTACCTGCTGATGCTTGGTTTTATTTTGTGTTTGCTAATGAGATCCTCAAAATACAGAGGCTTTTGGACTGAAACACTCTGCCTCTTACCAAGTAAGCCAGCACAGCCAATTTAACATTTATACCAAACACATATCTATATAATATCTCCAGGCATATCCTGCCCATCCTGACAGTATTTCCTTCTTCCCTGAGACTCCACCGTGACACGGNGTACTGCTTTTTGCTTTTCTTTTCTGCCTGCTGATGCTTGTTTTTATTCTGTGTTTGCTAACGAGATCCTGGAAATACAGAGGCTTTTGGACTGAAACACTCTGCCTCTTACCAAGTAAGCCAGCACAGCCAATTTAACATTTATACCAAACACATATCTATATAATATCTCCAGGCATATCCTGCCCATCCTGACAGTATTTCCTTCTTCCCTGAGACTCCACCGTGACACGGACCTGCCGGTGCAGTCAGATGGGTGGATGTCACCGCACATTCCCTCTGCCGCAGCCGGGGGATGCAGCCCCAAAGGCAGGCAGCGGACATGCCGCTTTTTATTTTCTGCTCACAATTGGCAGCTTCCTCCACCCACCCAAACAGACCCTGCAATGTTTTTTAAAATGCAGTCAGCAGCTGGAAACTAAGGCAACTTCTGTCTCCTATTGAAAGTCTCCCAGCAAAGCCGCAGCCTTCCCTGGACCACCCTGGGTCATGTAAATTCAGCAGATTACCCATCCCTAACTCTTCTCATCTATCACCCGCCTCTGTTATTGATCCACTCCTCTGAGTAAGTGAGGCCTGGGCTGTCCATTGCTGAGTCCTGCAAATCTGGCCAGACGCACGTGTGACTGCCCGGGAGAGCGAGGAGGACAGGTTCAATAATGCCGGGTTACTGCTGCCGCGCAGCCCGGGCCGAGCTGATCTATGGGCTCGGCAAAGGGAGGATTCAAAAGCAGAACAAGACTTGGCCATAATGCCACAGGACTCAATCTAATCCCATGACACTCAGCTTTAAAGGCAATATTGCCAGCTGCCAGCCAAGGCTGGGAAGTGACTTCCACCACCAGTGGAACAGATTAAATGCCTTCTTTCCATCCATAAGACACCAGCAGCACCTCAGCTAACCGTCTGCTCCTCCATGTTGCAGATGAAGCCTGGGAAGTGCCTGTCTCCCCACATCCTATTAGAACTCTTTGCCAGAATCACATAAAATCCCAAGACTCGGGACTGTAAAAGTCCCCCATTTCAAACCCAGATGACTTACAGCTGAGTTAAATTCCCTTCCCAGTTTCACCCAGGCAAGCCCCACAATGGTGGCCCAGCTGCAGAGCTCAGCAGAACACAGTCCTCCATCACAGGTCACAGCACTAAATACTGCACATGCACCACCTGCACCGCCAATCTTATTTTTAATTAAGAATAAGTTCCTCTGTTTTAATTTATAAATAAAACTGAAAGATGAACCAAATGTAATCACACCAGCGGTATGTTCCACCCCCGTAAAGATCTTGCTATACCTGCATGGCAAGGTCTGCTGTACTCCACTCACCCAGTGGGATGCTAATTCTGGAAGCTGGAGATAACCACTGAAATGGGAATACTGTTAACAATTTCACTGCTGATCCTTCAGCAAGTATATATATCTATGATGCTTATTCATAAACTCAAACTGCTCTCCATGTGTCCCAGAGAGGTGACAAAAACCTTACGTGTCTATCCAGCTGCCAAAACCTCCCACTTCCCTGCGCTTCTACAATGCAGCTGAGTATTGTTAATATGAAAATCTTTGGCCTATTGATCACTCAAAATATGAGGGCGACAAAAATGCACTGAATTTAACATAAAAATAAACAACTCATGGCTCCTGTATTGACTGTATTATTCATATTATGTTTTAATTCACTCGCCTTTCATGCCGCAGCTGCAGATTTTCACCGTGTCAGACTGCTTCCCAGGCCCAGACCTGGGAGCCCTCACTTGTGGAAAGCAATTGGGTCTCCACTCCAATGCCACCAGAGCAAGGACATTACAGATGGAGAACAGCACCCTGTGTGGTACAAAAACTTGAAGCAACCTGTGGTGGTGCTTCCTTTTGGACACTAACTGGTGTTACAGAACACGACTAAGCCAAACTTGGTTTCAAAGTCTGAAAGAACGAGGAAGCTAATCCATCCTTTGGAAGGATATTCAACAGCCTCACAGGCCTCAGGCTGACTAACCCAACCCTAACCCTACATGGACGGTTTGGCTGGGCTCAACAACATGCTCAAGATACTTGTATCTCAGCCTGAGGTCCCCAGACTCCACACCATGACCGTGCAGCACATGCCAGATCATCTTTCTCCCTGCTAGTCCAACAGGCCAAAAGCTCTGCACACATTAGGGGTCCCAAAACCTGCCTGTGGATGGGGTGAGCACAGAAAACGGCACCATCTTCAGTCCTCCTCAAGGCACTGGAACAGCAGGGCCCTGGGGAAGAAAGATCTGACTGTAAATGGAAAGGTGGGGTTGGGACCCCACCCAGTGTCACACCAAGCACCACTAAAAACAGAAGAAACCAGGCAGCCCCATAAGTCATAAGAATTTAAGGCACGATTCCCCCTTTCTAACGATGCTTTTACAGAAACCGTTCCACTGTAAAACTTTATGATTTGAATCTTTATAGCTGCCAGCAGAGCACATGTTCACAGCCTTAAATTATAACTTAAGTCTCAACAGAATTTGTGCTTTCCAGCACTCTGTGGACAGAGTAAAAGAGGAGAGGCAGAACTTCATGCCTGCTGCCCACCTGCCTCCTTGGACCAGGACTGGAGGTACTGCAGTTCAGGGGGCACCTGCAAGCCCCCAAACCAGCTCTCTTCGGGAGATGCTCTGCAGCACAGGTACTTGAGCAGCACCTTACAGCACAGGGGTAGAGGTGCCCATGGGACACGGTTATGGTGCTGTTTATCACCACGATCGCTAAAACACTAAAATGAAGGAATGCGGATATCAATAAACACAGCAAAGGGGCTAGTGGAGATATGACAGCAGCATCCCAGCCACCTTTTATGAGGCCAACACATCCTCCTTGGCAGGATCACACACACATGCTGCTGGTGGAAAGGACGTGGGGCAGCAAGGAACCCTTCACTTGTTTGAAGTGTAAAAGGACCACATCTGCAGCAGCTGCTGTCACAGATTCACTGTACAGCAGTCCCCCAAAGCACACCATCTTTCAGTGGACGAACATACCTCGTCTACCTACTAACACATTTGCTCCCAGCTCTGCTCTCTGAGGCAGAAGTGGTGCTGGCAGGGCCATACCTGGGCTGCAGTAAAGCAGAGCATCCTCCTGTGGTCTTTGACCTGGTTTCCCACAACAAACACCTTGCTCAAAAGAATCACGCTGATTATTGTGCAGTTTTTAAAAACCTTGCTGCACATATCCAGAAGCAGAAGTTGCACTGGCAGAAATACAAAGCAATAGGGAAATGTGAGTTTCAAGCATGTCATACAATACTGGAAGAAGCCTGTGCCATGTGTGCCTGTTTGCACACAGCAAGATGGTAGCAAGCAAAGATGCTGTAAAGAAACTGCCAGCCATCTGTGAGGAAGAGTAGTCCAGTTTGGTGTGGGAATTGAGAGCATTTTTCTCAATTCCTTCTCATCTTCAGCAACAAGACAGAAAAGACCAGTCAATCAATACAACACTAAAATTTGTAACCCAGGTAACCTTTAAACACTAAACAATGTCGTACTAAACTAAAACAAACTACATGAAATCCCAGTTAGGCATCAAAATCACCCTGGGTCAGCCAGACTGAAAAAACAGAGATAAAAGGCTTCAGCATTCCACTGTACTGAGCCCTGGCGTCCTCTCTGCTGAGACCTGGGTACCTATGGACAGGTGATCCTCCATGGGCAGCCACACCGCAGCTTTGGTTTCGTGAGTCCTCTGGACAGGTGACCCCACTAGGCAGCTGGAGTCGCCATACTCCTGCAGCTCCTAGGCTTGAAAGAGTTAAGGACCATCTCTCTAGCTACACTCCCTGCTTCCCATCCCTACACAATTTGTTCACATCTTTCCCTTTTGCATCTTCTTTCCTTTTCTTCTATGGAGGAAACTGCTCTCTCCCTTCTTCCAGTTGACCATGTGCTGATAAACTTACATGGAACCATTTTTTGCTGTCAGCTGCTGATCCTGCACTTTAACCTGCCATGCCTCTTGTTTATTAAAGCATCTCCCTACCCAACAGATGACCTCAGTACTGAGCTTCCACAGAAACTGGAGTGCATTTCTAGGCGAGCACCCAGTGCTCCACACCTTGTGTCTGTACAACAGTGGGAACCTGATGCCTGGAGAATCACAGAATCACACAGAAGTGGAAGGGTGAACGAGAGGTTATCTGCTTCTTTCTGTTCAGAAGCAGAAACAGCTAAATTTAACACATTCCTGAAATAATTCTGGTTAATTTGCTCCTGCAACCTACCAGTGCTCCCCATTCCCTAGACAGCCTGTTGCATTGTTTTGTCACTCCCATGCTAGAAAACAAGAACTAACAGAAAGGTTTCAGTTTAAGCTCTGAGCTTCTTGCCTTACCTACAGTTGCCACATCTTCCTCCTGCTCAAACTGCAATGCCCACTCGACATGAAATTCACCTCAAATGAAGGTGGATTTCTTTTCCACCCTCCTAAGGAGAGGCTGATCTGACCACCCTCACCACCACCCAGCTGAAATGGGCATCAAGAAAAAGAAATTAAAAAGGGAACGGCCCTCCATTTTCTACAGGACTATAAAGAATTTATGAATAAACCTGGCGAGCCTTTTTATTTCTTTTTTCCCTTACTTTAATCTCGTTTTTTCTAGAGGAGGGGGATGCAGAGCTCCTGTAGGCGCGATGAGAGACTGCTCTTTAGGAGCTGAAGTTTGTCAGTTCAAACTGGACATCTAGTACCTGGCAGACCTCACCTTTCATAGAGCCACATGTGACTAAGAGCCTCCCTTTGATGCTTTCTCTTCTGGTTCTTTTAGGCTGTGGTCCAGTAACTTTCCTTCTTTAAAGGAAGGCCAAGGCAATTTTGTTTCCTGACTTTTGAAGAGCTTTTCCTCTTCCTTCTTTGATCTGTGTAGTGAATTTGATCTCCCAGAAGAGCAGGATGAGTGTGTCTCCTTGCAGCCTGGTTCTGGACAGTCAGGATTTGATTCATTGATTAATTTGTTTTTATTTAGCTTTTATGTTTGGCAAGCTGAATATGGGGCTGCAAGCAAGGCTCTGTCTTTAGGTCCAGGAGCAGGAAGATGTTCCCCTGACCCTGGCTGAATCTGTGCTTCCCAGGCTGCGGGCTGGATGCCAGAGCATCTCTGGAGGCGCTTCCACCATCTTCTTGGGGGTGCAGGGGAAGAAGCTCACCTCTTCCTGCTGCTCGATCATCGGACTGGCCATCTAAATAGTGTGTGCTGATATCTGAGTCCTCCAGGGAATCTCCCACAGGCAGTTTCAATTTCCATCATGTTTTGTGGCAGGCTCTGGGACAGTCATCTTCTGAACATTCACGCTCCCCGCTGGGCTGGCAGCCAGAGGAGGAATGAGGAGGACTAAAGGAGGGGCCCTGGGGATAAAGGGGAGGCTGTAACCGACCAGGCACTCCACCAAATCACCCTACTGAAGGGCTGAAGCTCTTTGAGGGTCTTTATCTCAGTGATCGCCCTTCTGGGACTCCAGTCTGAATGCTTCTTCCGAACAGCCATGCATGGTGAACACCACAGCAAACCTCTGCCACACCTGCTGTCACCACACCTTTCCACCCCCAGAGGAGGAGACAGAGGTCCTGCTGTGCCCAGAACTGGTGTTCCTGACTGGAGGTTTAGAAGACTCTGCTCATTGCAGGGGAGTTGGACTAGATGACCTTTGAAGGTCCCTTCCAACCCAAACTATTATATGATTCTAAGACATGTCCTGGTTTAGAATAAAAAAGGTTTAGCAAAAAAATAATAATTTTGAAAAGGTGCTCTGAGGTGAGATGACCAAGCAGGACAAAGCCAGTGCAGCTGGTCATAGCTCTCCCCCAAGGAGCCCACCTGCAGAGCACCCTCAGCTGCATGCCAAGACATGGTTCCTGCCCATGTCCCCAAGTGCACAAGCCAGTGTGGGACAATTCCTGCTCCTGGGCTGCTGCCGGGGCAGCAGATCAGGAGTCCTGCTTGCAGCTGGGCCCATGGCTTGAACCTGTCATTGGGAATCAGCTCATGGCTGCACCGAAATCAAGAACAAAACGAATGTCTGTGTGGGTGTCACTGAAGTTTTTGAGCATCCTGACTGACTGGTGTCGGAGCTTGGATAACAACAGGACCACCTCGCTCCCAGCCCCGAGACAGACACCAATGCTGTATATTCAATAAATAACTGGGGTATTTACTCAAATGAATGACTCTGAACCTGTTCCAAGGAGTTAATTTAGTGCTAACTGACTGGATGAAAATGAAAAAGTCTCATCTTACTTTAAGAGTGAACACCTGACAGTTTTACTGAATATATTATGACAGGATTTATATGGCTATATAATTTTAGGGTATATTTGGAAGATTATTATCCTGATTTAAATAAACATGATCTCAAGAAAATCAACATGAAGTCAGGAACTTTTCACACATGAAAAAAGGCAGGAAACTGGCACAGAAGCAAACCTCAGTTGTTGTATCTTGTGCCCTACACCAGCCACTCACTGCTTTGTAAACAGTGGAATCCCAGAGTTCATAGTAAGTGGGAAAAATCCCAAAGAAGTCCTCAATTCTGCTAACTTACCTATCTCTAATGAACACGCTGCAGACTTCTTACCCTAAATGTCTTATCTTTGCACCAAGAGGGGAGCAGTGAGGGAATCCAGCAGATTGTGTGGGCTGGAAAGAAGAGGAGGAGGTGGGAGGAGGCAGGAAGAAGAGGTTTGGGTATCAAAAGTGCCCCCTCAAAAAAAGTGTTGCTCAAAGGATCTTCTGCAAGGAAAAATTAAAAAATGAGGAATTAAAAGCAAGTATGTTGCTGACTTTGGTAAAGGCATCACTTTCGTGCATCCTATTTTCCAGGGGATGTTCCCATTCTTCGAACAGAAATGAGGCACAAAGGAGACTTTCAGGCACCTTTGTCTCTTCTGCTGAGGGGCAGCTGGTAGGCTGCAGACTTCTGGTTCACACAAGAGCAGCCCTGAGATGAGGCTAAAATATGCCCCTAAAATATGGCATATAACCCATGGGATGCAGAAATGGCTGCAGGACACAGCTCGCTCCTGTTCCATTCCCAGCAGCTCTGCAACACACTGGCGGCTGCAGCTGGTGTCTGTGCAAAGCCTTTTGACCAAACCCATGCTGATGAGGCACCAGAGCTGCTTTCCAGGAGGCTGTGCCCATCTCCTTCCAGCTTGCACAGGTTGCGGTGGCTTGCATGAAGGGACCTTAGTGCAAATAAGTGTCTAGGATGGAACCACCTGCCTCTTTTAGCCTCCCCAGGTCCTGAATCCCCTTCTTTCTCATCCTGTGTCTGTAAGTGTAATTGTATACAAGAAAACCCTTCTCACGGCTTGTTCTGTTTTACAGACTGCCTGATGGGATTATCTTTCCTGTCATTTTGAAGCTTGTATAAGCGCGCGACTTACACCACTCAAGCTAAATCACACTCAAGGCACTTTGACTGTCTAAATTGTTTTGAGGACCAAGGTATTTATTTACAGACCATGTTATTTATTTAGTTAAAAAATAAATATAAATGAAATATAAGTAGAAGGCAATAAGGACATGGCAGTCAAGTAGCAATATCCTGTGGAGCAGATAAGTGCCAGATAGAAATGATCTTAAATACGCTGAAAACTGCACTCTCTGGTCCCAGTCCACACAAAGGCAACTTATTTGGTCAGGCACAGTCTTCCTGGGAGGTAGCACTCACTTAGATATTACAGTGATGACAGGCAGCCTAGACATATCCAAGACAGCTAGATCGATTATTCCTGTAGCAGTAATCTTGGGGCAATATTTGTCTGTCATAACCCCAAAGCAGATCAACTAACATTTAGGGACTAATCTGATGCCCAGTCCAGTCAGTGCAAATTTTTCCATTTATTTACTTCCACGGCTGCTAGGTCAGACCTTCTGGGACTGCAAAATATCATATGAGCTCCTGTTGGCCCTGGAAGAACTATAAATGTACAAAGAGCAGAAGCCAAGAACTGCCGGGTGGAATATGGTCAAGGGTTTATGAAGTAACAGAAACCACCTGGAGCTGGAGGGTGTCAATGCCCAGAGCAGGGGTCAGCGGCACACACGGGCCCCTTCATGCACTTGCTTTGTGCATGATGAGTGTGTGCTTGCTACAGGAATACACCCAGGAGCATGTCAGGTGTGGGGACACATCTCCACCTCCATGCTGGAAAATTGGTGGCAGTCACAGGATCAGCTGGAGCATCTCCACCGTGCACTGACAAGCAGGGATGTCCTTCAAAGAGCAACTAGATGAGGCCAAAGTCTACATGCGTTCCCTCCAATATGGATCCAAGCGCCAGAATTGACTGTCTGGGCTTTATTCTGGATTTAAGTTGGTGTTAAAAAAAATGAAGGCTCATCACAGAGGAGACTGTGCGCTTTAAAGTGCTGCGGCAGGCTCTGAGTCCACTTATTTCTGAGTGAAGATGGATACCTCAAGAGGTTCTCCTCACCAGTAAATAATTCATAAAAAACAAATAAGCTCAGGTCTGTTTGAATTAGAACAAAATATTTCTTTAGAAAAGTGAAGTGATTAAGCACAGGAGGAGCTGGAGATGACAGCTGGTGTCTGCAGTTCCTGATGAGTCACCTTCACTTGCCAAGGCCCCCCTCTCCGGGAAGTGCTGCTGCTTTTTTTTTTTAACCCTTTGAGATCCCCAGGAATGATTTGTCACTGGGGTTATTAGCATTTCTCCCTTGATATCGACAGCTTGTCTTTCCTCCTTCTAACCAGTGAGTGATTTCTTCACACGCTCGCCAAATATAGCCAAATCACCATGGTAAACGTATCGACAGAATCATATTAACAGCTGCTGAGCATTTACAGGGCTGTAAGTTATACAAAAAAAGAAGGAAGGAAAACACACATGGAAATAAACCAACTCTGATCAGCAGTGACAAGCATTTATTTAGGAGTCACTTGATGGAAATATTTTTTATGCTTTAATTGCTAATTATAGGCTCCTACAGTGGGTTGGCTTTGGACAAAATTATCTCTTTTAACGGGAGCATTAAACCAGCATTGAGCACACCCTACCTGGATGTATCTTAGGGAAGCAGGAGAAGAAGGATTTATTTTTGAAGTACTGCCCTCCTTTAAATCAAGCCCAAAGTTTGCAAGCAAAAATCACATCTCTCCTGACTTACCAGCCAAGGACCTTTTAAATTTACAGTTGAGTTGAGAGCTGAAAACACATCTACGTAAAGAAAAGGAGGCCTTTCTGAAGTCCATTTGCTGGGGATGCCTGAGCCCTGGTCCTCCTCTCCCTGCTGGACACAGCCCAGCTGGGTTTCACCACCCATGTGCTCACCAGCCACCCTTGATCTAAAGCAGTGCTGCTCCAAGTGTGGGTTGTGACCTACTGGGGGTCCCAAAATGACCCAAAGGGGTCTCCAGGCAGTGGGCAGCAGCTGGCAGCTCCTCCACTCGTCGGCCAGGGAAATGCAAACCTCCATCAGCCACCAGCCCAGGCCAGACCCTCCCACCTGGAGAAAAGAGCTGACGCCAGTTCCAAGGGCTGCTCCAAGTCAGATTAGCCATGGATGGATGGTGTGAGACAGGCTTACACCAGCCGCTGTGTCACCCCACAGCCTGGGCACGTCACCTGGGGACAAGCCCTCTGCAGCCTCTCCTGCACCTGCGACCACACCATCACCTGTGCCAGGCCACTGGGAGAAGAAAGCTTTTCTTCTCATAATTGTCTTTCTCAGTGCATTCAGGACATGCTTACCGACCCCTACCTGCCTCATTTTGGGAGTACAGTTTTATTAGGGACACACAGCAGATATGTGTAGGACTCTGAATACTTCATTTGAGCCATCAAAGGTCCAGGATTGCTTCTGAAAACAGTCTCAAGCTGCAACAGCGATGTTCCCCCAGTCCCAGGCCTTTCATCCCTGCTGCCATTTCCTACAGACATTCTCTCCACCTCTGAGGCTCCAGCACCTGACACTGATGTTCTGAGCTGCTCT
>VWYH01000390.1:0-18838 GCA_013399365.1 Pampusana beccarii
AAAATTCTGTGATTCTGTGTGGTCTAAAACAAACAACGTTATACTCATCCTAAACCCAAACCACAGGACTATAGCAGCTACTAGGAAGAAAATTAGCTCTATCCTAGCCAAAATCAGGACAATATTGTACATATATGTTTTTATATAAACATGTTTTATATTTATAATATATACGATATTATATGATTGTTGCCTTTTATTTAATATTTTACACTGAGTTATAAATAGGAGGGTTGTAATATTATGCCCTCTACTACTCTCATGAAGTTTAGCATTTTTGCCAGAGTCTCAGTGTGGTGGGTATGTGGAAGTAGGAAGGACTAGTTTTACATTGTTACATAGTCTTGGCATTTCCTTGCTATTCCCTTCCTCTCGCTTCCCCTCCATCCCAGACCCCCTTTCCTAACCTTTTCTTTGCCCAGAAGAGGATTTCAGTGTGCTTACTTGGCAATTTGTGGAGCAGTGTTGAGATAAGTGACTGCTATAAGATTACAGCTTGATGCTGTTTTTGATTCGACCTATGAAGGTGGGTGAAAGGCTTGAGTTGTGGGTTCCTGCCTCCATCTTCACTATTATCCAACTGTATTGGATTTATTCACAGCCGTCCAGCATGATGCTGTTTTCATACAATCCTACAGCTGTTGGCTGGAAGTGACCTCTGGGGATCCCCAGTCTCAAAGCCCAACCTCTGCAGATGATTGGGAAAGTTTTATCTGTTTGCAGTTTTCAAAAATGCCAAATAGAAAGTTCATGCAATAAGTTCCCTACTTCAACTTCATTCACATCTATCTGTCTACATTAATAAACTGGAATTGGCAAATAATCCAAACCCCAGGATTATAGTAATGCTAGAGGTAGACTGAAGGGCAGGAGGCAAGGTTTCTCTTTTAGGGAGAATATAACTGAGGATTAGGTGACTCTATTATCATTTGGAGCTCATACTGCATACAACTTGGCTGTATACTAGAGTGCAAAACTGATAATTAGTCTGATGGGACATGGATATAGTCCTGGAAACTTGCTTAAAATATATCCCAAGTTGCGTCTGTTGTTTCTGATGATATACAAGATCTACAGATGCATATTAGATATTGCTTTTGGTTTATTTTGGTCTTCTTTGTTCAGGAAAGCATGGCTTAGGATAATTGTATAAGTAATTTCTTACTGTTTTCTGGAAGGCTCTGTTCTCCTGTACTTCAGGCTTAATAACTCCAACCTCAGGGTGAAGGACAAAGAACAACAAGCAGAGCAAACAACAATATCTAATCAAGCATAGTAATGAAGCAAAGCTTATTTTCTTGTTTATCCAATCTGTCTGTGCCAAACCAGGGCCTGATTCAACCCCTCTGTAAGTTTGTGACTGGCAGTTTGGTGTCAGTTTGCAGTATCCAGCTCAAAATTTTCTTACAAAAGCAAACTGAAGCGTTACTTAGGTTTTACTAAAAATTTGGAGGCAGTATTAAGTAATTCACAACTTTTTTGTTCTTCTCCATTCTCTGTGGTTGATTATTTTTGGTCCTTTTAATCAAATAGCCTACCCTCAAATAATGAGTCATTACCAGTTCTGTCTGAAAAGTATCTGCATAAATATGATAGGCAATCATGAGAAAATTATATCCTTTTATCTTAAGTAGCATTACGTGGTCGCAATAAATAAATATCATTGCTTTGTTAAGATGTAAAAATGCATGGAATGGTTTATTTCTATAGACATAAGACATAAAAGTAAAAAGTATCATTAGGGAAATAACAGAATTAATGACAACAGTTATAAATATTATTAAATTTTATCTAAGAGTTTGTTAGTTTCTTACATAATATCTTTTAGAAAGAGAAAGATTAGACAGAGGAGAAATCTTTCCTCTTGTCCTACTCTCCTTTTTGGGAAACAAATCCCTGCAGGGGCACTCAGATTTCAGTTTTGATGGATTTCTAAGCATAATGTTGTATCTCCTCCTTCCCCACCAGTCTCTTCTACTCCCCATCCTGATACTTTCATTGTTCTTACCTAATGCTGCTCTGTAGCTTTCCTAACAAACTCTCTGCAAATATCTGCAGCCTTTGGAAGTTATTAATCTGTTTTAGCGTTCTATGTATCTTTCCCATATCCACAATCATAATTATCTGCTCTGACTGTGAACTTGCGCAGATAAGCGCTGCTTCTCGTCAGGGCACTTTCGCAGTCTTGGGTGGGTCCGCAGCACTACTGCAGGGCTGTGTGATAATGATGATTAATGAATCTGCAAAAATCCTATTACTACAGCTGCCTTGAAATGTCTCGATAAATGTTTCATCTGTAGAAGCTGATTCGCAGAGCTCAAAATATGTCACCTGAAACATCTTCAAACTGACCTCCTGAGCTGCTGTCTGTCCCTGTTAACTGCTGGAAACCTCATCCTCCTTTCCCCACCAGTGTGACACTGCTGTGCGCTCAGCTGTTTAGCTCTTATGGTGGCTCTTGTCACCTCAGATACCTCACTGACAACCCACTGAAGCCTTGCAGTTTTGCTCAAGAGAAGTAGTGCGTTGTTTTTCTCTCTCTTTACAGTGGCTGAGAATACATGTTTCAGTGTGAAATACCTACTCAGCTAAGATTTCTGCTTTGTACCAGCCTGTACACAACAAATATACCTGGTTCAGAATTCTGCCCAGGATAAACATGCAGCGCTTGTTACTGAAGTGACAGTGGGTTTGTACTGATTCCTGACATAATCCAGGATGCTATAAAATCTGCTGCTGGATCATTCTTTGATGTTCATGTACCCAGGTCACTAATCATCTTGGGCCTAACTCCAGAGCATTCTCAGGAGCCTGGGCTGGAGGTTGAATTAGTCCAGATCCAGACTCCCAGCAATTTATTTGGGCCAGATAGAGTGGGGAAGGTAGAGATGCAGAATTTCAGGGTGTGATGCAATGTAATCCATCAAAAGATAGTGTATACTGAACTCTACCTATGTGCAGTATGAATGTTTTGATCCTAAGCATAAAACAGTGTTACAGATGTAAGACATGGAAATCACAGGGCTCTTGTGTGTAAATTTGCTTTTGGACATTCTCTTCAGCATAAAACATAGTGCATACAACTCTGGCAGACCTTAACTGACATGCTTTGGGACCACTGACAGCCGTCTCAAACTGGTAGGTAATAAATATACAAAAAACATGGGAAGAATTTTTTTTACTTCCCAGCTTTATTCTAGAATGAAAGATTTGAATTCCTTCAGAAGGACCAACCTTCCTTTACTTTGGAAAGGTGATAGTCCACGGGAATCCTTTTCTGATGATTCTTTATGGTGCATCTGATATCTCAATGCTGAAAAATTCTCCACAGTTGTTTGCCTTCAAAAATAAATTTGTGTATGAAATGTCTGCAGTGAGTAGTGAGTTGAACAATAAGGAGTTTCTATTGGTACGAGTGTTTTGAGAAGTGAATTACACTTTTGGTACTCATACTTAAAATTCTATCTGATTATGGTTAGGAATTAGATTTCAAAGTTCACTTCTGCTGTGAATACTCGTGCAAGTAAATTTCAGATGTATGTTTGTCCCTGCATTTTTTTTATTTCATTCAATTACAAAGAAGAAATATTATTAAAGCTTTCAGATGAATAAAATACACCTCTAAAATCTCCAGTTGGGAATAACTAGAAAAGAAAAACTGCCTGCTGTATCACAAATCAATCCTGAAATTAAAAAAAAATGAATAATACGAAACTGAAATGATTCAGTATGTTATATTAAACAAAGTATCATTCATGCTTAATGATTAGGAGAAACACTGAATATGCTAAGTTTTTCTTATTCTTTTTCCTTTGTAATTTTACTTTAACATAAGTTCATTCAGAAATCAGTGCCTCTTTGTTCCAAAGGAAAAAGTCTATGTAGACAGAATTATGCCAGGGTTCCAAAAGAAAATGAAGATATACAAACTACACTAAGAATTGCAGTAACTGTACTCACCAACTTAGGTCCTTGTTGACCTCTGGTCAGGAAGGCACTGATATATTAAGATATTTATTTTATATATAATTTGTAACATGATGTTAATTAGGTAATTAAAGGTAGCTACTATTTAGATGCTGAAGGAAACCTGTGTGAGTGAGGAGAACATTTTAGAGTGATGACTCTAACTTGTTTGGTTCTACTTACTAAGAGAGTGTCCTCTCTGATGAATGTTCATTCAGAGCAATGGAATAAACGATTTTCAAGGAAAGTTTTGATCCACAGGAAACTTTTATCAATACTAAGATCAATGAGGAAAACCTTGTTCAAGCTGTTCCGTAAGGAATAGTAAATCAGATAAAAGATGTGAAAATGTACATGAGAGGAGAAAAAATATTGTTTCAGGTAAAGCATCTAAGAAGGTTGTTTTTGTTCTCAGCACTTCTGAATTTAATATTTGAAGAATGAAAGTAAAAGTAATATTTTGAGTTCAGCAATAATTCAAACTTTTTTCTAGTCTGCAATGTTATGAATATACCATCTCTTGCTACCATTGTTCATCTCAAACCTCTCTGATATATTCAGAAGGAGTACCAAAACATATCAAGACTTCCTGGATAAAAGACAAGCTTTCTATTATTCTGGCTCAGGCATTTTGTTTTTAAACTAATGTACAGTCTTAGTCTCATTCCTTTCATATTTTCTACAACAACCTTTTATTTAATTTCCATTCTTTATAGCAATTCTGATTTGACACTGGTTCTGTTTTCTTTGACATAAATGCATCCTGCTGGAAAGGGCCCTTGCTGTTGAAGTCCAAGAATTAAAACATAGCCATTGTTCAATTGAAAAAAAAATCTCATTCTTCAATGATTTAAAAAATCTGGTCATTCTAGGAATAAATAAAAGTAAAAAGAAAAAACAAACCACATGAAATACACACACAAAAAACCAAACATAATACCCACCTAAACAAATAAACAAATCTGGCATTTTAAGCTAAAAATCTTTTGACTCAAGTGAGGACCTTACAATTTTTCTGGTCCATACAGTATTAATTAATATGGAATGTGTCCAATTTACTGAAAACTGTCACATTTCTTTAAAAAGTGCTACACAAAAGTCTTGCACATAGACAAGTGGATTAGAAATGCCAGTCTTTATGCAATAGGCACATCTTATTTTATTTTTCCACATGATGTTATTTGTTCATAATTTATGGATTAATGTGATATCCATTGGCACATGTAGTTTTAGTGTACTAACACAAACTACATATATTTGGTATATAATTGCATTTTCATTTTTGTATGAATCCTTAAGACTCAGTTACCTCTTCTGGTTTGAATGCAAGTATTATTTCAGAAGGTGCAACTTGTTATTCAGGAAGCATCCTCAACTGTATCAAAAGGGGAAACAGATGACTACAGTATATTGCAACAAGGTGGCCTTTATTTGCAGGAATTAGCTAAAAGCTCTTTGTGAAGTGAGAACTGTGCAGCACTACTGAATAGGGAATTCAGAATTAAGAATCATTGGAGACTTAAGGATTCTGTTCTCAGCAATTTCTTGATGTAGCTTAAATTGCATGATGGGAAAAATCTATTTTGTATTATAAAATGAAACAAATGTTTGTTTTCCAGTTAATGCTTACTGCAGTGCTAGTGTGATTTTGCTGTAGAATATTTATTTAAAGATTAATGTAAGATCTGTTCAGCCGCATGTAAGAAATGTTATATCAGGCACTACAAAGCCAAACAATTTTCCTCTGTTACATCGAATCTGTTTTCTCTGTGATGTGTGCATACACAGACATACTCAACAGAAAAAGTTGAGAAGACAGAAAAAGGAGAAGGGGCTTGCGAGGGTTGGAAGTAAGTCTTGCAGATTTACTGCTGTGTGAACTAGATTAAGTGACTGCACAACGTGATATTTAGAAAAGCAAATAAAAAGCAACTAATTAAGATGAAAATTTCATTAAGGAGAAAGAAAAAAAACCCTACTTCTCCAGCTTCCACTATAGTCTATAGTTAAGGAGCTTGCCCTTGTCCAGAATTTTACCATGTTTAATTTAGTATTGTTTGGCATGCTCTACTATTGGCTTCAAGACAAAGAATGTATTTGAAAGATACTTCTTAGGAATATATGAGACAGGTCTAAAGTGAAGGCTTTTTTTAACCTGCTAATTAATGGACTTGAAAGCTGAAAGCTGCAATGTTTGAGATATTTACACATAAACCATAGATACAGTACTGGTGAAAAGTGGAGGGAGAGAAGTCTTTTGACTATCCCAGTAGTAGTATGAAAATAGTTGCTCCCATGTTTCTCTGGAATTATTAATTCTGGTAAGCATAAAATGTAGCTGGGATCATTTTAGTATTCGCTATAACCAGCAAAAAGAACACTCCTGGGAAGAGGTTTGGATCAATTTACTGATTTTTAAATGCTTCAAATTATGAACAAGAAGTACATTAGTGTTCAATTGTACAAATTATCATTGTATTTTCCTCTGCCTTAAGGGAAAGAATATCGTAGTCCCTCTTGATTGCAGTAACTAGCCTGCTGCTATTTGGTCCTCTCTGTACGGCACTTTTCCTGATGTTTTTACATTGTTTCTTTGGTGGCTGTGTAATTCTGGTCTTTATGAGAGTTGGCCTGAAAGAGGAAATTCTTCTCTATGACTAAGCCTGTACAATATTGTACAGTATTTGCTACAAATGAACTTTTCTTCTTTTTGCAAGACATGCAGAAAAAAGGCTGTAGTTAATGATAGTCTTGTCATTTTGCTGCCCAGCTGTGACAGCCAGAGTTAGCTATAGGCTTAATCAGAGCCCAGAGAAACACAAGCTCTGTGGTTTCAGAAATTCTCCGGTCTTACAGTGCCTGTTACTGATACCACAGTTGTTTCAGCAATTTCTGGGTTCTGTCAAATCCCCAGCAATCATATCCTGGATAAAAGGCAAAAGGTCTGCTGCAGCATGTGTTGCCTGCTGGGATGTTGATCTAACTGCTTGTCCAAGCCTGTGAGGCTTTGCATGTTGAACTAGAGTACCAAGGGGAAAAAAAAAAAAAAAAAAGAATCACCACCCTTTTGCCTTTGTTCTATTCTTAGAAATGTGGAGGACTTAAAAAACTTTTTAAATAGCTCAGGTTACTTTCCACCTTAATCCCTGCTACAGTTTTTACAGAGAGTGTATTTATATTCACATTACAGCAGTAAAGTCTGCTAGAAAAGTGCAATGAAATCACAACATCAAATTTAAACATTTTTTGAGTTGGATACATGGCTATACCAGTAAATGGAGTGTGTGAAGATCTAGCTATAGCTGTGGTTCCTAAAAGGATTAAAAGATGTTAGAAAAATTGTGGACAGGTTGAAGTGTTTTATATCAGTACAGGTGAGAGTTAAAGAAAACAGGAATGAAAAAGCCTCAGGAATTAGCCTGGTCCATCATTCTATCCACAATTAAGCCACACTAAAGGAAATATAAAACCAGCTGGACATACCCACAGCTCAATGAAACTGATATCGTACATCTAAAGCATTGCTCAGACTCCGAATTCCTCCAAGTGTAGTCATTGAATGGTGTATGTTGGTTTCAAAAAAGCAGTCACGCTACTACTGCAAACCAGTCCCTGGACTTTTTGGAAGCAATGGTAACCAAGTAAGTAGTAACACTTACCTTCTCTCAGATCTAGGTCTACAGCCTGAATGGTAATTAGTTAATAATTATGATAAGTATCTATACACCTTTTGAGGACGGAGCCTTATATCTCATATAAACCTTTTAGCAAAGGAATATGAAATGTAAGAGTGAGAAGTCCAAATATTTTCTGGGCTTAAAAAAAATAAGGTAATGCAGGTATTCTACATCTTTGAACTAAATAGAAAGGTGACATCCCTAAATTTTATTATCTTCCACAAAAAGCAACACTTCAGTATTTTATCAGCACTAACACATGCTTCTATCCATATAAATAATTTCATTGACACTTCATGTCTCTAGGCTGGGACAGGAAAAGTATTAAACAATGCCAAACATAATATATAATTATTTGGTTGTGAACAAATACTACTTCTTCTTCTTTTTTTTTTTTTTTTTTTTTTTTAAGTGAAACTGTAACCAGTAATTTTCACTCTTACATTATTGTTCTGGACAGCAAAATGTCTCTTTTGAGAATTCCATAACGATTAAGTGTACACATAAAAGTACTCTTCTGAGAAATGATAAAGTAGTCTATATTTCTTTATAATGCACAGGCAACATATTCACTCTAACAGCTTCACCTAGACAAATATTTCTATTATAAAGATATATATTTAGGATTTAAAAGTGCCCCACAGACCTTGTCCCTTTTTGCATTTTCCATGGAAAATTTCAAGTACAGCATATTTTCTAATTTTGTAGAAATGTGATCTTTGCACTTGAATAAAATAATTTAGCAAATACATGCTATGAAGAGAATCAATATCTAGTGTTCAGTGGAGTTAGTGGATGGCATAGACCTCTTACATTAGTTTCTATTGCTGAATACACAAAAAGACTGGATTGCTTAGTCTGACTTTTCTGCTAATGTACTTAGTAGACCACTTCACGCACCTAAACTTCATATAGGGACGTCTACTGAAATGCCTTGTAAATTAAATCTTCAGTTTTGCTAGTTCTTAGCAAACCATCATTTTTGATGTTTTTCGGTTGAGGTCAATTAGGTTCTAAAGCTCAACATTGTTTTCAAAGTTTCAAAAAACATCCATTTTAATGGTAACAGTACATGGGATCAGTAAATATCCTATGAACTACATATACAAAATTAGTAGTCTTAGTCTATTCTGCTAAAGGGGAATGTGTTTAAGGAGCAGCAGCCTTTTAATTCCAGTGGTATTCCATGGTGGGGATCTGCTTATCTGTAGCGCAGCCAGTCCACAAAGGATTGAAGCTGAGCAAAGTTCTATTTGGATGAAAACTTGAAACAGATTAAGAAGACTGAAGTATTTTTCTTTGTAGCTTGGTTTCATGTTGCAATGACAAACTGGCTGGTAAAAACATTAAGAAAATACAAGCGTATAGGTAAGTACGAGCAACAGTTCAGTAAATCTGAGTGTAAACATTAGAAAGTCATGCTGACTTGCAACATTAAGCAGAACGTGTGTTTCTGGGGTGTTATGGTATATAGATTTATACACTGTAGCATGTGAACTCTGTAGGACTGTTTATGCATCCTTTTATAAAGAGTGCTGCAAACCTCCTGGTTCAGGATGGAATGGTCTAATTAGACCTTGCAGGAGATAGAGAAAGCAAATGGACAAACGTAATTTTGGAAAGGCAATGGATTCAGTGATGGGAGAGCCTGCTTTACACAAGGAGTTGGGATTCTTTTGCTTTTACCTCTGATTCATCTTCCACGTCTTCTAAGACCTCTAGGATATACACAACTCTGTTACGAACTCTGCACCTTTCTACTGACAAAGTTCTTGAATCTCTTGTATCGAGTTTTTCTTCTTTAGCCGAGCACAGAAAATGGTACTTTGCAAGAAAATGAATGTAGAATCGTAGAATACCAGGTGGGAAGGGACCTCAAGGATCATCTGGTCTAACCTTTCTTGGCAAAAGCACAGTCTAGACAAGATGGTCCAGCACCCTATCCAGCTGAATCTTAAAAGTGTCCAAGGTTGGGGAATCCATCATTTCTATGTGGGAGATGATCCCAGTGGCTGATTGGTCTCATTGTGAAAAATTCCCCTCTTGTGTCCAATCAGAATCTCCCCAGGAACAACCTGTACCCATTACCCCTCATCTCTTCCATGTGAATCCTTGCGAAAAGGAAATCACTGTCTTCTTTGTAGCCACCCTTTCAATACTGGAACATGGTGGTAAGGTGTCACCTAAGCCTTCTCAAGGCTGAACAAGCCCAGTTCTCTCAGCCTTTCCTCCTACAGCAGCTTCCCAGTCCTTTCATCATCTCTGTGGCCCTTCTCTGGACCCTCTCCAGCCTGTTCACATATTTTTTGTTTAGCAGTGACCAAAACTGAACACAGTATTTCAGATGTGGCCTGACAAGTGCTGAGTGGGATAATGACGACTTTGTCTCTGCTGGTGTTGCCCTTATTGATGCAAGCCAGAATAATCTGGAGAGAAGTTAACTTTCTGAGATGCCAGTCTTCAACTCTACAATGGTTTCTCTGGAGGAAAAAAAAAAGATAAAACCAAGAGTATACTGTAAAAAATCTTTCAAACTTTTTCCTTGTTGTCTAATCTCAAACATGAATCCAGAGAATCAGAAGTGTGGAATATTGCTCGTCAGATTTTGGAAATTAGATGGCTCTATCTTACATGTTCAAATGCAGATATTTCCCAATTTGCTACTAACAACTTTAAAAAAAAAAACTTATTGAGATCCCAATAGTTCTAATCACAAATGTTAGCTACAAAGAGAGGGATGCGATGGTTTGTAATGTGACAAGACTATTTTCAAGTGAATTTGCTTTTGATCTGAAATTTTATTGTACCTAGGGCTAGTTTTGGGCTTTATTCTGAGCACATTATGGTCTACTACAAGCTACCAGACATTGTTTTTATCTGCTCCTACCTTTGCTTTCTCAAGATGCTTGTCTGTATGTTTAACCTTCTAAACTACCAAGATCTCCTGACTTTTTGTTTCACCTGCTGATCATGAGGAACTCATAACTTGAGTGGCCAGCTGTAAAGTGACTGACGGAGAGAAGCAAGTTAACTACTAATACAAAACAGGTTTTATTTTCTGTGTATCTCAGTGAAGTTATGCATATTGACAAGACTTGCTCTAGAGGATAAAACCCTCTGCAATGCCCTGGCCAGTTGTTTCTCAGCCCTTGCATTTACTGTAATTTTAAGCGGATCACTGGAAAATGAAGCAAGCTCTCCTGCTTTCTTCCTAATCTGAGAGAAAGCTGGTCTCCAAGATGGTGCTGTGGAAAGCAGAAGGATATAGTATGCCTCTGTGAAGTCATTACCTTATTGCTAATCTACATTTAATGGCTTTGGTCTCTTCTCTGGCTGTAATATATGCTGTCTGTTTTCTTATCAGAGGATGATGGTGTGTAACACGCTGAGAAAGCCTGAATGCCAATCCTCGACCATACCTTTCCCTTTTGATGCACTTTGATTTTGAGAAACCAACCAAGTAGCTGGCGAGCTAATCTTTGATTTTATGTTTTTTCCTAGGCTGACTTGCTGTTTTTCAGAGTGTATTTCAAGAAATGTGGGTTTGGGAAAAGCATTGGTGTGGAAAGCAGGTCGTGAGAGACTGCTGTATTTTAACTTGTAGTGACTTTTTTAAATCCAGGTTTGTAAGCTTAAAGAGATTTTTCTATCACATAACTAGATTATGGAAGCTGAAGGCTCTAGTTGAGTTTTGTGGTTGTTGCCCAAGCTTCACAGAACTGTATAGAAAGAAATGTTTGTAGTGATGGGAGTCCTTAAAAGGCAGCAACTTGCCCAGGGTCCCTCTCCTGCTTCTGTAGTGACAAAATGTAGGGCCTGGCCAACGCTGCAAGAGCACGTGGGCAGAACAGTAGCTTACTGGGTACTATTCCTGTTGTGCAACCTGAGAACCCATATGCTTACAGTTTTCAAGTATTTCTGCCTTGGAAATCATATGGATAGTTCTGGTGGTTTTCAGATGTGGGGTTTTTTTCTGTTTGTTTGTTCGATGTTAAAATATTAGGAGGCAAAGCTTTTAAAATGAACCCAATAAAACCAGGTGTGTTTAGAAAGCGAAACAATATGTTAGATATCATAACATTCAGTTTTATGGAGAAGCCTCTTGATAGTCCAACCAATGGCCTTTAAGAACAAACTTCATATTTCACTTTCTTAATAATAAGTAATTTATGCACAGAGGAATCATAGATAAAAGACTACTTGTGCCATTAAAAATATACTAATGTAAGCTGTTCAGAATGAGGAAATATCAAACAATGTTTGTAGAGATATGCATTAACCTCATTTTAAGCCACTGGTATCAGCACTGAAGAAATCAAACCAGAAATCAAACTGGCTTTCAGTCTGGAAAGGGAAAAAGACAACAGTGATTTTTGTGTAGAGGGTGTTGGTACAAAAGAACTACCTTTTCATTTATTTCTTATATCTTCATTTTCATCCCTCGCTCTGAGATAATGGTATCTCAAGTTACAAGCAATCACATTGGCACAGCTGTAACTGATTTTACTTAGATCGGTTATTTCAGTGACACCAACTATCACTATGGTAAATCTGACAGCTATTAAAGGTTCAAGAATGGTTCCAGTACTCTTAATGACAAAGGTAATGAATTTCAGAAGTAGAAATGATAAAAATTTTACTCATTTGCAATGGTTAACCCTCAAATTTTCTTCTTGATATAGAAAAGTTTAATTAGCCCTTATCAGCTGCACATCATGTCAGTGAATATATTTTGTCTTGTGGTGATCTGCAAATTCAGTCTCCAAAAAATGCCATCCTAAGTAGTTCCAGATTTAAGTCTCATAAATCAGAATAGAGAGTATGTTTGTTGGGATGAAATGGTGATGACCAAAATTCATTGCTGGTGTGCAGTAATATTGCTGTTGAATCATAACTGTGGCCCCATTGGTCCACAAAATGTGGCCAGATGTTGGTGCCATGGCATGCATCAAAGAATCACAAGATTGTGTTACTGTCATAACCGAAAGTTGTTTGGTTTTAAAGCTGCATAGATTTAACAAAGGGAGTGTTGAACGAATGCTTGTGTTATAAAGGCTGTTCATTAAGAAATCTAAAGAAAAAAAAAAGGTGAGGAGCAGCAAGTTAGTGTAATTAAGACTATAGTGACAAAAACCAAGCCACAGCATAGAAGACAAAGTTTGAGATGTCAATAGCTCATGTTTATGATAGCAAGTACCTCCCAACGGTAACATTACAGACAATTTCTAAGCAATTTTTGTATTCTAGTTTGCTTATACATCTTTTTATTATTCCCATGACGCTGATGAATAATGATTCAAAAGAAGTAAGATTTTCTTGGTAGCATTCTTGATTGGCCAAATTTTTCTGCTGTCTCTCTGGAATAAGCCAACACTTCTCTTAACTGATGGATTTGATAGAGATTCTGACAGTCCAATCAAGAAAGATCAACTGCTAAGAAGAATCCACAATTTAACTCAACACATACTGGTTCAAATATTAAACTTGACAGAGAGTACTTTTTATTTGAATGAAAATTAGAACTAGCTAATCATTGTAAGCTTATGTGAAATAATACAGAAACTTGGTAATTCATGCATTTTACCATTGTGCTGCTCATTCTTTAAAATATTTTAAAAAATATTTTTGCTTACTTGAGTTCAAAGTATTCAACGACCAGCTTGTACTACTGTAGCTGTGGATGCTGCTGCACCAGTTTAACCTTGGTCAGGACATCTTCATTTTAACAGAAGCGCTAAAAATAGTCTTTTTTCCGAGTACAGGTTAATGAGCTGTTAGGATTTGTAGTGCTCATTCCAGAGGATAGCCATTCTGAAGTGAAAGCTTGTAGCAGTCAGGCTCCCCATGCAGTCTTGGATATATTCAGTGTTTCTTGGACATTTTGTAACTCACACGTTTGTCTTCCTCCTGCTTCTTTCAACAGCTATAGCTGCCTTTTTCTTCTTCTCACTTTCCTTTTCAGCCTGTTCACTTTTGCTGTATAACTTGCATTATTCTTCATTCTGATGTTATCTGTTCCTTCTCTTCAATCCAGATAGTTACTTTAGCATTGCTGCTTTTGAGGATAGAGACATATTCTTACAAGGGTTTTAGCACCTACAAGTCTGACCTTTCAAAGTCTGTATTATGTTCTGTTTCTTACCTCTTCACACTTGTGATGTAAAATTCAAGCTGCTTCCTTTCTGTTTTCTCTCTGCTGGAAGCACAACGGTGTGCAAAAGCAGAATGATGGCTATGTGTGGCTTTTAAGTGCCTTATCTATATTTGTGCATACAAACCAAAACTGCAATATATATATATATATATATTCTTTGAACAATGTATTATTTACACATGTATATATCTTCTTTAGGTTTAGTCTGTGTGATAAGTTCATTTGATAAATATATCTTTCTAAGGCATTTTCATTGGTAGAATAAGAGTGTAGCTACAGTATAGTGTGAACTACTTGCACAGAAATGGAGGAATTGCTTGGCTGACACAGCAACACAGATGACTGAAAGAAGATTAGAGGAGTTGTGTACATAAGTGCACACAGAGTTTGTTTTCATTTAAAGACTTTGATTTTTTTTTTCCCCACTTAGAAATGTGCTTTTAGTATTTTAGGCACTTTCTAGTGTGATATAATACCTCATTCAGTGATTGTGTCTGTAAAGGCTTGTAAGGACTTGAAGAGTTTTTAATATATATGCATAGATCTGCCTCCTATTGAAAACAATTTGTACAGCTTTTCCTTGTATTTGACTTTGACTTTAAGTTCTCTTTGGACTGCTTTATAGCAGAAACTTGTTAACTAGGATTTTTATCGTTCTTTTGCTAGAGATAGATGCTACTAAGTTTTAAGAAAATACAATTTGGTTTTTTTTCAGGATATGAAACTGTCTTTAAAGATATATATACTTATGGTTCTTTATATTCCTTCATAAATAGCCATGGAAAATGCAATGGAAAAAAATGGAGGACTATTAAAAATTTCCTACTTCAATGGAGATAAATATCTCATTAGTGAAGAACAAATATTTAGCTGTCAAGCCATTTTCTTGGCTGATGTTGTATGTACAATTTTAGTCTGTATCTTCAGTTCTCTCTCTAGAGTTTATTCATTTTGGTTTTAGGCATTTACAGTGTAATCTTTTTGTATTATAGCAAGGGAAATGTATATTTCAGCCTCATGCCACTTGGACCACCTTCTGTGGGGATTTACATACCTCTGTGCAATAAGCTAGTTAGGATGATATTGGTTCTTGAACTCTCAGTGATACTGTCAGAGGTGAACACTGTTTTGTAATATTTCTCTCAGGCTCTGCTCAAAATATTGCTAATGGGTTAGTAGAAATTAAGTTTAATAGTATCATTTTAAACAGAAAAATTTTTCTTTTCTCCATACTATGTTCTATTTAAGAAAAATCTTGACCTGTTTTATATAGAGTCCATTTAGGACCTCCAGCCCATCTTTTCTCACAATATATGGCATTTTTCTATATATTCTTTTTTAAGCTCATTAAGATAATTTCTTTTTTTCTTTCTTCTTGCAAACTTGATCTTGCAGCTGACACAGTTTACAGTGAATCAAAAGATTGTGTAAACTTGTGAATCCTGAGTTCATAGGTTAGTATCGCTGTATTCTAGTTTGCTTAACTATAAATGCCTGAGTAGCCAAGATATCCTTCTAGGATTTGCAAATGTCCTGTTATCTTCATGGTGGGTGCTGCTGTTTAGGTTTACATGTAGTGAAGCTGGGTTTATCTGCTTCATATCCTGAGGTCAATAAAAATAGAAATTAAAAAAAAAATTAAAATCACTTGAAACTGAACACTTTTGTATTTTGGGTAAGCACTAGGTGTACAGCACAGGTTTTCACCTAGTTCCTATCTCTGTAATGATTACAACAAACAGCTTTCACACTGCAAAATATTTACAAACAGAAAACGAACTTGAGTAAAATACATTAAAAAAATCTGTCATGTAATCCAAACAAGACAAAAGGCAAGGAAATAAAACCAAAAACCAAACCACTTTAAATCATTTTTGCCATAACCAAAAAAGGCTGTGTGGAAAGGGCTGCTCTGAAACAGTTGCCACTTTCTGCTTTTGATTGTGGTCACAAGATTTAAAACTAATTTTCCCTGTTATACTACTTTGAAAAGCTCATAGCAGATGAATTTGCTGGATGAATTAAAATGGAGTTGTGTAGCAAGTGAACCAAGTTCATTTGTGTTCACTCACTGGGAAACAGTGATGGTGTTTTGTGGGTTTTTTAGAGACAATATAGACTGTATTTATTGATGTATGGCTATACTCTGATTTTTATGTACAGTTTCTTACAACTTAATGTGTCAAGTAGTATGGAATTATCAGCTAAAAAATATTAGTTTTAAAACTAGGGAAATTTAAGATAAAGCTTAGAATCGTGTGTGCATATGGGGTTAAACCACAATGAGATAAGTTTCTGCAGTGGTCCTAGTTTCTGAAGAGGCAAAACCAAAATGTGAGATTTTTTTCTTTTATGCTTTGTTGGTCTCTAGAGAAGATGAAATAATTGAAATAACTAAAAATGGAGGAGAAATTTAACCATTTCAATGTTAAAATACTTTGCTCTTCTATTTTATAATTTATTCTGAAAAGACTAGGAATGGAGTTTTGGCTCTTTCTGAACACATTTCTACTAGTTAGAACTAATTTTACTCTTTCAAAACGGAAAGATCCAATCAGATCCTATAAACAGATTTCTTAAAATAAAAAGCTCCACGTGCAAATTTTTTATACAAGAATTATAAATATTCTCATTTATGTTTTCCTCAGTGCATTCGCTTTGTTGACTCATGTGTTCAAGTTTCCTTTTTATTGTTATATAACTACGCCTGATTTCGTCTTGCAGATATTTCAATAAAATATAGAATTTGAAAAAGTCTTAGCATTGAAGCAAACACTTCGCCCACTTCCATTGCCATTTCCATGGGAAATTTGCTGAACAAGTTTCAGCGAAGTATGAGTTTACTCCACAGCTAGATGTTAATGATAAGAATTTGTATAAGAAAGAGTAGCATTTAAAATACCGAGGTATTGAATTAATTTTACGTATTGAAGTTGCTACCCAACATGGTAACAGGATTAAAAAAAAAAAAATTGGATTACAAAAAGAAAATATGTGCTGACTGTATTTTTCTTTTATTTCTTCTGGCACTCTGCATGGTCTTAGTTTCTGTTTGGAAAGCTGGTGTCTGAAGCTCCCTATGAAACAGAGCTGTCTATCTGAGATATCTTATATCCATTGAAAAAATTCAAGCAGAGAATCCTTTTTTGCTCAGTAGGATTTGAATGGCATTGCTAAGAAAATACACATTTCTAAATTTATCTAATTTTATGTTGAAATGAAGTCTTACGACAACAAGATGAAAACATGCCATAGTTCCTGATGCCAGAACTTCCCCTTTTGCCCCAGTTGAGTTAGTTTAAGTACAGAGAAATGTACTTAATAAATCTACTGAAGACAGTGATTCACTTGTTTTCCTTTATTTAGAATCAGAGCAGGATACTTTCCAAAGGTACTAGATATCCACTCATCCTAATAAAGTCAGCACAAGCTGCAGGTGTTTCATACTGTTGGAAATAGGGCCATTTTAGTGAAAAATATACAGCAAGCCTATTTAAACAAATACAGCATAGAACAGTGTTTATCAGATTCTGATGGCTAGCCAAAAGTCTTATTCAGACTAGCACGACATTTTAATGAGTTATACTAGTCTGTCATAATTCTGTGAGCTTTAGAGAAATTATGACATGAATTATTTTGGTTTGCATGCTTTGCAAAAAGTATAAAAGAATTCAGGAGAAAGATATATTTCTGGGCTGAGAATGTAGAAACAAATGGCTTAAGAAATTCTACTGGCTTCTTGCCAAAAAAAATCTTTGAGCCTTCCTAGTCAACGTCTGCATTTAGTTGATGAGGTTCAGCTTTTCACAGTTCTTGTTTGAATTGTATTTTCTGCTCTGAAGGTGCTCTGCACTTCAAAAATTACTACTTCCTAGTCTCTCGGTGTTTCTGTCTGTGCCATGTGTTGAGTTGCATCTGTAGACATTCAAGGCAAAAACGAGCTTTTCCTTTTCAGTCTACTTTGCTGCATTGATTTGGCAACCCTAAGAAGAGGAAGCACATTCTTTTTCTACATTAGCAGTACAGTTTTCTAGTTTTCTCTGGAACAGAGTGAAGGGATTTAAATTTCATAATGGTCTCTGCAAATAAAATGAAGCCCCTCAGGTTTCAGCTGTGAATTGTCTCGCCTGCCATTCTGATGATGCACTTTCCTCTTGAATGTTGTAGTGAATGTGAAAAGCTGATGATCCTTTTCAAAGTGGGAGCACCTCTGGTTACACACAGAGTAAGTACTATTGCTAGGGATGGGCAAAAGCAAAGTTATATTACATTTATCTTCTGTCTCTGTATTCAACAGAAGGAAGCAAACAGCTTCATTTTAAGGCGTCTTTCAGAGATAATACCATTCCATAAAGTTGTGAGGTACCATATATATTCAGATAAATAGTCAGTACAGTTAATTACAGTCAACACCATAAATATTTTACAGTACGTTTTACAGTTAGAATTTTTAGTTCCAAAAATTTAATGAAGCATTGCTTAACTTTCACCATAAGCTCTTTCTCTTACTGTTTCTATATATTTTAAAGATGTTGTCTTGATGTAGTAACTGTGGATTTACAGGTGTATGTTCAACTCTTGCAAATAAGACCATAAAGAATATGTAAATATGTTCTAGTTAAATACCTGCACGATAAGGACCAGCTTTATCTTCTGGGCAATAGCTACCGTTTATTTAAAAAAAAAATCCAACACAAAACCCACAGTGATAGTGTTTTCACAAATCAGTCTGTGCAATCTGCTGCCTTCATTGTTCTCTCCTTTAGAAATATTTTTCTAATGCCTCACCTGAACTTAAGCTCAAGTATGATCCCTTTTTCACATGAAAGCTGCAAGTCTAATTTTCCTTCTCCTTGCAGCTTTCTCTGTGTTAGAAGATCCTTGTGTGGTCCCTCGTCAGACTTCAATTCCAAACTGGCCAGATAGGGACTGTCATCTTGGTGCCTGTCTACATGACGCAGCCAGTTCTTGATTCTTGTGAGCTATAATGATGTACAAAAGGAACTGTTGTTCCAGCATCCTATTATACTATTCCTAATGC
>VWYH01000391.1:0-135418 GCA_013399365.1 Pampusana beccarii
CTTCTTTGTATGGGTGAATATTTATTTCCAGGCTTTGAAGACTGGAGAATTCCAAGCTTATGACTGGGGAAGCAAGGCTGCAAATATGGCTCACTACAACCAGGTATACATCTTTCATGTATGTGTTACAATTCTTAAGTGTCAGAAAAAAAGTCCTTGGGCACTTCTCTGGATGCTTTGACCAAACCAACCAACCAAGAAGAAAACACAAAAACCCAAACCAGACAAACACCACCAAAAGACCGCCAAACAGGACTATACTGCCCTGAGTTAGTCCTAATTTGGCGTGTAGCCCCCACTTGGATATGGAGTTGTGCTGGCAGAGCATTTCTTGAGGGTGGTGCTGCCTGCCTGGATCATGAGGTCCCACTGCATTTCTCAGTGTAAGGCGTAGACTGTCAATTCATGTGTGTTGCTTACTTTAGCCTGTTTTATCTCAACACAAGCTTGTTTCCAAATTGCTATGTGCCATACTAAAAATACTTTGCCCCTTGTCACTTCAGTGACTGGGACAGATTACAGCATCATACATCCAGGGTAGCAATTACTTTTAGCATTTGGGTTAGAAATTACTTGAACAGGATGAATTCTCTGAGACTTCTGCTATGCTGATGTCTTGCAAACTCCTCAAGCCACATCTTTACTGCTGGGTGTGCTATAATATCGCAGGACTCTTGGAGTTACAGTTTCTGTTGAGCCAGGACTCTATCTCTAGCTGCCCAAGAGAGGAAGAAAAAATGTGCACCAGACACATACTTATTGCGCTTGGCCGTATGTTACATTGTGGGGCAGTATCACACTGAAGAGTTGTTCTTTCTAATGCCTTTGTTTTCCCTTTCCCTCTCCTCAGTCTACTCCCCCTTTCTACAAAATAAAGGAGATGACTGTGCCAACCGCAGTGTGGACTGGTGGACAGGACTGGCTGGCAGACACAAAGGATGTCGCAATGCTGCTCACTGAGATCACAGACTTGGTTTACCACAAAAACATTCCAGAATGGGAACATTTGGATTTCATCTGGGGCCTTGATGCACCTTACCGCTTGTATAATGAAATAATTAACATGATGGGGAAGTATCTCTGAACCAGCATGGTATTTCACAGTATTAATTCACCTGGAATTCATATGCTTTTCTGGCAATACTACTACATTGCTTGTTTACGATCCTTTTAAAAAATGCCATCAATGACTACTGAATTGGATTCATATTTGTTTTTTGGTTTTGTTTTGGTTTTTTTTCAGTAATATTTTTCTCTCCTGCAGAAATCCTTGTTGTATGTTGCTGATTTTGCACACAATGGCATGGTACTCGAAAAACAGCAGTGTGACTTTGTGCAAAAGGAGTATATCATGTGTATATAAATGTAGTGATGTGTCTGAAAGACACGTTAGTCCACTGAGCACCTGAGGTGCTTGATGATTAAAACCATAAGTGTTTCACTGTGCACACAACACTGCCATTTCTCAGTATGTTGCCATTTCTGAGTACCTTTCAGAAGTACTCCCTGTACTGCAGTGACCCATTGGGTGCTGGTACCTTAAAAAGCACTTGGTGACTCTTTCTGCATTATTATTTTAGCCATCGCACACAAACTAGCTCCATCCGGTGACTTTCTCAATATTGCCCAGAAGAACTGTCATGAAGCCAGAGAAGATCACCACTGTCAGCTGAAATCTCCTATTTTGAGACTGATTCATGACTGCATTTTTCTTGATTTAGTGGTGTCCCTGAAGCCTTTCATGTTTCAGCTACCAGGTATGGATAAGGATCAGTATTTGTCCTTGCAGATTCCTGGAAGTAGAGAAATGGTTAAAAGAAATAGCAATAGCTTATGGCTTTCAAGCAGAATGATGTAACATACTCGGGTTTTGTTTTCCTTGCACTGACCACTAGAAAACAAACTCCACCAGTATACTACTGGTGAGGGAAGAGCCAAAGTGTTAATTCTATAGCTTGAGTGACTTAATTCGTGTAGGTTTTTCCCCTTAATCATCGCTTGAGAAGAGCAAGAAGCTTGGTGTAATAAGAATGAACAGTGATGAATGGTTTGTTTTTCAAACCGATCTTAATTAATGCCTGTTCTACAGACATCATTTTGTTATGAGTGTGTATATATGATGTTGAAGGTTTGTTGGATATCAGCTTGGATAATACACAAGTGTCCTAGCATAACAGTGCATCAGACACCTTCTGATGACTTAGTCTCAGCCTTTAGTGATGTGATCAAACTGTGCTGGAAAGCCAGGAGAAAGTAGTCCCCATGCCACTGATGGATTGCCAGATTCACAGACCTGTGTGCATCTGAAGTGAATGCATGAAGGAAGGCTTTGTCTTAGAGATGTACAATATAGTTGGGCTTACGAGGGCTTACAGAGACATAAAGACACATGGTTTTGTCCACATGTTGTGCTTGGAGCTTGAAAAGGGTTTTTTTATAGTCATCTGCAAGTATATTCACACTGTTCAGCTCATGCAGAAGGCCTAAGGATGGTATGGTGTTTGTGTGTATGTGGTCATTGGTATGTACTGAATTATATACTAGCTCAGTGCAGAGCATTTTTTCACCGTTTAGTGATTCTGTAACTTGTGATAACACTGACAAAAGTTTACATATCAATTCAACCAATATACAAGTGCCTCAGCATTGGAAGTGGTGGTAAAACAGAGCTCCTACTCCCTTGAACCCTGTAAAAGAAACAGTTTTGTCAGCTCAGTAACAAAATAAACCACTTTTCTGTGAATTACTCTCTATGGTGAATGTGCCATGCAAATTAATTAAAAAAAAAAAAAAGGAAACATTGTACTTTAATATCAAGAAAAGTTATAAATGGCTTTAATCTGCAAGATATGTGAGAGAGACCTTGATGTTTGAAGGGGTTTCCTGCTATATAATAAAATACAGTACTTGATGGAAGGTTTTCCTACAATTGAAGAATTTATAATGTCTTTTCCCTTTCTTTGACATCTTATAAAATACAAATTCCTGCTGCGGTGTTGCACATCATGAGAATGCTAATAATTGCCTTTTCAGTAACTTGCTTTCAAATAACTTTACATGAACAAAATCACTGAAATCATCAATGAAATAAAAAATCGTGGATGTTGGATGGACAGTAGCCACACCTGTAACATGATTGTCTAAGTCTTATTTTCTGAGGATACTGAGCTGAAAAGTGTCTATATTGCATTCTGACTCCTCCAGAAATGATGTATGTGTGTAGCTGTAGAGAATGCAAATGAATTTCTCACTACTGAATTGCAAATTCCGAATGAAAGAATTTTAGGGTCTGTTCCTTATGGTTATTGTCTTGAACACTGATCCTTATGAAGTGAAGCTTGAGAATTAAAATTTTAGTTTGCTGCCAGCTTTCCATCCTCAGCCATTGTTACAAATTCATTAAAAAGACCTTTGATTAAGCTTTTTTTTTTCTGTGCTGGCTAGAGAGGTTTTCAGTGAAGCTTGGCTGGGAAGGTGGGGTGATGGTATGAAAATATTTTGATTAAGAAAATATATTAGTTCTGTTAAGAGAAGTTTTTTGTGTCCGGGCTAAAGTTTTTCATGAAAACCAAAGAGGAATGTGTGTTCTTCATCCTCAAGTATTCAGCATACCTATGGGTTCAGGGTTGAAGCTGCTTACTGGGCTGCAGGTGTTGCATTAAGGTAATTAATTTAGGATAAATTAAGCCCCATGCAAGGTGGCTAGGTCAGATAACCTCAAGTCAGCACTGTAAGTTGCGAAAGTACACTTCAGTTGAAACAAGATGTTAGTTACAAGAAATAAGCATTGGTACCGTATCTATAAAAATTCTGAGATGACTATATAGTGCTATTAATGTGACTACAAAACACAAGCTTAAAGTCTAAGTGTCCTGGGGAAAATCTGGTATAACTAAGTGCACAAATCTTACACAAGAGCGTCCTCGTGAGGGCAGGAAAGGTGGGCTCAGCCTGTCGACTGGTCCCAAAAGTCCTCGTATGTGGTTCCCTTGGCTTCTGAGTGATGATGGCTTCCCCCAATCTTCCTCTATTGTTAGGGAATTTTATACTATTTTCTACGTTTAGGTGGAGCTTGAGTGACTCTAGTCATACATGACTTTGTTATGGATTCGTTTAGAAATCCTCACTTTGATTTTTAAGGTAAAAACCTCACTATGCATGCTTAAAGGTAGGCTGGAGGCAGGTATCCTTTGAGATGGAGGCGTGTTTTGGCATTATAATGAGATGATAATGAACAAAGTTCATCCATCAGACAAATTTCCGTCTCAGTAACTAGCATTTTGGATGGAAATGACCATTTATCCTTTTTAATTGACAACACCTATACTTTATCTTTGAAACTGGCAGCAGCTGTATAATATGATTATTGTACCTGAACCTTGTTCACCTTGTTGTAACAGGGCCTGGCCATGATTACCTACCTCCCTTCCCCCACCCCATATCTTTACATTTATACTACACTGAGCTTCGTCAGGCACTACCAATTAAGAATGCAGGCCAGGTGTGTGGGGTGAAATCATACAGAGCAGATTTCTTCCTCTCGGTACCTTCAGCCTTATATGCTGAAGATGGGGGTATAGCTTAATTCTCAAGAAGTGTGTTCTCTCAGTAATTGCCCTCTCAGTAATTATTCCATAGCGGGGAGTAAAGTCTCATGTTCTTTCTTTGAATACAGACCCTGAGTTTCAACCTCAGTACACCTAAACACAAGGTTACATCTGCAAGGCCTGTGGCAGATCTGTGCCTACCAAGTCTTTGTCCTGCTGCAAAACGGCATGTATTTTGTTACCCCTGAAAACTATAACGAAGCCTGGGAGGTACTCCCGGTGGCTGTGGCGCTGACAGAGAACCAGCGCCGGCTGCGGGCGCCGGCCTTGCAGCGGAGTCTGAGGCGGCCGCGGCGGGCAGCAGCAGCTGCCGGATCTCTCCGCTGGGGGGCGCTGTTGCCCGCGGAGAGGCCGCTGCCGCCGGCGCGGGGGGAGCGCGGGGCTCGGCGGGACCCGCACCCCGCGGAGCGGCCGCCAGCACCGCGGAACGGCCGAGCCAGGTGAGTGGGGGGTGAGGACCTCGGGTTCACGGTATTTTTTCCAGCGTGGTAACAATTTGTTTTAAAGTGAGAGGAGGGACTGTCTCTGCCTGCCTTTGCTCTGGTCACTGTGATGCTTCCCTGCCACTGTCCTGAACTGGTGAACAGCCCTCTTCCCCAGCACCTTTTTTCTGGCAGAAGGCTCAGCACGCACCGGGATGTCGCCTTATCGTTGGTTCAACAGTAACACTACCATAGAGAGAGGGACAAGAGGAGGAGAGAAAAATAAATTTTGCCTCTGCTGCTGTGACATTGGTTTCAATCTGTTGATCCTGGTTTTCCTTCCTGCTAAACTTTTCCTCATTTTCCTACCCCCTCAGTGTTTTGCTATTTACCTTATAGCTTGTACCTAACAGCGCAGCCTCGAGTAGGTTCTTGCATCTTGTGCTCATGTGGAATCTATTTAAGACCCTTTGCAGGGCCTCATTCCAAACTATGTGCCCTTCAACCTGAACTCTGTAGCAGGAGTCTTGATTTTTTGAGAGACCCGTTTAGAGTCTTGTAACACATGGGAAAGTTTGGCAGCATTGTAAGCTGAGCAAAAAAAGCTGAGGCTGTATTACTGAATTAAGAACAGAAAGGATTTGCATGTACTTTGTCTTTTCTTCACATTGTACCTTGCACTGGCAAAGAAACCTAAGTTAGCGGAGCGGAAATATGTGATAAGTGCTTTTTGATGGCTAAGCCAAACAGCTGGAACCCAGTGTCTGGAAATTAAGGGTTTGCCCTCTCTGATGCATGAGGATTCCTTTTTCTGAGCATACCCTCTTGTTGAGTGGGGCGCAGTGCCCGGCTAGGGTGAGCCTTGCCGGCAGAGCCCACCCTCCAGAGCCCCAGCAGAGGGGCTGTGCTGGTGACCTGGGCAGCACCTGGCTCTGAGGTAAGTTCTGCTTGCCTTGCACCTTACTTGGGCTTTATGTTGCAGGATATACTAGTAACAAGACTGCAGAATTCTGCTATTTATCCTTAAGGGAGTTAAGAATATTTTTCTATGACCTAATCTGCAGGCAAAATGCCTATTCTTTGAGTTTTAGCTTATAAGCAGCAATGGTTCTAAAACTTCTAGAGACTTCATATGGCTAGTAAGGATTAGTCAGAGGAGTGTCCTTAGGGCAGCTGAGCAATTTCTGTCAGTCTTCCTTTAGGCAGATTTGGAATACATTATAGAATAAATTCAGTCACTGCATAATTCTAACAAAATAGAGAATCACATATCACCTCTGGGAGGTAACTACATAATGCAACAGAAATAATCTCTCACAAGAATATTTTCAGACCCAAATGGTGATTGAGTTACAAATGCATTTTTCATGTCCTTATTGTGAAATGGAGGTCAGGACAAAATACAGTCTGAAGACTGAAATGAAGCTCTTGCATATAGATGCTCATCCATTAAATTAGTGTATCTCACTGGCTTTTAGTTTCACTACATTTGACAGTTTAAATTAATTGAGTTAAACAGAACAGTCTCACAGCTGCAGAAAATATTAATCTATTTCTAAAATTTCTATGCAACAGGTAGAGTCTTTGAAGGCCATCCCATATTTGTCTCTAACAAATAACTTCTGATTACCCGAGTAGTAGCACAGATAACGTTACTGTTTCAGTAAACTCTTTGAAGTCTGAGAAGAGAGCAAAATCTGCACTTCCTTAAGACCAGAGTCTCTTGAAGGGAAAACAGTTGAGGTTGAAAGCAAGCTTAGGTATTAGGAGAAGTCCATGTATAGTTCAGAAAAGGTCACTGCTAATTAATATAATATTAAATATTGAAAAGCAAGGAAATTCCATCCCCCATTTCCCCCATCAGATTTCTTTTCTGAATAGCAAAGAACTAAAATCATCTGAACAGGCTAATAAAGTCATCCAGGAAGTTGAGCTCATTTCCAATATTAGAATAAATGCTGTACCTACAAAAGAGGTGAGTTCATAGGAAGTTGATGGCAAGCTCTGTTTTCCCTAAATGTTCAAAGCTTTGTCTTTTTCTAAAAGCATGAAGAAGTGATGTCTTAGTGGTTAAATCAAAACCTCCATCATTTACCCCTAAAATACTTTTATCAAATTAGAAATGTCGGGACTCAAGCCTGCTAGCTTCTATCTGCTCTGCACTTGCGTATCGTCAAAGGAAGATCCTTTAAAGGACATAGGTCTAACCAGTGGATCTTAATTACATAAATTAGTTTGATACCTGGGTAAGGGATTATTTCCACATCATATTGTTTAAAGAACTGTTGAGATGCGGAGTGAATATTGCAATGATGCGACAATATTTGTCACTAAGTATCTGCCTGTAAGCCTAATGAGATTCTACTTTATATGCTTCCCAGTAACCAGGGGATATCTGGTCCTTCAAAAGTTGTTGGCTCAGTTTTGTGTCAAGTCAGGTGGATTTTGCTATGTCAAGTAGATACAGGAGCATAAAGAAGAACATGACCTCAAAAGTAGATGGAGGTAAGTCAAAGCATAATGTGAGTCTCCTTAAGGTTTTGACTTAGCCTGTTATATAGTGAAGATATAATTAAGAAAATGTGTGTTTGCACACATCCACTACCCACCAAATACCCACAGGTGAGACCTGAGGTTTAGGTACACATACATCTTTGGTAGCAGTCGCATTAAAAAATCAATGGTAGGTTGTATTTCCTTATTTGTAATGGCAAAAGGATAACAAAGGACGGCACAGTTTAAAATTAGTAAGAGAGAGCAGTTTTTCCAGTGTGTGCACAAAGTAGAGTGGAAAATGTTCCTACTGTCTTTTTTTTTCTGAATTCCAGTGGTAGAGTCCTGCATTTCTGCTTATTTTTTCCTATTTTGCAAGTCTCCTGTAGAGCTCCAGTGATTGCCCTGGCCTGCTAATTCTGTTCTGAGATTGTAATGCACTACACCACTTCTGTGCAACAGGACAGGGAACTTCCTCTTTAAAGGCACATATGACTAAGCAAGGAGGATTTCTGATGGGCGGAGTTTTCCCTTGAGCAAGATAAAGGCTTGCGGGATTTACAGACCTCTGAGACTGCCATCAGCATGAACTGCAGCCTGCCAGACAGAGTGCTGCTCAGCCGCGCGATGGATGAACGGCGGGACAGGTTGTTCCTGCAGCCTCTTTGGGACTTTGTCACAGCAAAGGAGCCATTGATCAAATCACCATTTTTTCCAGTGCTGTTTTCTTTTACAGCATACATGGCTTTCTGCCTTCCATATATTTCACTGGACTTTTTAAGCACTAGACTACCAAACTTGAGCAAATACAAAATCCAGCCGCAGAACTATCCAACTCTTGGAATGATGGTACCTTGCATTATTCAAAGTGCTTATCACCATGTCGTTTTGATCTTCCCAGTGACGTTTCTCCACTGGTACTGGAGACCAACGAATCTACCAGTGATAGCTCCAGAGCTGCCTGAGGTCCTGCTGGAAGTAGGTGTTTGCCTGCTTCTGTTTGATTTTGAGTACTTCCTGTGGCATTTGCTTCATCACAAGGTGCCTTGGCTCTACAAGACCTTCCACAAGGTGCATCACAAGCATGTATCAACATTTGCTCTTACTACACAGTATTCCAGTGTATGGGAATTGCTTTCACTGGGATTTTTTGCTGCTATCAACCCAGTGCTCCTCAGATGCCATCCTTTGACAGAAATGATTTCCTTCCTTGTAAACATTTGGTTGTCAGTGGAGGACCATTCAGGATACGACCTTCCGTGGTCGACTCACCGGCTTGTGCCTTTTGGTTTGTATGGAGGAGCACCACATCATGATCTCCATCATCTGAAATTCAAATCGAACTATGCTCCTTACTTCACCCACTGGGACAAACTTTTTGGGACATTCACAGAGACACATTCTAATTAGAGCTATTTACCTGTGGATAAACTTTTTTTTTTTTTTTTTTTTTTAATAGACTAAACTGGGACATTAATTTTTCAAAGACATGCTGAAGATTGTATATTTGAAGCTGCCTATAAGAGCAATAACTATTTATAACAAATCCTCTTAATATATGTGTATTTTTATGTGTACTTGGAACTGCCTGTGTTAAATGACTGCAAATGGGAGGGTAAATATCTGTTGCTTAAATTTGTTTGAGTCAAAGGTGTAAGGGAAGCATTAAGAGACATCCTCTCTTCTTTCCTTCTTTCCAGCTTTCATAAAGCATATATTGTATTAATGTATGATGTTTTATACATACGCCAGAACAATTATCTTACTGTTGTAGGATGATTTATGATGTAAACAGAAAAGGTACACACCATGGGTTTTGTGGAGTTTAATCTGCCAGAGCATGTTATTGCTCAGTGATGTTGTAAAATGTTGCTGCCAAACAAAGCTAGCTGGCTAACTGTGCAATAATTT
This sequence comes from Pampusana beccarii, assembly GCA_013399365.1. Taxonomy (NCBI): domain Eukaryota; kingdom Metazoa; phylum Chordata; class Aves; order Columbiformes; family Columbidae; genus Pampusana; species Pampusana beccarii. The sequence continues at coordinate 9,434 of VWYH01000391.1, forward strand.
TTATATTTATATTTTAAACCTTGATATACTGTCTGTTTTTAATATAAAATAAACATGGCCATTCTTTTAAAATTATATTCTGTTTCCTTTTATTAATTCCTCTGTTTATATTAGGAACAGGTGTGATTCCTTTTGCATCAGTGCAGTTTGAGTTTCAGACTTTTCTTATTAAAATATTGTCATGTTATTTCAGAATTGAACCGTTTACTTTTCCTCCAGAATCATGTGTTATTTTTAAATAGTTTTCCATTTTGTAGAAACAGAATATTGAAGAATGCAGTTTAAAAAGCCACAATGAAATGTTATTATTACATTTGTGAGAAGCTTGAATAATTTTCACTGAATTTATGGTGTGAGAGCAGAACACTAAGCAGCCCCATGATAAAAGGGAGTATTGGTCCTTCGTAACAACATCAATTAATTATTACTTGCATGCAAAAACCTGACAAGGAATATTTCAAGCAGATTTCAGGGGAATAGAATCAAAGCTTTCAGGACCCTAAACCATAGAACAAAATGCCTACATGTTGCTAGAAGAACAGTTACACATAAAACATTGCCTAGTAGTCTCACAGAAGTCACACTGAAAAAAAAAAAAAAGCACAAAGAGACAAGCAAGCCTTCCATGTCTCATTCAGCAGAGATCCATACGGACTTCTGATGTCCACTATGTAACATTTTAATGCTCAGAGTCTTCTATCCAGTATTGCTAATAAAATTCTCAGGATAGCGATGTGAACAGAGAAAGCTCAAATAGTGTATAGAGTGTGTAATGAACACTTATGAATCATCATCCAACTATGTCTGTCATTGTGTTATGTGTAGAGGGTTGCAGGACCTTACAGAGGCTGTTTGTCCAGGAGAAGAGAGAACCCTTCGTATTTCCAACAGTGTGAACTTATAAAGGGAACAGCACTTTTGGACAGTGCATCTTCTTGATAACAGGAAATAATTTTCATAAACGTCTTCATAAACAGTACAAAATGCTGCAATCTTAATGCTTGACTACTCCCTCTGCTCTCTGGATATCACAGTAGAGCAACCCTTCTTTTCAGTGGCAAGAACATGACACATCCTGAGAGCAAACACTGAGGCTTAAAAGAATACAAAACTAGAATTTTTGCCTTGCATCTATTCAGCTGAAAGAAAGAATTCCCAATCTTTCTGGCTATTGTAATCTTCAGTATTTTGGGGTATGCTACAAAGAGAAGGAAGTTTGGTTTTGTGTGGTTGTTTTTTGTTGTTGTTTGTTTGTTTGTTTGTTTGTTTGTTTTTCTTTTCCTGCCAAATGCAGGAGGCAAAATATAGGCTCTGATTTCTTTGAGCTGTTCAGTCATTTTGAGGTATCTCAAAGTTACCCTCTCAGTTCTAGAAATCCCACTTAATTCAGCTTGGCAAATACTGAACATCTGACAGGGGTGTCCTCTGGTTTCAATGAGTTATACCTTATATTATAACTATGTATTGTAACTATACACTATAACAGTCTGTTTCACGTGCCATTGGCTCTCTAAGTAAGAAAAGTTAAGGCTAACTGGTACTTGGATATACTGCTATAGGAAGCTTATGAGCAAATCCCACAAGAAAGGTTGCAGCTGAACCCCTGGGGATTATTCTGTGTTTTTGTGTGAAGCTTAAGTGTTGATACAACAAATGCTTTACTACTGGAGAAAGAGTCTTAGTCACCTGCAGGCAAAACTATGCTTGCTCTTGTCAAGTGAGATATTTGGTATTGAAGGCGCAGTGTAACAGCAGTGAGGATGATCAAAGCGACACTGGAAGGAGGCAATGTACTCCATGATGATCCTGCCTACTCTTCTCTCCCTCACATCACTCACAAGTTTGTGTGACTTTAGACACACACCAAGAATCCATTTCCTCAGATATGGAATTTCCTCCAGGTTATATCTGTACTGGACCTCTTGCCAATCAGACTTGGAATCCCAGTTTAAAGGTTCATTATTGCATGAATTTGGAATACTAAAAAAAAACCCCAAACAAAAACCAACCAAACGAAAGTTGTCAAATGAAAATTCAACTAGTACGTGTCTGGAGTGGCTTATTTGAATTCCATGCTAGAAGTATCTGTACTTCATTGTCATGACACAATCCTAGCATACCTTGTCCCTGTTTCTCCAGTGCTTTGGAGGTAACTTAGGCTCCAAACCATGAGGGATTGAAACCATTTGCATATTGTGTGTACTTAAAAGCTCTTTCCATGATAATGTTCTATAATATAACTTTAGATGTATGCATGAGAAAAGTTCATCAGCAGAAACCCAGAGAAACATGTAACTTCAGGCCTCTGCAATTTGACGAAAAGCAAAACATAGACAAAAACATACACTGAAGATAAAGCAAATAAAAGTCGTTGTTTCGTTGTTGTTTTTTTTTTTTCCTGTTTTCATTGAAAGTTCAGCATATACTGTACCACTGAGCGTGAGAGCACAGCAAGTTCTGTATATTGATGGTGGTGAGATTTTAAAACAGGATTTTACAGATGTCACTTCCTATATTTGCATTTCCCCATGGTCTTTACCACAAGTCTTTACCAGACAAATGAAACGGCATGGCACTCTGTTGTAGGGGTTTATGTCAGAAAATCAAAACCAACTTTATTTCTTCTGTTCCAAAATTCTCCTGGCTTCCTTCCCCATCATAATGTGACATGGTATACCACACAGACTTCCTATTTAATCTACTAAAAGCTGATCTGTTGTAATTTGTGAGTAAAGAGAGGACGTTCGCAGAAACCCTTGAAGCTATAAAATGAGATTGTCCACTTCATATGTCTAAAAATCCTGATTTAATAAAGGTCAAAGAAATAAGATTTGATGCATGTTTCTTTGCAACTGCATCTTAGTTCTTAGAAACATGGTTAAATATTGAACTCTTTGTTTGATCTTAAAAATTGCAGGAGTTCCCAGCTTCTCACTGGCAATTTGATACTGTGCCTCTCCTGAAACTTAGGGTGAGTCTTTTGGATGATAGCTCGTTCGGTAATTTTGAGGTAACGGTATACACCACTGCAAAGGGACAGGTTTTTGCATAGTGAGTGCATTGTCAGTGCTGCTGGAAATTGTGCGTGCTCCTCAGGTGCTTTCGAGAGAGCCTATGAAGATTACAGCCATCACGAGTCACTATTCATTTCTGGAAATATTTTCTCCTTATTCATGTTGATCAAATACAAATACTTTAACGGGAAAGAACAAGACAGTCTACAGTCTACAGCTATGATTTTGTATTATTTGAAAAATAGTGTATGTCATTAATGGATTTAGTGACTCAGTTAGTATAGTGTATTATCTGGATTAAATGAAAAACTAGCATCTCTTTGGGCTATCAGACTACACTATCTCTAAATTAGTTTTGAAGCAATTTGTAACGACAGAATACTTAATTGTCATCTGTTGCCCCTCAACGTTATTGGAAAGACTGAATAACTTTAATTTGGCTTTATCTTAGTGGTCTCAACAGTCACTTCAGCAGTTTTACTTATTCTTGCTTTCATGCACAAGTATTAAGCTCTCACTATTACCTGCCTACACCCATGCAACCATTTTGGAACCAGTTACAGTTCTGTATCTGGAAAAATCAGTCAGCTTGGGCTCTCGCAAAATAAAAAAAAACCCACCTGGGTTTATTCCCAGATTACCTTTGTTGAGAGACTAATCAGTATGAGCCTACTACCACATTTACATGTAAACTGCATCTAAAACCTCGTCTTTGTGTGCTGGGCTTGGCTGATGTGCCAGTTTGCTCAAATATTTAGGCTGGTCCTGCATTACTCAGTACAATCCAACCTGAAAGGTCTTTATAGCACAGTCTGGAGTTCTGTTTGCAGTATGTTTCGCTCATAAAAACAACTGCCAAACAACTGTTTTCCAAAACTTAAATGTGTTTCTAATTTATGGAAATCTGAAGTTGCTTAGGACACAGAAAAAACCCTCACCCCCCCAAACCAACCAACACAAGCATTCCAGACTTTAAAGGGAACAGAATTAATGCAGAGGGGCCTTTAGCTGTAGAAAACGATGATGATGTTTTTTAATCCTTCTTTTCAGACTTTCTTCTTTTTAAAAATAAGGTTTGTAAAGCTTACTAATCACCTTGTCCCCAAATTACAATGATTGCCATGATCAAAGCTGTAGGTACGGGCAAGGTGAGGGGAAAGGGAAACTGAGGTGTATGCAAGCATGCTCAGTTTTGAGACAACAGGTTTTACATGCGGGAAAACAAAAAACGAACATACCAAGCTGGATGTAGGCCAGACAGGCAGAAACATGACTACTCTGGTTTTAGTCTGTTAAGAGAAATTTCAATACTACAGATACGTGATTTGGAGGGATATGGAAAGATGTGTTCCCTATACTTCCAGGGAGAATTTAGATGGCAGATACTTTTACGTGTCCTCATAACTAAGCAGCAAACAATTCAGGGGATTAAGCAGCCCAAAGTCTAGGATAAGCTATAGAAAATCTGTTATTGAGGTGAGCAAGATGGACCCTCTTTATCAAAACTATACGAAGAAGCACTGATGGAAACTATATTGATGTAAGGCTGTTTACACACCTCTTCAGATGTTTAGAGCAGCTGTGGAGGAGATTTGGAGTACTCCTAAGAAACAACACATTTGGGTAATTACAAAACCCCTTTAACTAATTTATTTACAAAACTTCTGGAACTAGTCTAAATAGCAGACACAATGAAATTTATCAAGCTAACCAGAAAAATTAACATGGGAAATATATGGGTGCTAAGGGCTGGAATGATTTAATACTGTGTGAGCACGCTCCTCTGATGCTTGCAGCTTACAAAACCTGAAAGCTTAGAGGTGGCCTAATCAGCTGAGCAAATAGACAGTTTCCCCTCCTCCCTTAAGAAAATTGGCTGAGTACTGCCAGCTGCTTTGCCAGGTTTGCAGTGTTTTTTCCACTTAGGCAGTCAAATGATCATTCCCTTGTTCCTGCATCAGTTGAGATCCTGAATACTTTGCATGCACATGCCCTGCTGTAAACAGAGGCTCATCCTTCACAGTCTGTTGTGCAAAACCATGTCTGAAGAGGTAAGCACTTGTGTCTGCCCCTTTTCCTCTCCTGCTCAGTTCTGGTGGGTCTGTGCTGTTGGGTGAGCAGGACCATGCTGATGCAGAGCTGTAGGATGCAGTGTTTGAGGCCATTGAAGTTTCTCACCAGCAACAATTCCAGCATGACCAAGCCCAACCCAAAGTTGGAGCCTTGAGTGAGTAATGGCTTGGTAGCTCTGCTACTAATGTGGTGAGGAAAGCAAAAGAATATTTAATTACTTCTTCTGTGGGGGTGATTGTTTCCAGCTAGCATTTTTCCTCTGTTCCCACAGCCACAGTTCGTCCTGGATTCAGCAGTGTCTGATGCTTCTTGTGACTCGCCTGTGGGGAATTGCTTTTTCCGGTTTATGGCGTCTCTGTTTTGTATTACATAGCATGCATGTTTCCTAAGCCAGAAAGCTGAAGCAAAATAACTAGCTTGCAACTGGCTGACAGACAATTAGTTTATATAGCAACCCTCTTTTGCAAGTACCATGACTGATAGTTTACTGTAATATGCTATCTGCTTTCTAGCAAATCCCAATGGTGTGTTTATAACCAAAACCCCCATCCCATCACTGTTCAACCTAGGTCCAAACACTTTCTTTCTGGAAATTAATTGCATAGTTGACCCCATAAGCTATATGCATTTTTTTCCTCTCCTTTTGTGACTCAGATTTGTATCTGTGTAGTTGAACCATTTTTTAGAAGAAGTAATTTAATTTCCCTCCACACTTGGCACAGCTAGCAGAAGAGCACTGTTTTTCTCTGAAAGCTATGGACAGGTAACAAAAGAGTATGTAATATGTGGAAAGGCACATGCACTCACTCCTTTCAGCATAACAAGTTGATTCTCTGTTTCATTTCCTTTGCCTGTTGAGCTTCAGCTCACTGCTTCCATGCTTTTCTCTCAGACATCTTAATCATAGGATAATAGGATAAATTAGTGCTCATGTACGAGCACCAGTATAATTTCTAGAATTTAACCATCCTGATAGAGCCTAGTAACTTGCAGTTAGTACTATTACAAATGCTATTATTAAAATAATTTTGAAACCCTCACCAAACTCTGCGTGCCAGGAGCTCTACAAACACAGAGTAGAAAGCAATCTCCCAGGAGGCTATAGCCATAACATGGACCTTTTGCATTCAGAAATTATTATACTTATAGCACCTGCTTCTTGCTGCCAAACTTTCTTCTAAGACCTAAGCATTCCCTGAGCAAAATGAAGAATAAAATCCATAACTATACATGTTCTTCATCCTCTGTGAGCTGATGTATTTTTCCCACTAGGTTTGAGAGTAAGAAATAAGAACTGAACTTATAACTGTAGGAGGGTTTTAACTAAGAAAAATATGATGATAGCAGGGGAAAGTAAATAGTCAGTCTTTCACTCCCAAGTGTTTTGGCAGAAAAGCTCAATTGTATGCTTTACCTTGTATGCCAAACAGTTTTCTTGGTACCTACACATTTCTGGTGGCTACAGTGAAGTTGTGAAGTAATAGTGAAGATATCTACAATGTGTATTTTGTGAAAGCTGTATTCACTTCTTTGGTAGGAGTATTTAATAAAAACTTTCTCGATAAAACATCCAAGTTTGACTTGGCAGTAATTGGTCTTTTCAGATACCTGAAAGTCTTGATGAGTGTGTTTTATCTACAAAGCACTAATACACAAACAAAACAAGTAATGGGGCTTTCTTCATTTCCCAGTGCTGTTATTATAAATCTTGATTGTTTAATGTAGATATAGCAATGGCTGAGCTTCTAGCTGGCTGTGGCAAGGAGAGGGATTTAGAAGCTCATTTTGTTTGTTGCAGTACACGTTACCAAAGGTGTAAAATCCAGTCTTGTGTAAGGGTTTTCTGAGAATTTGGTAGTTACAGCTGTGTACTTGCACTGCTTCTGCCTTTTGATGTAAAAATTCCTGACAGCAGCATAGAAATAAATGTATTATAGAATCCAAAGCAAGGTTTGGACACAAGTCACATGAAGGTATCTGGTGTTTATTCTAACTACCTTTACCAGTGGCTTCCAGGGAAGAACTGCATTTTCATTCTGCCTCGGTGGGAATTCCAGAACAAGATTATTAATATATATAAATATATATATATAAAGTAATAGACACATGGCACTTCTGGTGATTGTCCAGCAATATGTGATGTAGCTCATGATAGTGCATATACATCCATTCTCTCTATATGTAAATATCTATATATAATTTTAATACATATATATACATATAAATAAATCCCCATTGTCTGTTTTGTTTTGGTATTGGTATATGTAACATATATACACAAAATTGTGGTATTTAAGGTATGGCGTAAGAAAGCTGGAGATGACAACAAACCAGAGTTGTGGCTGGTGGTTTGATAGAGGCAAACTTCTCCACGAAGGACCACAGGGGAGCACTGATGGTAGATGTGGACACCGATGCTCAGTCTTGGGAGCAACCTAAGGGTTTTCCCCCAAGTCAAGACATGCCGATAGAGAACAAGACAACTGAAACTTTTGTGGTAGTGATAGTGTCATTTGTCACCCATTTTCAGAAGGAAACAACAGTTACACAATTGCAGCGTCTGTCAGGGTCTTCCAGTAACTTGTGGACTTGTTACACAACTCGGCAGAGTTGGACAGAGTAGGAGAGGTCCCAAAGATACTAAGTGCTCCTATGTTCTATGAAAAACACTAGCTGGGCAGAGGCCAGAGATACTGACATAATTTTATTTACCAGATTAGAAAGAAATAGGGAGGAAGCAACCCTGGTTTGCTCTGTGTGAAAGCAGTCTGCTGGCCCCTGCGTGAATGTGCAGCTCTGGATTAGTTGCAGCCTGCACTGTCTGCTCCTTAGCTAAAAGCCAAATGAGATAAATGTGGGATGTTGCAGTGTGTGTGTGAGTGGGGCAGGTGAACTTTGGGGACATGGAAGAGGACCGAGGATTTTGTGGGACAGTATGGAAAACCTTGAGGTAGCTGGAGATACTGCTGCATCGGGGAGGACGTAGCAGAGGTTTTTGAGGTTGTAGTGTGTAACTCATAGTGACAATAATTTACAGGAAACAAGAATTTACAACTTGCAAGCAGTTTCTTTGATTTGAAGTGTGACTCTCTTTTTTTTTTTTCATTGGAAAGGGTAAAGATAAATATGGCAAAATCAGGGAGTCGACTTGCGATCCAGACTGAAAAGTTTTGCGTAAAAGAGCTAATGATGGGCTCAGCAGTGTCAGGCTTCTTCACAAGAAGTGGAACTGCAGAGCTGTGGCCCCTTCTTGCAGAAAGGGAGAGCAGCTCTTGCAAGAGGTGGTCCTGTAGGAGAGGGAACAGTGGCAGACTGCTCACATGGACAAGCAAGCGGTGGGAAGCACCGGGTGAATTCTAGGAGGTACCTCATACGACAGACATTCTGTGCATACCAAACACCTATTCGTATTTATTTCCGGAAGTATGTTGGATGTGTTATAGTACTAGGAGTCTTTTATGTCAGGAATCTTCTTATCTTTAACTTCCATTGCAACAAGAGGACTGGCAGTTGGTAAAGGCATATTGCTGTGTTCCTTATTTTGGCTCTCACTGCACAGTGACCTGTCTGAATTAGCTAGCTCAGATAATGTAATGCCTGATAGGTACAATGCCCTTGAATGATTTAATATATTTGCTACTGGTCTTCAAAAGGTCTTATGTTTTCGGAGTAGGAATATGCTTCCTGAAAAGAAGCTCAACCAGTGAGGCTTAATTACAAATATGGAGCTGATTTAAGAAAAGAGGAGGGGAAAAAAAAAAGACAAGAAAAGAAAAAAGAAAAAAAAATAGAGAAAGAGTATGCCTAGGGATGCTCAACCTCTCAAAACACACCAATGGTGGAATGAGACAGAAACGTGACCATAAAGATCAGTAGTATTTTGAGTGGCTAAACCCAGCAGATTTGCAGTTTACCTGACATTCACTAAGAAAAGTAGCTTCAACCTTGACTAAATAATATCTCTCTTAAAACCAAGTTCCAAAGTCTCTAGAAGTTAATGAAGCAAGGATTTCTCTGAACTTCAGAGCCCACATTATTTCAGGACTGATAACTGTAGTGAAGTTTTGCTATAGAATGGCAGAAGTTCTAAGTGAAGGCACAGAAATGTTGTAATTTAATCATATGAATATGTAATTTTCTGTATTTGTGATCATCACTGAACACCAAAAAAATGTTTGTGGTATTGTTATTGTAAACCTTTTTCCTAGATCAATTGTTTCTGTAATGGTTTAACCCCAGCTGGCAACTAAGCACCCTGCAGCTGCTTGCTCACTGTCCCCGCAGTGGGATGGGGGAGAGAATCAGAAGAGTAAAAGTGAGAAAACTTGTGGGTTGAGGTAAAGACAGTTTAATATGTAAAGTAAAAGCAAAGCAAACCAAGGAATTAAGTCATTACTTCCCATTGTCAGGCAAGTGTTCAGCCATCTCCAAGAAAACCAGACTCCATCACATGTAGCAGTTACTTGAGAAGACAAATGCCATTACTCCAAACATCCTCCCCTTCCTCCTTCTTCTCTCAGCTTTTGCACCAAGCATGACATCATACGGTATGGAACGTCCCTTTGGACAGTTTGGGTCAGCCATCCTGGCTGTGTCCTTTCTCAACTTCTTGTGCATCTGCAGCCTTCCCCCTGGAAAGTCCTTGACTTGGTATAAACATTGCCTGGCAACAACTAAAACATCAGTGTATTATCAACATTCTTCTCGTACTAAATCCAAAGAACAGCACTATACCAGCTACTAGGAAGAAAATTAACTGTATTCCAGCTGAAACCAGGACAACTTATCTTTTAATTTATCTGGTTTAGATGAGTTTAAGACCCAAGATTGTATGACAGTAATGTAAACTAATATAAATCCTGGTAGTAGAGGCATTAATCGTCAAATGAACTAGCTTTTTCTGAGAAGAAAGGTACTCCACATTAAATGGAGATGAAATCACTACAAAGAATTTTCTTAGAAATTGAAAATTGCTTTTATTTGTCTATAAAGCTGTATGGTCTTTGAAAACTGAGTAGACTAGTCAGGAAACTATATGTACATTCAGGTCATCTGACTTTTTATTCTCATATGTGACTGTCTGGTAGACCCAAACAGATTGGTTGTCCCAGACTATGTACTCTGGCCTCCAGTCTCTCTGACTGTAGCAATCCATGCTGTCTACTCCCTTCCACATCTGATCTTTCAAATATCTGTGGATCACGCACTCTAGCAAAGACAGCTCTAGCCTCAGCCAGCTCAGCTATCCTCCTAGTTCTGCACCCCCAGCCTCCTTAAACAAGGTAGTCCCAGCTCTTCCTCCATACTCCCCTTCTTGTGCTCCTATATGGCTTAGTACATTCCTGCACCCATCAGAGAAAGAATAAGCCATAGAGCATGTCTGAAAATGAAATGCTCCAGGGTTTTGGTTTTTTTTTCCTTTTTTTCGTAATTGAGTTTCGGTTTAGCATTTTACTGTCAGCTCGAGCAAGTGACATCTGGTTAGTACATTGTGTTACCAGTTCCAAAATGCTTCCTTTTATGGAGATCAGTTGACACGAGCTGTCCTTACTTTGCTTGAGCACTACTCTGAAAGCACTGGCCCTCACCTGCAGATATTGATTCGTCATCATTATTATCATAGCAGATATTGCATCATGTCATCCCAGCTGATGTAAGTTCTGGAATAGAAAGAGTGGAGAAAAAAAAAAACCCACACACAAAAACCCCAACAGAACAAACCTGGGTGTGTGTTAATAATTTCTCCCACATATAAACTTGGTTTTGGCTTGAGGGATGCCAGGATTAAGATTAAACCTCCCTTCTAAAAACTCAGGAAGTGCTGATGCAGACTTTAGCAATGTTTCCTGTAGGCTGAAACTAACATCTGAATCTGAAAGGGGGAAAAAATGCTTACTCAAAAGTACAAGGATCTGAAATGTTTTCTGGGTTTTTTTTCAACTTTGTGATACAAAAGGGGAATAACAGTCTTTAAGGACAGAAAGAGTGGAATTTTTCTTGTGGTAAAGGGGGATTTTCTTGTCCACATGAAATCCTGTTAACCTCAAGCCATATTGTGAAGGTAGTACAATAAAATCTACAGAAATTACTAGTCTAAACACTGGGTAAGATTAACTATCTCTGTCTTTGCAGCAAGGAGAATTGCTCTGTGTTGAATACTGATATTTTTGTACTTATAGTTCTCAGTCATCCTCTCCTGGGTGGGTTTTTCCCCCCCCACTTTTTCTGTGATACCATACAACTTTGCAGTTCCAGTTTTGCCTCCAAAAGCTTTCTGGTTCTTGGTCAACTTTATTACTGAACCTCCTTTTAAGGGAATGAAAATTGAGAGACCATCGATAGTCAGAATTGATGCTAGTTCACAACTCTTCTAATTGCACACTGAGGACAATATGATAATGTGTGTCAAAGTATTTAATCTATCAGGATTTTGGGAGTCTTATGTTTATCTATTGTCAGCCTTGTTTAGGAAAAAAAAAAAACCTCCTGACCATGAATACATGCTTTTTAAATGAATGGATAGGTTATGATTTTTTGGAACTTTTTTTCCTGGAAATTAGGATAGTTTAAAGATTTTCTTGGAGATCTGAACAGCTGAAGGAACTTACAAACTGCACTGAGGCTGTTAGGTGACTGGACTTCTTTTAATTTAAAATGTTCATTCTTGATCTCTTAGGAAGTTGTGAGCAACATAGACGCTAAACTTTTGTTGAATATAGTCTACGTAGATGTATGACTGCTATTGCCTCCACGTATTTGACTTTACAAGATGCAGGCTGGCCACAGGTGGAATGGAAAGGGTGGATTCAAGTTTGAAGAAGATTGAACATTGCTGATGATATGATGGTCTAGAATTGTAACGAGGACTGTTTTGGTTTTTGGGTTGTTTGTTTGTTTTTTTTCTCCTAGGATTTTGTAGGAAAACTAACCAGTCTGGATGAAAGATTGAGAAGAAAGAAACTTGGAAGTGATCAGCTTCTGGTGATGGACTGGCTTTCTCTAGACAGCGAAGATGCAGCATGAGCACAAAATGTGCTTAGCATCCAGTTTGACCTCTTTTTACAAGGGCTGCAGAAACAGAGGGGCTGTTTCCCTGCTCCTTTCCCTCTCAGGTGAGCTGAGAGCTAAAAGAATGAGCCCACTAGGAGAGGGACTTTTTACAAGGGCATGTAGTGATAGAACAAGGGATAATGGCTTTAAACTGAAAGACGGTAGATTTATATTAGATACTAGGAAGAAAATCTTTCACTATGAGGGTGGTGAGGCACTGGAACAGATTTCCCAGAGAAGTTGTGGATGCCTCATCCCTGGAAGTGTTCAAGGCCAGGTTGGACAGGGCTTTGAGCGACCTGGTCTAGTGGAAGGTGTCCCTGCTCATGGCAGGGGGGGATTAGAACTAGATGATATTTAAAGTCCCTTCCAACCCAAACCGTTCTGTAATTCTGTGAATAAAGCTGGACAATAGTGGGACTATCAGCTTAACGATGTGCAAATATTCTGCAAAAAATTAGGATTAGTTAAATTGCTTTTATCTAAAACTCATTCTGAAGTGAAAACAGATACTGAACATTATGACTTCACTGGGATGCAAAGCTCTGGCACTTCATTTAAAAAGTACTTGCTAAAATGACTTTTTTGGGGTTTTTGTCCTCTTTGTTTCGTCTTATTCTATCCTGTACCGTTTTCCTGTACCATCTCCACATTGCTCCTTAATGGCTAGTTCCACAGGCTCTTACTCCTCTGTCCTCAAACTCTCATTCTCCTCCTTAACATCTGCTGTTTCTAATCTCAAGTTCCCATGTCCTCCCAGAACCCACAGCGTGGTGTAGCCATAACTCACGGCAGCTCTGCAGGACACAGTGTGACAGCAAGCAGAGGGGCTGACAAAGGGGACAGGTTGGAGGTTGGAACACAGCACAGCGCTCTGCTGTTCCCACCTGCCTCTGCGGGGGCAGAGCATGGTCTCCCTTCTTTGGGAGGCCACATAGGGGGGTGGCACATGGATGTACAGAGCTGTCCAGAAATAGCCATGTGCACCACAGAAAAATCGGAGCTTTTTTGACTTTAATTGCCTCGCTTGGAAAAACAGTCATTTGGAATCAAACCAAGTGGGGTATTTTTCTTTCCATTTTTCAGAAGGAAATGTACATTATCTGTTTCTTGGTATTTTAAAGTTTTATATTAGTTCAAAATCATTAGCTTAATTTCAAAACAAAAATAAAATAATTCAATTATGAAAAATGGAAATTAATCATAAAGATTTGTTACTATAAAATTTGTTTTTTAGCCCCGGCAGAAATAATATAAATTTCCTAGATGTTTTTAGCAATCCAAATATGTATCTTTTCAGCAATTTACAGTTTAGTCTTATTGTGAAAAAAAAACCCTCTTTTTTCTGCATATTATTATGTATAGTTTGTCTAATAACCTCAATAATGAAAAGCTCTTCCTAGCTGGGCTACTGACAGTGTGTATTATGGTTTATTTAATATTTTAATCCTATAATTTATTTGGATGGATGATTTGATGTCACCAGGGAATGAAAAATGCAGTCTATTTTAAGGCTGCTGTGCGCAGTTTGTGTGTTGAATTTACATAAACCAGACGTTGAAAATAATGATATTCCTACCACTGGGCTCTCATTTTACTTGAGACTTGAGTCATTGGGTTTGGCGATTATCTAGGAGCAAAGCCCCTAAATACTGCTTCTTTTTTCTAATGGTGAGAGTTAAAACCTGCATCCTGCCACTCCTAAAAGTAGTTGATCATTCTGCATTTTGCAGCTAAATCATCCCTGGTGTATTAGCTTTACATACACTCTGAGGTTTGTGTTTTGGTTTGGTTTGGGGTTTTTTGTTGTTGTGTGTTGGGTTTTGTTGTTGNCCCAAGAATTATTTTGCCTCATAAAAAGCAATTTAATTTGTGCTTGCTCAATTACATGTCTTTTGACTTGATAGGGGTCGTATCCATAGGTACTAGATCCCATAGAAAATATCACATATAATTCAGAATTGAAACTAAACATTAGTTCTTTACTGAAGAGGCCATTAAATCTTGTAGGAGTTTGGTCTACGAAGCTCTTTTGTTGAACTCTGTTCTTCTCTGATGGACAGCATAATATCTAACTATTTATTGCATGAATGGGGGCAAAACTGATCAGGGAAACTCCCAGTAACCTGCTGGGCAGAGCTGGATTGAAGAGATACAGATCCTCAGCCTCTTGGAAACGGGTTGAAGGGGAGGGTGGCCTGTATCCCAAAAGTCATATAGAGTTCAGGAGCCTGGGACACTCCTTTTTGCAAAAAGCATGGCCAGAATCAGCGCTGAGACTCCTAATTATGCTATGCAACTTTTAAAGACATATTGAATGTGAGACTGAAGAAAGGCAATGTGTGCTGGCATTATTGTCATTATTGTCTTTTATTTTCTCTACAAAGCGAACCTCCCCCTTAAAAGGCAAGCTTCTGTGAACAAGATTTAGGAGCCTTAGATGCTACCATTTTCCTTAGGGAAGAAGGAGACAAAATCCTAATGGATTATTTTGACTGGGAAACCAGTTGAGGCATGAGATGTGTGGAAGCAAAGGAAACAATGAACTGGCAGTGGAACTGAGCAGGATGCAGAAGGAAAGAAGATTGGGATAGCAGAGCTGTAGGATGTGACTTATGGAGGAGGAGGAAGATGGCTTAAGGTGAGCTGCTGGATCATGAGTGAGGCTGGGAGAGGAGGCTTGTAACAGCTGGTTAGAACTGCTTACTGCTGAACTGCCTAAGATAACTTGCCATTATGACATGTACACCCACAAGAAGGTAAATGAAAGTAGACTGCAAGGGTGAGTAATTTTTTACTGCTTATAGAAGTATTTTCTCACTTAGAGGTTAGAGATGTGTTCCCTGTCATCTTAGTTTAATTAGAAACACTCCTTTTATATATTAAAAACTTAAAAGAGGATACTGAAAAACTGTCAAAGAAAGTAGATCAGCACCATAATCTCACCCTCTCCACTAAAGATAGCTAAATTCCTTGCCACCATAAAACTCTGACAGAACACTTCTTGGAGAATACTTTTGATACTTTAAAATCTTGGTTTTACGAGAAATATGGCTTTTTATGGTTCCTCACTAATGTATTGTAACATAAATCACTGTAAGATAGCAGCAGTCTAGCATGCGGCTCAGGTCTGCCAGGTAACTTCTCAAAGGAAGCAGCAGAAGATTCCTGTAATGTTCCCAGTGTACTCTGCTTTCCAGGTAAGCTTAGAATATTTACAAAGAAAAACAAAATATTACTGATAATGAGAAGACTCATTGTCCAAACATCTATTGAGTCTGGCTAATAATAAACACAGCAGCAGGACCAGGATATTAACTGACTTTGTTGGATCGTTCCTCTATCCTGCTCACACTCAGTGACTGAGATATGTTCCCAGATTTTTCTTGAGGAGAAAAAAATCCTACTGCTCTCACTCCCTAGCCAGATAATTTGCATCTTCACCAAAAATTTAATTATCAACCCACTCTCTTTATATGTTGATTTAAAAAATTTATTTTATTTTTCAACAAATAGAACAGCAAATCCTAAGTGAATCAGTATATAGCTGTGCAAGTGGATTGGGACAACAGGCTTTATGGGCTTCTGAAAATCTAGGTCAGAGTGTATTCAAATTCTGACTGATATAATTGCTTCTGGTGGCAGAAAGTCTAATAGAGCAAAGCTGTTTGCACTTGAATGTCAACTCAAATGCTTCCCATACCAAGGGTTTTGATGTCCTCCCCGCCCCCAGTTCCTTCACAGGCAGCATAGATAATCAAGAAGTCTGGGACACAATGTCTTCATTGAGCAAATGGCTCTTGGCGCTTTGTCCTTTCATTCTTTCAGACAGATGAACAGGCTGCTTGGCCTTCCAGCAGACGGTGAACTGCATCTGGCTGAAGGTGAAGAGAAAGCATAAGGGTGGAGGACATACATGCATATAGGGTGAGGTATCTCCAGTCCCTTTGATTATGGCACTATGGGCATTCCAATAGTGTGTTCAGCCTGGCTTAAGCCACCTTCTGATTCTGTTACTACAGACATTTGGCTTCAGCTCAGGCCCTAAAAACCCGTGAGCTGTTGGAGGCCAGCACAGAGACAAGAACTCACTGAGGTCTGTGGGCGCTGTTTGAAGCTGTGAGCAGGAGATTGGACCAAGTGATCTCCAGGAGTCCCTGTCAGCCTCCAGAACTATGTCGTTTCCTCTGTTTCCAGAGCAGCCTGAGCCAGCCAGCTTAGTGCTGGTCCATGCCAGGCACTGCTGTTCCCTAGGGGAGGTGGGCAGCTTCTCAATTTTCTCCAGTTCTTTCTCTGCTGATTCCCAGTATTACTCACCCTTAATACTGGTCAGCTTGCACAGTTGGAAGAGCAGCAAAGAACCCCAGCAGGACTCTCTCTCAAGTGCAGAGACTCTTACTTTACTTTCTGCTGGCAGGTGAATGTTCATTTTTTTTAACCTTGGCAGTGTTGTTCATGGAGTTACAAAACTGGATGACAATGCTCTCCAAGAAGAGTCCTGACCCCCTTCTCCCTGCTCCCGTTGCGATGTGATGCAGTGGCACCACTCTTCTCCTTTTTGGTGATGTAGCTCTGCCAGTCACCATTCTGCAGCATCTGCTGCAGGATTGCTGACCTTGTGAACTTGTTTGCAGGCTGTCAGCAGAGCGTGTGTATGGCAGGGAGCACCATCATCCCAACAGGAGAGTGCTTACTGGGGAGCAGTGAATCACTTTGTGGGGGCTGTCAGCATGCTTGTCCTTCATCACTGTAAGTGCTGGAGCTCCTGACACCCACTCAGCTGGGAAGAGGCCCTGCCAGCACCTGGGACACATCAGTGCAGGGGTCTGCTCCAAGTTCCCAGCTGCCCAGGGAGCTTTGCCTCAGCTTTGGCTTCTCCCTTGCGATGGGTGGGAGCGGGGTTGTGAGAACCAGGTAGGACTGGGTACTGGGGACATTGGGAATGGCCTTTTCAGGCAACTGGGCTGGAAGGAGAACAGCTCACAAGATTATGTGATATCTGCACTGTGCTGGAGAGGGATTCGGTGCTCACAGCCTGGATTGAGAAGCCTGTCTCTGCTTGTTGTTACTGATTGTTTATTATCATACCGCCTAGGAATTGTGCTTGTGGATGAAGACCTCTGTTATGGCTGAAACTGTGTAAGTATACGGTACCTACAACATCCTCCCTTCTCCTCTCACACCCCCTCCAATACAGTGTATGCACTGAGTGTAGAGCATGGAGTAACAGGAAGGTCCAAGCAGTTGGAAGGAGATAGAGAGGCAATTTTTGTCACCACTCTCATCCATTTACCATAGCAAAAGACATTCTGTATTCTTGAGAAAAGACAGTAAAATGCTTTTGCATTTGTTTAGTGGGAGCTCCTTGCAAGTGTGAGTTTTTGCAAGAGGTGTCTTCCTGAAATGGACAGTGGTGATGAATAGGCTGGCTGGTGCTGGAAAATAATCTTTCTATACAGATGGATAATAGGTAGAAACGTCAAAGGCCTTGAAAAGGAAGATAAAGAGCTTTGATTTCATGTGGTACCGTTGGGACAAATAATGGAAGGATGTAATGGAGAAAACATGAGAAAGCTGATTTTTACAGCTGTTTCAAGGTGGTTTGGAGCAGGGCAAAACTGTGCTTTGGTAACTCCCAACAAAAGGACTTTGCAATACTTGACATGATGAGAACATGGATAGGATTTTTGGCTGGCTGGCTGGGGTAGGAAATGTCTTAGACAGAAAGAACTGCTGTGATTTAGCTGTGGGTTGATCCTGAAGACTCAAAGAGGAGCCAGTCTCCAAGTCTCTTCCCTTGGTTTTGGGCAGACAAAACTCATAGCTTCAAGTGAGGAGGCAGGAGAATAAAAGGAATTAGAAGCTTTATTGATGATGCAAATATACTAATATTATTGTTATTATTTTTTTAAAGAATACTTTGCAACACATCTGAACTTCATTATTCCTTTCACAATAGCCCCTTCATTATTTTTTGAGCTTAAACCAGCCATTTGGTGAGATACTTAGTGAGAGTTTCTTCTCTTTGTTGTCAAAAGCACAAGTCCATTAATTAATGTATTTGTTCTAGTTAGTTTTATTGAAGCTGCCAGTTTGTAGTGTGGCAACAAACATTTTCTGTGACATCTAACATATGACTGATGAGTTGGATTGTTTACACGGGGTTAGTTGGGGAAGCGGTTGCCAACTCTGAAAAGCACACAGCGGAAAAATAAGGGTTTGATTTCAATTAAAAGTTAAGCCTGTCTGGATAAAAGTAAACAGTTGTATTACAGCTCTTATTTTACAAGAGTTTTTTATAGCTCTTTATTGAACAGTCTTGCCCATGGTGTGCATTACAGTTCATTGGCACTCTAGTATGGCAGTTTCTTACAGCGTTACTGCCTTTTAACTCATTTCCCTTTTCCATTGTACATTAACTGCCTTTTCAGTTTTAGGAAAAAAAAAAAAAAGTTTTATGTACATTAGATTGCAACTTGTCAACAAACTTCCGGTATCTTTCTAAGTTGTCTGGTAAAATTATGAGACCAGATAACAACACTTAGAGGTAGAAGATAGGAAATGGCTGTCAGGGTGTGCCTTGTACATAAAGAAAAATGAACAAGGGATGGAAGGAAGGTAGACAAAAGGTCAGATCTGCTGAAATTAGACTGTGGTTAAAATACTGACTCATAGGAATATAGTAAATGGCAATGACTTAATATATAGGAGGAGGCTAATTTTGTTACAAGTGTTTCATTTTTTTTCCACTGAGAAAAGTGAAAGGCAGGGGGAAGAGACAAGCAGAGATCGTGGAGTGTTAGACAAAAGTTTAGAGAAAACAGTGGAAATCATAAGACAGAGAGTTTTGAACATCACTGGAGCATCTGGTGCCTAGTAATGAACAATGAGAAAATTAAATGTACTTTCGTGTACCCCTAAATTCTAAAAAAAGAGGATGTGGTGTTTGCAGCGCGGAACTATCACTTGCAAGAGTAAAGATGGTGGTTTTTTAAGGGTTAGTTCTGTCACGTTTTGTTTCCCTGAGTTTGATCTGGGCAAATATAATGAAGGTGAAAGCGATTAGAACACTAAAATGTACCTTAGGTTATTTGTAGTTTGTCAGATACCAGTGAAAGATATTTAGTGAAAGCTAAGATGAACCAGTGCTGAATGATGCAATGACCCTCTCGCCATCTTCCTAGTAGGGCTCAGTTTCTCTTTAGCAAGGGCTTTTCTTCTTCAGACATACTGAGAAGATGACAGCTTCTCACAAGTACACATACTATGACAGGAAACAGTGTCTGTTCTGCAGGAAGCTTGGAGGGAAGTCTCTTGTCTCTTGCATTAAGCAGACTGTTTGTGCCTCAGATATTGGAATACTCAGCATCATGTCCACCGCATATGTGAGAGGGAATTCCATCTATACTTGGTTTTCATTTAGAGTAATAAAATCAGAGTAATTTAAACATTTATTTTTTTTTCAATGTTTTAGAACCTAAGTGTTATATTTTAAGAATATTTGGTTTAGTAAAAGCACAGAAGTAGGTCTTGTAGCCCTGGAAGTTTTTTTCATTTTTTTAATGGATTTGCACAGTTGTTTGTTTGTTTGCCAGATGGACTAGAAATTTCTAAAGCTGTGACAGTTGGAAATGTAACCAGATGCCTGTACTGTTGGGATTTTTACACTGCAGTTTGCAAGTTCTCCCATATGAGAAAATCTTTTCTATGCCCTGTGAGAAAGTCTGGCAATGGAAGTCTGTCTTGGCTTTGTAGGCAGACCGATTCATGAACTAGCAGCACGTGTGAGTTGTAATGGGATAAAGTCAAAACCATCTACTCACCCACAGGTGAGCTGAAACTATTTTTTTTCACCTCATCTGGCACACAGATGCCAGTCAGGCAATTAGTTCCTCATGGCCCTGAATTCAGCAGCCACAGGAGGTGGCTCCGATCTCTGGATGACATACAGATTAGTTCAGTCACAATACAAGGAAGTGCAATGACATGGGGGAACAAAATAAGGTAACATATTTCCTCCTTTCCTGTGCTGGAGACAGGAGCTCATCAGGGCAATGACACGAGCACAATTTAGGCAGTCCTGTGGGCGATTCCCCTTGCCTGCCAGTTCTGAGTGGCTGGTAAGTAGGGAGGGACGGTTGCCCTCCCTGTAGCTGGGGGATCTGGTTTCATTTAATCTTCTGAGTCTGAACTTGATTTTACAGTTGGAATTTTTTTACTGGTCAGAATTAGACCCAGAATGTATAATTTTTGCTTGATGATGAAATAGTCTCATTAAGTGCAAAACACATAGCAAAGGTTGAATTTTGATCAGATCAGATTTTTGAGAGGATTCAGTTCACATGCAGAACAATGCACAGAAATACAAAGCTACAAAATTAAAAATATAAATGGGAAGCAGCTTACAATGATGAAGACTAACATTAAAGTATAAAAAAAATTGAAGAACATGTTTAGTCATATTTAGACATGTTTAACACTGTTCCCTGAAAAATTCACGCAAACCACGTTGTAGGTAATTTGCTATAGAGATTGGCAAATACCCAACTAGAGACTTTGACTCTTGTTAGCTCAGCAACTACAAGGAAAAGTGAAACTTTGTGTTATCTGATTTTATTATAAGCAAAAGGGGAGAAATTACAGAGCCAAACTATCAGTGGTTTTTTGTTTGTTTGTTTTTGTTTTTTTTTTTTTCAGTTTGACCTTAGAATAAGCTTGACTATAGAAAAAATACTCTGTCTGGTTGGTTTCCTCTGATGACAATGTAGCTTCTTTTACAGTGAAAGGAGAAAATACCTTTTGAAGGAAACTATGAACATAAACACATGAAACTCAATGTGGGAACTTTGGCAGGTATAGCACATAAAACTACATCTAAACCATCTCTTCCTTTTTGGTTTTACCCTGCCTAGAGTACTTACTGACTGTGCTGCTTTTATGTTACATTTCCTGCTATGGTTTTCAGCTGTAGGAGATTTTTTTTGGTAAAAATTTCCCAGTAGAAAGTTTGTGTCAAAAAATTCTTCTTGCTTACCTTTGCAGATAGAGTACGCAGTACAAAACTGTGAAACATGGTTATTTCATGAGTGGAATTTCACAGCCTAGTGCCCCTCTATGGTAAGCACAACTCTGCGTGGTTTGTCTTTGCACTTTGGCATCAGGACACCTTGGGAAGCATAGTATATGATATGGGCTGCCTTGGCAATATAAACGTTCTCTGCTTCCTTGTCCTGCATTGTGGAAAGTATATGTTGTAGTCAAGCTCAAACTTCTCCCTTGATTTTAGTGTTATTTTTTTAGTGTTAATAGGTTCTGGGTTTGTTGTTTAATAGGTTAGGCGTGTGGAAGCAAACTTTCCAATCTCAGGCAAGCAGCCAAAAAAACCTTAGCTCCTATGTACACAGCGACAGAGACAGCTCTTGGAGAGCTCCAGGTAGCTCAGGGAACTCAAGATCAGTGAAACTATTTGATGTGATATTTAGCTACTCTAGAATATTAATTTGTGGTACAGTAATTAATTATCTTTTTTCACATATTCCTTTTCTATTTTACTATGTTGTATTCCTTCAGCATTGTGTTAGTATTGAAGACATACCACAACACTTCTTAATACCAACACTTTTACAACTATGTCTGTCAGACACACTCATTTCCTATCTTGAAATTATTGTTTTAGGAAATTGTCCCTTAGTGTATGGACTAAGATCTTAATGACCTCTCTTATCTTTAGTGTTTTAGAAAAAATAAAATTAGTGCAGAAATAACTTTCAGACTAAAGATTTTAAAATTTCCAGAGCAGATTAGCAATAATGTAGTTGCCAAAACCACAATGTCTTATGAGTAAGGTCACAGCTAAAAAATGAAAACCAAAAAAACCCTATTGCTCAAAGGCTGCTCTTATTTAAGTGAAATTTCTCCTTGCTTTCGTATCAGATTTCAGATATATATAAAATAAAGGATATTGCACTCTGCAACTAAAATAAAGCTGCCAAATACCTTTTATTTTGGAGAATATCACCCATTCCAGAACCAAAATTACCACTATTCTGCACACATCTATTTTTCCTTCAGCTTTATTATCAACAATTGCTCATTTGAAGAACTGTGAACCAAGGTTTTACCATACTCTCACAGAATAGCTCCTAGAGGAATTTACTGTGGTGGAGGAAGCAACTTTTTCATGATCACATGTGATGACATCCTGAGTCTTCCTTTTGCATCACATCCAGCTTCCATGGAAGACTGAGAGCTTTAAACTGGAAACAAAATAATCAAAAAAGCCAAACTGTTTGTCTCAACATAAAGGGTTTAACTATTCCTTAGTTCAAGCTCAACGAGTAGAGCCATATCTTGTGAATGATCTACTCAGTTGATTTCATTCTTTTTCAGCTCACAAACCTTTTGGTTTGCTTTTTAGTTGTTATTGTTATTACTACCAGTATTATTGCAGTGCTAGGAAATGATAGTTACAGAGAAGGACTCTGTTTTGACAAGATTCTGTAAGTATCACAACAAGGAAAAGTTTTTAAGCAGGTTCTTGAAAGAGAATAGCAATTTTCATTTTGCAAATATTAACAAAGAGCTCCTCCAAGTTTCAAGTGCAAAGTAGATGTGAAGACAAAAGCAGAAGTTTAAAAGTGTAAAATGTAAAGTGTAATTATTAGGCAACAAGCATCACTGGCAGTGAACACTGAAATCTGATCTTGATATTATATGAGAGATGGCAAACAAATGGTTCACGTGATGAAAAATCTTGAAGATGAAGATCAATAGTCTATGTGTGATGCACTACAACAAAGTAAATATACAATGAGGACTGAGAAGTTCAAACAGAGGAAAGAAATTAACTTTGAAATAGCGTAGAGGCCACATATGGACAGGCCAAGAGTGTTTTTCTTAAGGAGAAAGACATTACAGTGATATGACTATCTGGAGAGAAAGTCTTAAATATTTAAAAGCTTAAGGAAGGATATATCTTGGTGGTGGTGTATGAAAAGAATTTGCAAGACTTAATATGAGGACTGAAGGACAAGCAAATGTCAGAAAGAGTATCATGAACATTATAGTGATGGCAATGCATCTTATCCTTTGTACCTGACAAAAAGGATGACTGATATCTGAAAAGGAATTATGAGCCCTTTTTAGAGTCTGTTGGGCTTGAGATGTCGTCTTAACATCTGTAAGAAGATGCTTGGCACATGGAAGAAAGTTTTTCTTGGGACAAAAATACCTAGTCTTGAGTGGTTTGTAAATTTTATGATTTACTAGACTTAAATGGAGAAGTGGGGAGTATTGTCTATAACAGATGATACTCAAGAAGGGTTCTCAGGTTGCTTATAGCCTGAGAGAAGCTTCTTTAGAGTGCCAGGATTGGAGAAGAGGTAGAGTGGCAAGGGAAGAAGCTGCTTCCAGGTGGTGACTTCACAGAATATGCTCAATAAATTTAGAGGTGAAAGGCAGAAGGAAGCCAGGGATGTGCTTGGACGTGGTTCCTATAGGAGATACCTCATATCACTTGCAAGGCTCCCGCTCTGAATGAGCCTTTCTAGGAATCTATGAAGGCAACCTTGTGAGGTTACTCGTCAGACTTCACAAATGCTTTCCAAAGTTTGCCATTGTATACTCAGGAAAAAAAAGTTACACTACATGATTTGAACTGTGTCTGAAAATAGAAGCAATGAAACATGGTTTGTTGAGAGCAGTTCATGTTATACTTGAAACTTCTTGAACAGTTTGGCTTAGACTGACCCAATCCTGAACTCAAACACAATGGAAAAAATAGTATTAAAACAACAGTGAAAGAGGAAAACTAAAATCCAAACTAACTTTCACTGTTGGCTTCAGGAAGGATGGAGATGACGGATTCAGGAATGAACAACTAAATTTTAGCAAAGAAGGGAAGGAAGCCAAGCAGACTACAAATTAAACTGTTATAAGAATGAGTAACAGAGTTTGTAGGAAGTTGTATTGTTTTTTGCTAGACCAGACAATGTTGTTGGAAAATAACACACAACCCGTTTTTTTCAGCAATATAGAATTGCCTAGTAAAATATAATACCTCACATAACGGCTTTTTCAATCTCAAAGGGTGTTCAAAACCCAAATACGTGATGTGGGGTTGATATTAAATAGAGCTTTTCCCCTTCAAGTATAGATATAAAGGTTGTTTCAGAGTAAGATTTAACTTTGATACTAAAATAATATGAATACCTGGAACCAAAGCTTTTCCTTTAGTAGCTTAACAGCTTTTTTTGACCTCCAAAAAGCATTCTTGCTAATTGTATTCTTTGGTTGAAACTATTAATGGTTTTGGTTAAATTGGTTACAGGTTTCAGTTATCACAAAAGTTATATATATCTCGGGGCTTTAATTTTAGGTCTGGAAACATAGATAAGTCCAAGTGTTAGTATACCAAAACATAAGAAACACAGGCACCTTTGCAACATTTCTAGATCAGGCATAGGGTAGATTTCATAGTCATATTTAATTTTAAAACTAAATTTATTGATAATTCTTAAGATATAATCTATAACAACATTTAATGTATTCATAAAGCACTTACATTAATAATTATCGTATTAATTAATACAAACACAGTTAAAACAATATTACAGATTAATATTGTACTTTATTATATTACATTAACATTTTAATTTATTTTAATTTTTAACATATTGAGAATTAACTTGCTGGCAGCTAAATTTAGTGAGAGCATAAACATCAAAGGGATGTTTTACAATTTAACTCCTGAAAAACATCAGGAGAGACTTATAAAACTGTTGTTGCTATCTCAGCTATGACAGGTAAACAAACAAAAAGTAGTACAAAAAAAAACCACCGAAGACTTTCAGAAATTGTGTCTTTGGTTTTTATTTTTTTTTCCCCTCCTCATTAATGACTTGACAGGAAGTTTCCTAGCATGCATGTTCTTTCATTCAATCAATTTTCTTTCAAGTGCAGTATGAAAGCTTGGCTAAGCAAATAAAATGGGAAAATGTAATTAGCAATGTCAACCTTAACAAGGAAGTGAAGTTATCGTCATACCAGTTCTGAATAGCATTTCTTTCTTCATCTTTCCATGAACAGAAGGAGACCGCTTATATTATTCGACTAAAATTAACATTGACATCATCATATGAGCTAGCTCCTTTCCTGCCCCATCTCTTGTCTCTCAAAGCACACCCTTGAAAGCTGGATCTGGTGACATTACATATGTGTTCCTAGAAGACCCTGTCCAACTGGTACTGGCATAGGTTCCCCTCCTGCTCAAGTCTGTCTTGTTCACACAAGGAGGAAGCCTGTACTGCCTGTAAAGGTAGGCTTTGAACTTGCACCAGTGGGAATGGTTAACACCAAGTTCAACGACCAACTGGGATTCCTATGCTAGACCTAGACAGTGTGCTGCTTGGGATTAGATTTAGTGTTTGAGACAGCTGGAGATGGTGATGAAGATTTACTGGTGGAAACTACAAGAACAAAGAGCTGACTAACTGCTTCAGAAAGTATTTTAGTTACATCTGATAATGACTGAAGTGCTTCATTTCTGGTTATAGACATGGGTAAATTAGGGTTGCAGTTAGGGAGATGATCGAAGAAACCCAGGCCCAGAGAAGATGTTTTACTGCTGGATATTGTCAGGTAGAACGGGATCCTAAGCACCTGGGAACAAATACCTCATGCTTGTTTCTTGGACATGTTGAAATATCTGCACTGTGTATATAAGGCTGAGTTCAAGGACAACATTTGAGAAAGTAGGTCTGGGAGAGCAAGGTTTCTTTTTTGATTCTGTAACATCTGTGAAGATAAAAGGAATACTAGGATATCTGAAAGCAAACAGCTCTCATTGCTTTCTCAAACTCAAATCTAGTCCCAAAACTTAAGGTAGCTTTAGCACCGTATGGTGCCTCAGTCAGCTGCAGAAAACAAAGTCTAGAAAGAGGACTTGCTGTTTCATCATGAAATGTTTATGCTAATGCAGCAAGAGAGAGCTTCTATGGCCAGTAAAGGTTATGTTGAATTTAGGGTCTGCTGAAGAAGGGTTAGAGTGGGGTTTTGGCTTAGAAATAGACTTCAAGCAAGCAGAGTCTGGAAAACTGTATTTAATGTTAGAAACTATAGTGCCTGAGAGATGGAAATGAGAGTCAGTGTTCTCTGCCATATTGCAGGTACTGTGGAGACAGCTGTACCAGGCATAAGGGTAGGGTTTTGAAGGATTTGGTTGGGATGATAGCTGGTCATTACTTTTTAATTGCATGCACCTAAGGCAACTGTTTTTATTTGAGCTTTCAATGTCTTTAGATCTGCAAGAATTTCTGCTGGGTGTGAGCGAACTATGGCTGATGTTTAAATGCAAATCGATCCGATCTGCTTCGTACATGAAGATATACTATACTGCCTTAGGGAACTCTGGAATATTGAGTTGCCTTACCTTATACAGCTGGACTGAGTTTTCTTGATGTCCATAACTCCTTCTTCCGTGGATTTTTAAAGGGGAGGTGTGTTGTTTGGTTTTTGTGGTGGTTTGTTGTTTTTGTGGTTTGTTTTTGTTCGTGTTTGTTTCTTTTGTTTGTTAGTTTGTTTGTTTTATTTTTCTTTCTTTTCTTTTTTTTTTTTTTTTTTTTTTTTTTTTTTTTTTTTTTTTTCCCCAGAAAGACACTTTAAGTTCTAACTTTTTCTTACTATGATGTTTGTTTTCTACCAGCTTTGCCATTTCTTGGATTTCACAATTTCACCAACACAAAGAGTCTCCATATTTTAGTGGGATATGAGTAGTAGGGATATTTTTTTCACTTGTGGAAGGAGCTGTGCAGGTAGCAGACTAATCCTGTGTGGGAGGGAAGGAAGAGATTGTCAGTGTATGGGAGCTGACATTCCTTCCTCACAAATGGTAGTTTCCCAATTTATGCAAGTCATCACTGATGATGAGATTCATCAATGCCATCTCTATAGACAAGACTCTTGGAGGAACATGTAATAGATTTCTAATGTGGAAGTGGGGGTCCAAAGAGTTTTTCAGTCTTATTGAGGATTGTCAGGAATGATTTAAAGCAATTAGAAACCATGGGGTTCTCAGGATTCTTCAGTACCCAAAGACACAGAGGTCAGGGTTTCTGAGAATTTCTTTATTAGAAATTAGAACAAAACTACTATTAGTAAAAACAAATAATTATAAATGTAAATACAAGTATAAAGACACAAATATCAATATTAATATCTGCTACAAGTCACTACAAAATTAATGCTATGAAAGCAAGTATATATATTACAAAAGTAAAGCAAATATCTATTTCTAAAAATTATTGCAGAATTGCAGCTAGTGAAGCAAGTACGTACTTATGAACCTTTACCTGTATGCACACTTATAAATAAAGATGAGAACCAGCCTACCTAGATATAATATGGTAGAATCTATCAATAGTTCCAAGTCCATTCTCACCATATGTAATTTGTTCCTTTGAAAAATTAGGGCAGTGGTAAATTATATATGAGAGGGCATGAGTAAGGTAACAAACATATTTGCAAAATATATATTTTTTTCCAGGTCACACAATAAAGCACAAAATAATTTTCTGCACAGATTATAGAAAAGCCTCTTTCTATAATGGATTTCTTTCTGTTGGATCATTTGTATCAGCTTTGCCTGAAGTCAAGTTCAGCCTGTGGTGATGCTAACAGAGAGTATGCTGAGCAGCGATGTCTCTTCTTTCTGCATTCCAGAAAACGCTAATTTCCAATATAAACCTGACTTGTTATTAATATGTAAAAATACTTTCATGCCATGTTTCTGTTAACAGAATTGATGCTTGAAATTTTCAGAAAACACAAGCCTCTTGCTTAGACCTACAATTTTAGTTCTTCCAAGTGAATGCTCCAACAAACAGTTTTATTATTCTGATTATACCCTCTCTGCATGATGATTAGCTATAATTCCGGGAAATTAGGGAATGTTTCTGCTGTGGAACCATAATAATAACTTCTGTTAGTATTTTTAGTTTTGAAAATGTAGGTATGAATGATACTTGACTTTCAAATCTCATATTAATCAGACCTTTATATGCTGGGAAACTCCCATTTGACAGATGCAGCCAAAATCCTTTTAGTGGGTTAGGCCGATTTGAATATTCCCATGCAGAGAAAGTTGGAGGCTTCCAAATTTATTTTTTTAGCAGTAGTAAAAAGAGGGTCAGCAGAAGAGGGAAAAAGGAAGAAAGGCTGCAAGCAGGAAAGTGATATTTGGGGTGAAATAAAAAGGAAGCTGAGAAAGGGAAAGGGTGTTGCAAGGAGGCTCTGAGAATGAGATAAAGAATTAATAGTAGAGTCAATTTTGGATGAAGACAATGTTATTTTTTATCTTTTCTCTCCTTTCATGCAGTCTCCCCTGTGCCTTGAGATCCCCCTGCTGCTATGAGCATCTGCAAACCTCTGTAGCCCCCACAGCAGCCTAGTGCCACCGTTTCAAGCAGCAATGACCACCCCTGATTTCTCCCGTTCTCCACACCTATTTTAAGGGTTGTGCTAGAGGACTGACATCCTTGTGCAGCACCAATCTGAGTGAAACATGTGGATTGTGATAGATAGGAGATCAGATTACATGGCCTCATGATCTCAGTGGCCCTTACGAAAACAAACATCTCAACTGGTCAGGGATCAAAAGGATTGAATGTTGGATTCAAGCCCTAGATCCTTTCCCTTGCAGAGAATTGTACAGGATGATATGAATATGAATCATCGTCTTTCTGTGAGATTCATAGGACAGAAACTTAAAACCTTCTCTTTGTCTAGGACAAAAGAAAATAAGCAGAGGAAAGAAACATGTTAGCTTTGGAGGAAATTGGATAGTCAGCTTCAACTTTGATTCGTGCTTCAGATCTGGACTGCTGACGAGTTTCTGATAAATCTGGCTTTGCACATTGCTGGTCATGTTGAAACCAG
Source organism: Pampusana beccarii (assembly GCA_013399365.1). Lineage (NCBI taxonomy): Eukaryota > Metazoa > Chordata > Aves > Columbiformes > Columbidae > Pampusana > Pampusana beccarii. The sequence continues at coordinate 38,503 of VWYH01000391.1, forward strand.
TTCTAACTCAGAGAAACCCAGAATATAAATATTTTCCTGTACAGCTACTTTCAACCCTTTATTTGACAATGTCTTTGAATTACACAGGCCTCTTCCCTCAGCAGAGGCAGAGTTATCATAAAAGTGTGTTCAGGTGAGTGCAGTGACAGCAGAGCTGGAAGAAACTCCACAAAAGGTGAAGCAGATGTGTTTTGAGAACGTATCATCAGAGCTGTGTTCACCCAAGCAATGGGTGCACAGTTATCTGTACATGTCAGCTGGGCTGCTTGGTATATGTTATGTGTTAAGTACTTTTTTCTCTTGTTGAAGAATCTGAATCTCTTCATCCAAGTCATTCTCTGACTGTTTAGAAAGCTATTAAGAAACTGAAGAGGAACGAATTTCCTTCAACCTATTAGAGACTAAATATGTGCCTTTTGGAAGAAGAGAAGGATGTAAACTTTACTGTGTACTGCCTGGAACCTGACCTGTTCATGCCTTCAGCAGAGGTCTGTACAACTTCTGCCTGAGCTAGGAAGGTGGTCGTCTAACCGTGGATCTGTCTGACTTGTTTTCCAGAAAGACTTGTAAATTATTTTGTTTACTGTGTCAAAACTTGTGCCACTAGTAATAGGTGAATGATTTGTTCACAGAAGTCAGTATTTCTTAAACTAAACAGATTTTTGGGGAAAGCTCTATTTCCAAGGAATTAATGAACAGCAAGGGGTGTGTGTGTCCTGGAAACATTTCAGTTGCCTGCAAGGAGAACTCAGGGGTTTCTTCAGAAAACACACAATCACTCAGCCTCTGAATTCCTTCTGAGGATGAAGCGAGGTTGCCTGCTCTTGCTGAAGGACCACAGCTAGCCCGAGTAAAAAATTTGTGAAGACTTGTGAAATTTGGTTAATCATTAGATATGCCTCACAAACAACCCTCAACAGTGTTGAGAAGGCCATGTCCAAAAAGCTCTTTGGACAATGCTGTGTTCCAGCTGGAGTCACGTGGTAAAATTGTCATTGACTTTAATGGAAGTTCCCTTTTCAGCTTCATATCTCTGTAAAACGTACAGCAATTATTCACCAGAAAATAATTGGGTAAGTCAAGTCAAACATTGTGACTTAAAAAAAAAATTTTTTAATTTTTTTTTAAGCATTAGGGAGACCTGTCAGGCCAGAGCTTCTGATCTGCACTGTGAATCATTAAGCGGTTAATCTTTTTGGTCCATTTCTTGCCATCTCCCTTGGCCTCGTGTTTCCGTTCTGGAAGCCAAATGGGAGCAATATGTGAGAGGACAGGCACTGGTTCAGGGGATTTTGAGCCCCTTCCAACATGGGCAATGGGAAGTACAGCAATTAACATTCAGTAGAGCAATCTGACTGTTTAAGTGCTCTTCTCTGTTCCCACGCAGGAGCAAGCACATTCATTCAAGCCAAACATGGGATAAGTTTTCCAGTGTCACTTGTCCCTAAGATAATGGAGAAGCACTTCTGGAGCTGGGTGCCAGCTTTACCTTGGCCTCTTGGTGGACTTGGTGTCTGTTGCCTTTTGACTAGGACATAACAGTCATAAACCAAAGGGCACTGGGACCTCACTTTGGCCTTTGGCTTATGCCCGATGTGCAGTGGAAACTGGGTGGGTTGGAACGTGAGTGTTACTTCTGCTTCTGAGGGGAAAATGCATGAGTTCAGTGACATGGCAGATCTTTCTGTTTTTCATGAACATGTTAAAGTAAGTCACATGAGCTCATTTAGAGGTATATTAGGCTGGGGATAAAGACAGGACAATACTATTGATTTATACAACGACTACATTTGGCACTACGTCATACAGATCAGTTTTTCTCTTTTTGAAGTTTCTATTCTCAGCTTTGAGAACAGTATAACAGATGTTTTGAACACCCCACTGCCATAAACATTTTCTACTTTGGGAGCTATTCAAAATGCTATTCAAACTGTGTGGTTTTATGAAATGAAGTATAAGCAATATTTCGTTAATATGTTCGTTTGAAAGGAAAGGCAAAGTGTAGTGACAGCAGCAAGCTTTTTCCCCTCTTGTTTCTGGAGTAACCATTTACTTCAAAATAATTGTCTGTGCAGAGAACAGTTTATAGAAAATCATCCTCAATGATAAACTGTTTATTAGTTTTGCTGTAATGATTTCCTAGTGACGAAAGTGTCACTACTACTGCTATCACTATTTTATTAGCAATTGTTTCCTGAAGACGTTGTTTTCTTATGCTTAATCGTAGTTAAAATATTATTCATGCATATTTGCTTCCCGCAGAATCTCCTCTTCCCTTAAACAAGGTTACCTCATGGACATAAGAATTCTGCAGACTGCATCAGGGGCCATCAGAGTGGGCAAATATGGGCAGTATGCCACATTTTCTCAGAAATGTATAGTGTCAGTCTATAGTGTTATCTGATTAACAAAGTCACCTACAATGTTATCTAATTTATCTAATTTGGTGATGCAAATCTTGTATTCATTTTCTTGTGGTCCTTGCAGATGCATTTTGAAAGCTCGTTTTCTTTAGGTTAGGTCCCTGGTGATAGCGCTGTTGCAAGAGCAATGAACGTACTCAAGACTGATACATTATTTTTAAGTAGGGGATGATTTATGCTATTAATGGTTTCAGGCAAGCCAATAACAACAAGTCTCAGTGGACGGACTTATGTAAATACAGGAAAAATGAAACTTTACTGCATTTTCCTATAAAGGCAATGTTTACTGACAAATATTATGCCTTTATTTAAATGATAAAGTGTATGGATTTTAAATGAACATAATATTTTTGAGCAAGTCCTGCATAAAACAGCGACCTGTGTTGTGACTGAACATTTTAACTTTTAAAATACCACAGAAGTTCCTATTTCTATGATGAAGCTTTCCCCAGAGCACAGGAAGTGCTTGGGGAAGTTATAGCCAAGTCCACATAGGCACTCCAACTGTGCATTTCAAAGCTGCTTCTTGAGAAATGTTGTTCTTTTGTTATACAGTTCAACAACCATTAGTTTCCAACTCATTAGAACAGTTCCTTCGTTTTCAAACTTTCTCCTACCCATTCAAATGTATGCGTCTCCACTGCATACAGTAGAGATGATGAGTTTCAAGTTTGAAGTGCTTTTTTGAGTGTTTACACTCTCTCTTAAAGCAAGTTACAGGGCATATTCAGGATGGAGAAGGGAGAGCCAGGGAGATATTTTAAGAGAATGTTTGGTTTGCATCAGTATCTGCTTGCAGGGGGGTCTGAGAATTGTCAGGTGTTCATTACAGTGTACCGAAAATCCATGGTGCCATTTATCGAGCAAGTTGAGAGTAAGAAGGTTTTTTCTATTGTAATACTCATTGATGTACCCAGAAAGGTAGTGTGTGTGGTCTCTGATGTGCCATTCAGTTCCCTTCTGACAGCAGTGGACAACTCATGGTGCTCCATGTCAGCAGGGACAACCAAAATGCTAGTGTTCTTTTGTGAGAAATAGCAAAATAAGTGGGATCTAATCACAGAAAATACTTGCAGAGTGGTCAGCCTAATCTAAAGAACATTTGGGGACAGCTGTAAGCCAGTGCCAAACTAAATTTCATTTGAGAAGTGAACACTGTGAAGTCAGAGAAATTTGTGTGCATTTGCTTCATTTGTAGTCTTCAAAGATTCAGCATGCTCCCAGCTGTTTCTTCCACCACTGATTTAATGTTACCAAGTCTGAGCTGAGACAGCAATTCAGCAATTAAGTATCGAGATTTAGAAAATGAGATAAATTTGTTTTCAGTTTTCACTTTAGATAACCCAACAGACTTTGTTTTTAAGATAAAATAATTATGATAATGAAGAAAAACAATGACGTTTCCCTGGCATCTGCTTATCTCTGACAGATTCTCTGTATTACTCACATATTGTAATGTGTATATTTATTTTCTTCATCAAGTATAACTAAGCCAACACTTTTTGGGAAAATTACTCTTCCACTAAGAATACTTTTGTCTACTTATGGGAAGAAGCTGGGCTTGAAAGATTATGTTTTCCAGAACAAAACAAGGTAAAAAGCCCTTGATCTGTCCAGGTGTTTCCTCTAGGGATATGCCCTTCATTTTGGGATTTCAACATGTTCGGTGAGTCAGTAAGCCATCTCTTTCAGTGTTCATGCTTTTGCTAAACTTGTTCGCTTTTGATGCTTTTGATAAACCAGGTTTCCTTTCTGGTGAGAACTGAGTGACTGGAATGTACAGAGGAGAGGTATCTTTTGTAGTCAGGATAGGTGTTTATTCTTGTAAGGTTATTAATGACATGTTTCCTTGTGTGAAGTATTAGCAATCCAGCATTTCCTTAGTTGGGTATTCACTATCTGTGCTTATGACATCTACTTCCAGAAGCTCAAACGCCTTCTCAAGTGTCAAATTTTGTGTCTAGCATTAAGCCTTTAGGTCTTTTTCTATTCCTCTTCTCTCAACTTCTACAGCTAAAATGCATATAATCCTTACCAGTTTTACCCAAGAAACTAATACTATATTGGGTTTTTCCTTAATTTTCTTGAACTCCTCTTCTACTTGCCCTTCAGAGCAGTTTCCCAGAGAAACAGGATTTCTTCATTACTTAGGTGGCTCTTCCACTGGGTAGTTCCAAAAGGTTAAAACTGTTCTTTCTGTGGCTACATCCTACCTGAGCTGGCCAGGCCCAGAGCAGTCAAAAACTCTGGGTATTCTTGAGACTGGTGCTTCATTTCCATATTGCTCTTTTAGGTAGTTTGCACTAAGCCTGTTATTCATGTTGCAAAACATTTATCTGTATGGCAGGCAACACTGCGGCATTTCTAGGAAATTTGTAAGAATGATTCTGAACTCTCATGTTTTATTTCAGTCACATAACATCAGTTTAGTAGTAGATGAGATAAATGGTGGCCAAACAAGACCACCTTTTGTAATTATACAGAATCTTTTTGGGAAAATCGAATTGCTCTAAAGCTAGCCCCAAATCGTGTAACATGAGCATAACTGTCACCTTGAGCTAGGCTTTGGTAGTTTTTGAATGTGTGCAGCATTTACTGTGAACCAGTGTCTGGCAAAAAAATTGGAGTTTGTTATGAGATAATTTTGGGGTTGGAGCATCCACCTACCACCTCAAAATAACACTGATATTACAGTAAAATGCCAGTGTTGCTGTTTCAGAAAGGGAGTCTTTGATACATTATGGCAGTGAAAACATGGCACCAGCACAGTACCACTCTCCCACTGAGCTTTAATAAATTATAATCCCTTCAAAATGGAAAGCAATCCTCCCTTATTCCCTATGTTCCATGGTATGGAAGGAGCCATAAGGCTGAAAGCATCTGTAGAGTCTGTCTCTCTGCAAATACCAATTGAGGAGTAACATGATTACAACGTTGGTAATGATTATGCTATGAATGTGGAAAGAAGGGATATTTTGCCAACCAGTAAGCACTAGCAAAAAGGGAGAGAACTCGCTTCAAATGTTCCAGTGTGTGTCTATCTGACTGGGCTCCTGGGAACAGCTACAGCAAAAAGCAGACATGGATGGCTGGAAGCAGGACTGGCCCGTTCCTTTACTCTTAAGAGGAAGCTAGACCATGGTAAGCCTATCTGGATGCTTCATTGCACTGCATGGATATACTTTTGGTTTCAGTAATGGCAGAGATGTTCAGTGGTGAGAACATTTTGAGTTTTGGATATAAAGAGAAAAATTAGCATGGCTGCAAGTGAGGAAAGTGAGGATTGGACTGGTTGAAACAGATTGTAACTCTCTTTCTTCCAGGAAACACTGCCATTATTTTCCTCATGGTAGATTACATGTTTATTTTCAGAATGTTTGTTTTTAAACATATGAAGTGGTAACACAAACAGGGATGAAATTTATTTAAAATAGAGTTGTTTCTCAAAGGAGTCTGAAATAAAATAATGATTTTTTGAATATTGAAATTGGTTCTGCAATTTTATTTCATTATTTTATTTCATTTCATTTGAAGGGTTTCTTTTTTTTTTTTTTCCTCTTCTGAATCTATTGTAGATAAAATAAATTGGCTGAAAATAGTGGTAAGATTAGCTGTAGTGTGTTTCAATTCATAATTTTTTTCAAGAAACATGTACATCAATACTATGAGTTTTCCTCATATATTGGGTGCTCCCTCCTATACAGGGATCAACATGGAAGAGATAATTTAAATAAATTAAATCAAGGTGCTCTGAGCCTCATCCTAACCTTCACGCCCTAACACAAAGGAAAGAACATCAGATCATTCCTCTCAATTTATGAGGGATTGATTCCCATTTCTTGAAGCTGAATAGGTGAATGGAAATTTTGCTAATGAGAATGGTTATCTACCCACACATCCCCCCAGCAATGCTGTGTCCCTGGAAGATCCGCCTGTATTAGACTTGTTTCTACAAGCTGATGTCAGGTGATTGAAACTGAAGTAGGCCTGCGGAATTTCACTAAATCAAATATAATTGGTTTTCGCTCCTACATGTACTTTTGTCAGTATTCACAGGCATTCATGTTTTCCATTCCACCAGCGAGGCACTCCAGAACTTATCCTTGGCCCCTGGGGCCGTTTGCATGACTCCATGCAGCATGGTTATTTGGCAGACAAATTCTCCTTGCTCTTTATGAAAAACTGCAAGGCTTTTCAAATAGGTCGCTGATGCCAAATTCTGCCTTCTTTTTTCTATATTAGTCCCCAAAAGGTTTATTTCTCCACTAAATAGTACCATAAATATGTGTGGAAGCTGTCGTTCTAATACCATTTGGAAGGCTTTTACAGGTGATTGTATAAACACAGAGATACTGTAGGACAGCTACTCAAATTCATTGGTTGTTACTTAGCCATTTCAGTTCATGTCATATATGCTGGCAGTGCTTCTTTTAGGAGTGCCTGTTTGAATAAAATATTAAAAGTACATGATAAACAGAGTGCTGATGCTGCAGCCATTGACTTTGGTTGTATCTAGTGTGAGAGGACCAAGGCTGTACCACATACAGTGTGCATGGTAAAGCCAGTTGACATGACAGATTGCAAGAGCATTCCTCAAGAAAGGCTTTAATGGTAGATAACTACTGGAATAATCATATGAATCAGAGATTTTCAGGTCTGGACTGGACAAGGCCCTGAGCAGTTTGATCTGACTTCGAAGCTGGCCTTGCGCTGAGCAGAAGTTGGAGTAGATGACTTCCTGAGGTCCTCTCCAGCTTTGGTGATTCTAACCATATATTGACTGATCTTTTAACTGATTAACTTATTCAATGCTTTCAAGAGATATAATGGATGAAAATGTAAATATTTCATTGTTGTAGTAGTAGGAAGCTATAGGGGGCTGTCTGGATGACAAAAAAACCCAAGCCTGTTATCAACATACTTAAGTGTAATGACTGAAACATTTATATAGGTAGTTGAAAGAGATCCTCTCCAGCTCATTAAAATCACTTTTCAGAACATGTGTAATTAGCCAATAATTTCCTCGGTTAAGAAAGGCACTTTTTAAAAATTTTATTTAAATCTGAATTAAAAACAAGTTTGGAAATATTGTTTCATTTTTTTTCTTGCCAGGAATATGTAAACAAGATGAAGTAGGCTTTTTTATTTCCCTGGAAATGACTAGATGTCCTCCAATTGTTAAACCTACTTCTAGACTACAGTTTAGAAAAATTTTTCACGTTGTTGTAATGATTTTCATGCACTTTTGATGATGCTTTCTACTATTTCCTTTTGAACACTAGCTATTTACTGCTTGCCTGTGAAGTCTCTGACCTTCCAGTACAGCCCACATTGCTGCAGTGTGTGCAGCTCAAAGTGTTACATTTAATTGTATAATAATGATTTTTCTGGTATCTCCTTGTATACTGCTGACGTCAGTGACTTCATCTGCAAAATTCTTCTCAGTTGAGTTGAATACACACTTGTATTCATTGCTCAGACCCTCTTTTTGTATTTTCTCTGCATCATTGAGAAGAAAAGGAGGAAAAAGGAACTGAAAACTAAGACTCATTAGCTTAGTTTAAATTGAAGTCATAATAAACTATGAAACTGTTTCTAAGCAGATCAGTTTATTTCCCTTCTAGGACTCCGTTTAACTGGCCTTCTGAGCATGGAGGAAGGAGTAGGTTTCAGATGTTTTTTGTTTTACTGATGCTTTTGGTGCTGTTCAGATCAGCAAATCAGGGAAACATGGTGTAGATTAATCTATTATAGGATGGATAAAGTGGTAGAATCAGGTGCTTCATGAACATGTCTTGTGTCTGATAACATTTTTGGCAAATTGAAGCACAGTAGAATCCAAAATGATCCTGACAAATTGAAGAAAAGGTCTGATGAAAATAGGATGTGATTTTGAAACAAATCAAGCAGTCTGTCACAGCTTTTCATGGAGAACAAGTGGTTAAGTGCCAGAAAAAGGACTGAATGGGTGAAAACATGAGAATGCATCAACAGTGCTGCTACAAATCCTAGGTCACATAAACAAAGAGCTTAGCTTGCAGGATAGATCAAGGTTTTCCAGTTGACATTAGCAAAATGTTAGCAGCAGCACTATGTCTGGTTGGAGCAGTATGGCTTTAGAATGACATAGACTGATTGGAGATAATTCAGAGAAGAGGAACAGCGATAAGGAGTCTCAGGATACATGATCTATGAGGAAAGATGGAAAAAATTGGCACTCTGGAGTTGCTTAATCAAAAAGGAAGACTAAGGAGGGGAACATACTGGTCTTCAAATGCATAAAAGGCTGCTTCGAAGATTTTTTTTTTTTTTTTTTCTGTACCCACACTAAGGAGGATAGAAAGAGTGAATTTCAACTGCAATAAGGGAAGATTTGGTTAGACATTAGGGAAATGTAATGTATTAGGAAAATGTGTGAGGGTAGGGATCACGAAAGGCTGGAAGATGATACTCAGGAGGATTCTCTGTCATCATCATCAGAAACAGCAGTTCAGAGACATCTGTTAGGATCCATATGGATTCATGATTCTGCCCTAAAATAGGGAGTGTTAACAGATATAGGTTAACAGGGTTCTCCTCTTGCTCAAATCTGTATGGTACTGGGAAAAAACAGAAGCTTGTGGCTGGTTGGGGCCAGCAGCACAGATCTGTTGTATGTTGAGTGGAATGCCTTTCTGGCCTGTCAGCAGCTCCCTCTTGATGTCCTCTGTAAACCTGGGCTTGAACTCCTTCTTCCTGCTGTGTCTGTGTGTTTATCCTGCTCCTTTTATTGTCTGGGCACTTTCAGTTTGGTTCCTGGTGAACTGCTTGTTCTATGCCTCTGTGTAAAAGGAAAACATGTGCAAGCTATAAATAGAGTTAGTGGTAAACCAGGAAAGTTAGCAGTTCCATTTCAGATAAGGAAAGACCAAGTGGGCTGGAAGAAAGACAAATTATGTTAAGTGAGTGGTGATGTGATCTAGGCAAACAGATTTGATATACCATGGGAAGAAAAACTGTCTCTTGTGAATTTAATTACTTTCTCTACTGGCTGGATTTTGCAGGGTTCTTGTGCTATTTCTCTGCATTTATAATCTCTTATTCAGTTGCTAGAAGTGCACTGCTGGCTAAAGATACATAACGGTCTCCTGTCACATAATGTGTGTTTGATTTTAAATATGAACAGGGACAGATGGATAACAAGTCCTAAAATCTTGGGAAATTCCCTGGTCTTTTTTCTGACTGTTTCTGAAACCTCATTTTGTTACTCATATAGTAAAGAAACAGGAATTTTTCAGCTGCTTTTTTTAAGTGACCTTTTTTTTAAAATTTTTCTCGAAAACATCTGTTAGTTCTCAGCAGTGTCAAGAGTGGTCTGTCTGACCTTCCTCTTATTTAAATACTGTAAACTGTCTCTGCTGAAAGCTGGAAATGTCTTCAGACTTCTTTTGAGAAAATTAGTCAGGACTCTACACTTCAATGTCAAAAAGGGCTGTGTAGTTGACCACTTACTGTCATAGCTGCTGTGTGACATGAAGCCTTTACAGCTTGCACTGAGGCCAAACTTCAACAGTTGTTCTCTGCAGACCACACACCAAAAGCAATTGTAATTCAGCAGAAATATATACATAGAATATATATATGTATCTGTGAAAACATGCGTGACATACTATTAACTAAGGACATCAAGAGCCTGGTCAGAAATTACATCCAAAATTCTGTACACTTTGCACACAGCTTTATATAGGATACGTGGTCTCTTGCTAGATTATGCAACACTGCAAAATGGACAGCTTTCCTTTTGGTATAAACCTTATAAAATAAAAGTCCCGAGCCAGTCCCTCATAAAAGTCATTGCAGCAAATTTGGTCCAAATAATTTAATGTCAATAATTTTTTAAGATTAGGAGGATTAAAGTGATACTAGTTAAAGCCAGTGGATTAAATCCCATAACAAACAAAACGATAAATTTACATCAGGGATTGAGAGTTTGTTTGCAATCCTAAAACTACTCTGCTGATACCTTCTTTCAAGTGGTCTCTCGTTCTTGTGCGTCAGACCAGGGAGTTGAATATCAGCAGAGGGTGACCTTTAAATCTCTAATAAGCATGTTGCTTTTCTAATGAAAAATGTCCCACATTTGGGCCACTGACAAGTAGCTCAGCACTGCCTTCTTAAAATAGAAGATCAAACTTTCCTGAAGGTCTCTTGCAGCCGAGCATGCTTAGTCCTTTCTGACTCATAGGGCGAAGGGACTCTGAGCTGGTTCCCCATGCTTGATTTGAATGCTGAGGAGTCAAGAGTCAGACCAGATGGCGGGGAGGAAAAAGACACAGGAGTGAGATGAATAGACTTGGAGGCTGTGGCTGGTGGGAAGAAGAGAAAATATGCCTTTCTTTTTCACTTTTTTAACCCTCCTGTCTCTGACACGTGTTGGCTTGCCCTTAGAGAGCCTGGATGTTTTTCACCAATCTGTGAAAAGTGTGATGTGGAGTTCATGTCATTAAATACACTTAAAGTGTGGTACAGCATGTTTTAAAGATTGTGGGGAGCAGTCACCTCAAACTAACAATCATCCTCAAGAGGTTCATCACATCTGGTCTCAGTCAGGAGCAATATACTTTAATCATATGTAAAAACCAAATAATCTGGATATCAGAACAATAATTTTCTGAGTCCTTCTGTAATTTCTGTAAAATCTACAGATTTCCGTCTATCTTGGATGTGATGAACAAATGCCCTTTTATCTGCATTTTATGTTTAGTCTGACTTGAGTTCAGTCTTGGTGTAAGTGTTGCACCTTTGCTAGCATTGCGGATAACTGGTGGCCTAGGACACCTTGGAAAGCTCGCTGGCATGCAGCTCAGTGCTGGTGCGTGTGTTTGAGCAGCAAGGATTGCAGAGCCCTTCCCACTGCCCACATGCAGATGGGCCTGGTTGACAATTTCTGACCTTTAAAGTTCTTGACTTAGCAATCCAAATATTTCTTTTAGATCTCTGTGTTATGTTCTAGGTCATCTTGTTTTGCTTTGATAAGAATAGCTAGTTATAAATTATACCCTCTTTCTGCTCTCATTGCCTTTCCTTCTTGTTCTCCCCAACTACATAATTTTGTAGCCTTGTTCTTCTGTTTTTTGGTAAAGTAATAAGTTTGGCCTGTCTCAAAAAGCTTAACTGAGACACAGGGAGGAACTCAGGTACCTAGACTTTCACTGAAATCATTTGGACATTTGGTAGCTAAATAGTAATTTGGTGTTTATTTAAATATCTCTGTGGACTTAGCACTTGAACGCCAAAACGAAGTGTGGCAGGTGGAATACGTATTCACCATCTCTACTCCCTACCTTGATCCTCTCATTGACCCAAAACTATATACAAATATAAAGGATTAATTTTGGGGGCAACTATGACAAGTTGTCACTCTCTGCATTGCAAAATGGGACGATGGTAGAAGACAGATGAAGATGCTGTGATAATGCTCCAGTAACAACCTCAGGAGATATACTGACCAATTAAATACCGTGGGTTAAGTCATCCATCTGCTTTGTTGTGCTGTATCAGAGAACGGAAACAATACAAATACCCTTCCAAAACTGGCTGAGGTAGAAGAACAAGCCCTTCTACTTGGCCAAGAGAGAACATTGACCCAGGACCATCCTGTTTGTGTGGCTCCATGGCTTTGAGAGGTATGTGTGAAGGGCAGAAGTGTCACAGTAGAAGGACAGAGACTGTTCTGGTGCCTTTGACAGCATTCCTGGCAAACTGAGGCATTCGCTTTTGGAATTCCTGCCTGTTAATGCAGGTTGAATCAGAAAAAATACCCAGGATCTGATCTGCAACTCAGTTCCTGGAGGGATAAACATAGTACTCACTGAATGGTTGGTTGGCTTGCCAAAGTTTAGAAAGGGTAGCTGGAGGAAGGTATGGCAGGATCTGCATGGCATGGGGAAGTCCATAGATCAGTGAGGATGTGCTCTTACGAGCATTTACAACATATGAATGGCAGATCTGCTAGCTGAAAAGTTTTGAGAAAGTTTAAGGTGTGGTTGTAGTGGGATCTGACTCCCCTTGGCTCAATAAGATCACATGAAAATGATGATTTTGTGCTGGCTTGAGTTAGGAATGTGTTGTAACAGATTTCAAGGTGTATAGTCTGTTCCCTTGCGGGGACTATGGGGCAGTGTTCTTGGTGGTTCTGCCTTCTGTTTCTCAGGCCAGTTACTGTCTCAGGAAGCAGCTTTTCTAAGCGATGTCAGAGCTAGCCATTATTTGCATCTTGTCATAGTGAAAGTAATGTTTACTCTTTAGTTTTCTACCATGAACTACCAAGGAATGCTGCAGCACCCCTTTCAGTATAGATCCTGGCTTAGCTAAGCTTCTGCCAGCCTCTGCACAGAGCAAAATATGTTGCTGGCCATTGGCTTCCTTCAGTGTTAGGCTGAATGCAATATAGAGAGACTGCAGGCAGAGCTACAGTGCTGGATTAAATCACAGATGGGGTCTTGCTGATGCTCAGACACAAGATATGTCTTCCAGCCTGCAGATCATGTATCCTGTTAGAGTGTGCGCTGGAGGGTTTGGGCCCATGGAGCCGAGATAAATGCAGGTCTTGGAAAGGTGAAGAGGTGACAGCTGCAGGGGTCTTATTATCACTGCACTACATCTCACACAGCCTTCAACATCATGTTGCCCCATGCTGCTCCTATTTGATGTTTGTGTGCAAGAGCTCAGGACACTTGTCGTGTAGTTCTGATTCATGGGAGTCACAGAATTATGCAATCCACATCATGGTCAGAGAGGATGGCTTCCAGTCAATTCCCTGTGCCTGGGCTCTGAGTGATTCTGAGCAGTGCTGACGCTGCGCAGAATATGTCCAGGAGAAAGTGAATGCTGCTGTTCTGGAACACAGATGGTTTCATTGCGGCTTCAGTGGTACCGTGATCCTTGGTCTGAATCTCTTGTGTGAGCAGGATTGACTGAGAAAATGAGATCCAAGCTGTAGCAGTCAGATGCAATGGAGAAAGAAGGTTCCACAAGCATCTTTTTGCAGGCTAGCTTAATACAGCACCCATGCATGTCAAGACTTGCCCAAGACAGGAGCAGATGGGTCTAGGCCACATGGACAGGCAAAGTGTCCCCAGAGGGTTAATGAAGAAGCCTGCTGTCCGTTAATGAGGAAGACTGGCACGTACTGCACCCTTGTCATAAACTACTGCTCAGTAAGCTACTCCCGGGGCGGTGCCTGTGTTACGTCTGCATCTCTTCCCAAAAACCATAATCCAGCTGGCAGTGAAAGCCAGCGGCATGAAACTGGAGGTGTGTGTGTGTAGCAGGGAGGAAGGCTGCTAGGAAGGCATGGTGAGAGGTATAGCTCTGGGACCTGCTCCAGAGGTGGGGCAGAAAGAAGTCTGGTATTAGAGGGTGGTGTGAGGTCAGGCTAGGAATTGTTACAGAGGATGTGGCACCACTCCAGAGGATGAGCAGGCAAAGAGGCTCAGACCAAAGCAGGCTAGGAGAGGGGAGCAGCAGCACTCTCTGCATGAGCTGTTTCCAGCTGTGAAGCTAGAAAGTAATGAGAAACATAAATAGGTGGAAAGGACAAACTTTTCACCAGCCAGGTAGCAACTTACACTGCCCTTCAGTTATTTCCTGGAGTTACTGAGGAACTGAGGTTATCTTATCTTTTTTTCTGAAGGATTTCTTCCTCCTAGTTCTCCATGACAAGTCCTTCCCCCTTTTCCTAAGTAGACAAACTATTTTTGAATGCAGGAGCTGAGCCACCTGTGTGACACTACCTCTTGCTGAGGCCCCCAGCCACCCAGAGGTGTCCTGCCACAGTGTTAACAGGTCTGTTGGGTCTGATGGTTTCCCATGCAGGGCTCATGGGATGAGATCCAACAGAAGGATAAGCTTCTGCAGTGCAGATGGAGCGGTTCTGGCTTGGTGCTGATGTTATGCTGTCACATGGTATGCTGGACATGAAACCAGGGGCTGAAGAGGGATTGAGCCAAGTAACTCAAAGTCACAGTCAAAGAAGAAATATGAGGTCAAGCTCTGGGCACAAAAGACTAAGAATGGAGTGAAAATTTAAATGAAAAACAGGGCACAAATCTGTGTTTAAAGAAGAGTGGAGAGCACCAGAGGGAAAGAATGAAGAATTAAGATGATCAGAGGGATGAAAGACGTCTCCTATGAGGACAGGCCGAGAGAGCTGGGGTTGTTCAGCTTGGAGAAGGCTCCAGGGAGACCCTGTTGCAGCCTTTCAGTACTTATAAGGGGCCTACGAGAAAGATTGGGACAGACTTTTTAGCAGGGCCTGTATGTAACAATAAGATGGTTTTAAACTAAAGGAGGGGAGATCCAGGCTAGACATTAGGAAGAAATTTTTTACAAGGATGGTAAAATAATAGAACAGGTTGCCCGGAGAGGTGGTAGATGTCCTGTCCCTGGAAATGTTCAAGACCAGGCTGGACGGAGTTCTGAGCAAGCTGATCTGGTTGAAGATGTCCCTGCTCATGGCAGGCGGGTTGGACTAGATGAGCTCTGAAGGTCCCTGCCAACCCAAACTATTCTATAAATGAGTTGATGGAAATACATGCAGGGTAGCCACTAGATAAACGGGCAGAACCTGCTTCCATAAATCCTGGTGGCACAGTTGCAAACCAGCAAAACTTTTTGGAGATGTTGGGGTGTTTCTAGAAAGCATCAAGAGTGTGTTTGATCTGTACATGGCACGACTGATCTGGCGATAGGTGGCCACAGCTGGCTTTTGCATGCAGTTGAGCCGGAGCTGAGGCTGTGGTTTTACCACAGGAAGTCCTGAATGTCATATCAGTGAAGATATTCTTGCTCCACCTCCAGACCCCAGGTGCCAGCAGTGTGTTGCTGTTCTTTCAGGAGCACTAGTGCAAGTGTTTGCTCAGCTATCCTGTGAGCCGCCTCCGGAAGCTCATCTGCCCTGGAAAAATAAGTCTGGGAAAAAAAGAAAAAGTCATCTTTAGCGCTTTTGTGTGTGTGTGTAGGGTGGGTTGTTGTTGTTGTTGTTGTTTTGGTTTTTTGTTTTGTTTTTGTGGGGGTTTTTTTGTTTCATTTCATTTTTTAAAGAAAGTCAAATCTGTTCCTTGACATGGTCTGGCATGGTGTCGGGGACGAGTGTGCCAGGTGTAAGTGGCTGACAGGCCTGAGCAGGGCTACTTTAAGGCACTCTTCCCTAATGCTGCCATGTTGAAAGCAGAGATCTCTTGAGCAATCTTCTGCTTGCATGGGAGACTTGTACTGCCTTGAAAACTTTATGATCTTCATTATATTCAGGTTCTGAGTAATCCCTGTGTTTATAGAGACCGCTATATAAGTAAACACTTCTGGAAGTAGCTTTACTTTTTACCAATTAATTTTGTTGTATTTTGGTAATCTTTGTCTAAACAGAATCATGTTAGTGACTAATACAGTTGTCTGCTATCTACTCGCTCCGTTTTCCCAACAGCTTCTTACCCAGGCCTTGGCCACTTTCGAGCAAATCTAATGGTGGCACAATAATCTTAAAGACAGCAAGTTTCTCCAGGTGTGAAAATACTGTAGAGTTAATAACAGATTTTGACTTCCTGTACTGATGACATACCCACTGTCCTCAGATGAATAACCAAAGGACTGAATGTTCCCGCAGGCGTGACTGTCAAAACGTT
This sequence comes from Pampusana beccarii, assembly GCA_013399365.1. Taxonomy (NCBI): domain Eukaryota; kingdom Metazoa; phylum Chordata; class Aves; order Columbiformes; family Columbidae; genus Pampusana; species Pampusana beccarii. Next base: position 54,587 of record VWYH01000391.1, read on the forward strand.
GCACAAGCAGCAGAGTTAATGGCATGCTGGTCTTGCGAAATCATGGCTTGTGCCTGGATTCCCCAGTGTCTGATCTGAGTGGCACCCACACTGTAGCCCTTTCTTCATTATAAAAACTCCCTTCTCCTTGTCTGTTTTTCTGCAGCCTGGAGAATGTCTTTTATTTGGCTGGTATTTTATTGTTAGATTTGCTTGAAATTGGTCAGAGAGCATGAAGCCAGTGGGAAAATGAGGCAACAGCATGAAAGACAGGCAAACTGCCAAACACCAGCAGAGTGATCACATAAACCTTAGTGTTGAACGTGAGAGTTTTACTGCACTGTGATGTGAGGAAAGGGAGGTGGAGTGGAGGAAGTGATACAGGGAATTCTCTAGTCCATGCAAAACCTGCTTTGCATCGCTTTTTTTTTCACTGAAGAGGACAGTGGCATCTGTGAGCTGCCTGCCTGTGGCAATGGCTAAGTAGTCCTTGCCATAAATGTCTTGGGTAGGTCACAGCTATGGACCGCACGCAGCTGCCCCAGCCATGGGGGTGGCACAAGGTGTTCTACCTTTCTGCCTCTGGGGAGGCCCCCAAGTACTGAGGAACTCTCATCTGCAGGAGAGAAGGAACCCTTAAATTTTTGTTGCTATAAAGAGGAGGGAACGTTGTTGGAAGAGTCTGCTGAATTTTCCCTCTATCTCTTTCCAGGAATCAAGAAGCTAAAGGTCACTCCATGGAGTTTCTCCATCCCCAGAAGCTGTTACCTTTGGAATGCAGCCACAGCATCAATCCCTTTGTGAGCATCATAAGCATGGTCATGCTGAATGTCTGTTCTCTCTTATCTCTTGACGTTTTCCTTTGAGATTATAGAGCCTATTGCTGGTATTTGGCTGGATTTAATTTGGTTAGAGTGGAAGAAGCCAGACTTCATCCTTTTATATAACTCTAGCCTAGTCCTGAGGAAAACTCTGAATCCAAAGGGACTCTTCTCTTCATAACTGGTTCCAATCCTCGGTGTTGCTTATTGTGTGTTAGATTAGTAAAAATAAAGCACTGATTAAAAATTTTCTGATGGTGGTAACTGAAAAAGTAATGTGATATGTAGAAATTGTTTCCTATTCCACAAATTATTTTGAGTAGTTTTTCTCAGTATCTGTTTGCTCCTTGTCTTAAAAATGTGCGTTTATGTGCCCAGCAGATCCATGGAGATCTCCACGGACCAGGAACAGCGCACAGAGCACCTGCCAAGACCACAGGCACGTTCCCTTCGGAAAGACTGAGTAGAAATTAAGGAGACGTTTCACCGTTTGGTATCAGAACAATAGTTAATGCCTAATTAGTTTTCTGTTGGCAAATAGGCAGCTATATCACCCTTATATAATGCTATTGATGTTGTTGCCAGCTAAGTTAAGCATTAAGAACACCTTGGATGAAAAATATTTGTGGGTCTTTTTATCATTTGAATGGTATGTCCAGAGCGACTCGGTGAGAAAATATTTCACATAAAAGAAAAAAAAAAACAAGCATGCAAGATTAAAAATTAAGGAGCCTGCCAACTATGGGCATCCTGTTACCTGTGCTAACATTTGCAGACTCTTAAATTATCCTGGCTGTGCAATAGCTTCAGAAAGGTCTAAAGGTGATGTTTAGGGCTGTGCCTCTCAGGTATGCAATACAGAACTTCAGGCTCAGTGAGCTGTGGGCTGTGTAAGCCCCATCCATGTTCCTCTGGGAGCTGGAGGACACTTGGCTGTAATTCAGTAGAACTGGGTGTTTATGTGTGGTTCAGAATAGAACTTGGGCATTCCATTGTATTGTCTGCTGTGCAAATGGACTTCCCTACTCCATGGCTATGCTCCAAAGAGCCAGCACTGAGGGTATCTTCACTGATGCAAAGCTGTCTTTTTTTTTTGCATTTTGGCAAAGCAGAGAACATGAACATTTCTCTTCCACAGGCTTTTGAATGTTTTGTGAGAATTAGTAAAATTTAAGGCATTCTATTGAAACAATGATTCTTCATGTAAAGAAGATTTTATTTTGCTTATAAGTAGTCAGGGTAGGTTTGATCTATTTCTGCTTCCAGAGAACCTACTGGAATTACATCCATTGAATTCAGTGTACCACAAGATCAGACTTGCTTGGCTGTTTGTTTCAGAGTGTACAATGCTTCTGTTTCTGATGAGACTTCCTGGTCAGGTGATTTTATTTGAAATGTAAAACACATTTTCCAGTCATATTTTAATTTGAATCTATTAATTTGCTATGGCAAAGTTACTAAGTAGCCCCTGCTGCTTCCTGACCTTTGACCAAATGTTCTAATAGTTTCCCTATTAACAGTAAGCAGATGCAGAATTTCAGATGGTACTAACTTTACAACACGTATTGTGTTTGGGTTTTTGGTTGTTTGCTTAGTTTATTTCCCCCCCTGAGGGACTGTTCTTATTCTATATGAGTTTTGTATGAGAGAAAAAGTAGCACAGAAGATGAACTGCTACATTAATCAACAAAGAAAAACTGTGATGTTAGTGCACCACCAAAATTTCTTCTTAAGAGAGTCTCTGAGATATGAAAACATCTCCACAACATGAGGGTCCAAGCCTCTATGACGGATCATTGCCACTTTTGTAGGGATCACTGGGTTTGATCTTTTCATTGCAGTATTAAGAACTAGAATGTTCTCAGCAGTGTCTGGACAGAAAATTTACATTTACATTCTGTTGATTTAGATAGGTGCCAGACCACAGGTTTAAGCAATATGGGCAGCAAGTTTTCTCATGCATCAGTGCAGATGTATTGAATTCAGCAGAGCTTCTCCAATTTAACCAGCTGGGAATTTAGATTCTCTGAATTTTGAAAATTTTGAATTGGTGTTGGGTTTACTTGTGCTCTTGATTGCTGGGAAAGTCTTAGTGATTTCGCTGTGAGCTTGAACTACAAATGAGAGTAAAATTTGCATATAAGTAATTACCTTTGTAATCACTAAGTATGTTCATTGACGTCTACATAGTTTTGTTCTTCCACATTCTATATGTACAAATGTAGGTCCGCTGCACCGCTGGCAGCCACAGCCTCTGTGAGTCAGTGAGGGCAAAAGCTGGGCTTTGACGCACGCAGCAGCCGTCTGTCATCCTTGGGGAGCTGTTGGTACCCCTGTTTCTGGTGGGAGGACAACTCCAGCCTGAAATGCAAGGAAAGCCACAGGGACTGGGTAGACATGGTGCCTCTGGTGCAGGGTTTTGTTGGCAGCTCCCTGCTGAGTCACTGAACCGGAGCTGTGTGGGTGCAGCAGTGCCAGGTGCCTTCATGGTGAGCAGCCCAAGGCAGTGCTTGCCATGCCAGGGGCTCCGGCAGCATCTCTGGATGCACGGCGTATCCGGGGCAGGGAGCTGGCACACCCTGCAAGAAGATGAAAGAAGAAGTCTTGCTTAGAATGTGGTGCGAGGAAATAAAGTAACTGTTCCTGATTTTGAATGGCCTTATGCAAGGTCAGCTTAAAAACAAAACAAAACAAAAAACCCCAAACAAACAGAAAAAAACAAACGAACAAACAAAAAAACCCCACCACCAAAAACCAACCTAAACCAAGCCAACCAAAACCAAACAAACAACTTCTGTAATGTTGAGATGACACTCTGCTGCAGTGTATTAATGTTTGTATCTGCACCTGGTTTTAGGAGAGCTAAGACTAGGAAGGAAAGGGATGCAGCCTGTGTATGGTTTTACAGTGGTGAGAAAAAGACCTGCACACCACTGCAATAAAACTTTTGCTTAGGATGAGAATTTAGAATGGAGAGAACAGCTGAACAGAGCAAATAAATGCCAAGCAAGCAACCAGACAAAACCAAACCACTTCCATGTAAACACTCCTGGAAACTGCGACCAGTATATCATGACAAGTTTTGGAGGAAGAGGCAGCACAGGAGACCTTCCCACACCAATTCCATGCATGATGTCTCATTTCACTTTCCTTTTTGGCCACATCAAGTGAAATACCTGGGGGTCAAAGAGCCTGTACCACCAGCGCTATGGAACACGGCACAATTATAAAACCCTACTCCGGTGGAGAAGTGAGAAGTGGTAGAATGGGAAGATGGAGGAACCTAGCTAGCTCTGGTTTGAGTAACCAGATATCTGGTTTTTAAGGGACAGTAGGGGAAGACCTTTCTTACATCTTTTTAAGGAAGAAGAAGATGTGCTGCTGGGTCAGATGAGCAGTGGAGGAGCTTGGGCTGAGATCCTAATCTTCTGTCATAAAATAATTATGGAAGCAGGGTAAACGTTCCTGGAACTGCTGCTTAATGGTTGAACACTACATCCTGTTGGCAATTGAAAAGCCACCCCACCACAGAGCTTTTTGTCAGGACAGCAGGGCAGTCTGCATACTCGAAAATTTTCCCAGTCAAGGGGTATAGCTGATCCTTTTTCTTACAGTGGCCTGTCCATTTCTGCAGCATTTCTGTTAGCTACTGCCACAGAAACATGACACAATTAGTCATCTTTTGCTGTTTACTCAATTCATTTTCTCCTCATTTCTCTTTCCAGAATGCTTGCTCTGTCCCTGTTTCAGCTGATACTATCAACTTAAGCTGCTTCACTGACACATCCTGCCTTTTGTTTTGTCACACTGGTGTTAGCCTTTTTGCCCCCACTTAGTGCAGACCTCTTAAGACTGCTTTACTGAGAAAGCAGGAAAAAAATAGTTATGACACTATGGAAACAATCTGTTGCTTCTTCTCCAGCAAACTCCCTCAGGACAACAGTGCTGGGAAGAATCTCTTCTTTTGTGGAGTGTTTTTTGGGAGATGCATTGGTGGCATATGAAACGGTAAATTGGCCAGGCACAGAGACTTATTGCCTTTCCCTGTGGGGAGAGAGCAGAGAGGCACACTAGGCTGCCACAGTGGAAAAGCAAGCATCTAGAAATGCTCCATGAAGATGCCTGAAATCTGTTCTGTTTTCCTTGGTAAAGGGTCAATACTATGAGAGGAACCAAGTGCTGGAAGCAATGTGTTCTGAAAGGCAGGGCTTCTGATCCCTTCTGCTAACCAGGACAGAAAAGCTGTGGGCTTTTCTACCAAACCCACAGCTTTTCTGTCCCAGTTACTGTCCTTTAACACACCTGTGACAGAAGAGAGAAAAAGAACCTCAGGAAAGGCTGAAAAAAGTCGTCTTCTTCCAGGTGCGGTCTTGTAGGATCAGTGGAAAGTTTCTATGCAGAACAGGATTCTTGGCAAGGATGCACAGCTGCCAGGTGAGAAGCAGATGCCCTTGAGACAAGGCGAAGCACCCAACATTCTTCTTACTGTTCGCTCCAGGTATATCTCAGCAGGTTGTGTGAACAACGCTGGGAACTGTTTCCTGACCTGTCATCCTGAACTGCAGATGGTGGTTTCGAAAACAGAAGATGGGCACATATCAGATAGGAGGGGCTGAGGAGCTCAAGGTGGCTAGGCTCAAGCTATTTCTGTTGCCAGAAAAATTATTTGGCTCAGTCCCTGTGTGGTCTCAGGTTGCTCCTGAAGAAGAAGGCAGCTGGCAGTAGCTTGCACCAATTATTCTGGCAGTGGCAGCCTGTTCCTTGCTGCTGTCCTCCACAAGCATGTACATACCTCACTGGGTGGCTGCACCGTGTCTGAACAGTAGTTCCAGTGCTTTCAAGGAGCATCATCTTGACTGTGTGTGCCTTGCACACCGAGCCTGTGTGTGTGCATGCAACAAATTTAGTTTTCTGCAACAGCAGCAGACCCACTGGTCTTGCAGAAATAGGCTGTGCTGTTCCAAATGCAGCTAATGCAGTCGTGTGATGAAGGAGAGTGGTGTACATGGCTTATGGGAGTGGGCTGAGGGAACCAGCTGGGCACTGCTGTGCTACATGTTGGTGCACACTAGTAGTGATCCCACTCCCCCAAGAGAGATGTGGCAAGGAAACTGAGATCTAAGCAGCTGCACCTTAAGGAAGAGATACGTGGCTAGCAGAAGACTTTGTGGGCTTTAAGGTACAATTGAACTGACGACCTCTAAGTAACATCAACTTAAAAAGCTTAGATGTTCTGCTGTAATTGTAATCTCAACACTACGGATGCTAGAGGCCATGACAGAAATTCAAGTGCAAGCCAAGAAAAGAGATAGCCTGAGGTTTAAGAATAGGTAGATAGAGTGTAGGGAGAAAGATATGTGGCCATATATACTGGCTGGCTATTATTTTTGACACCTTCATTTAACAGTGAAAGAGGAAAACTGAATTTTGTAGCTGTAGCCTATGTGGAGCCTCTGTCACGTTGTTTATCAAAAAAAAGTTTCATCTTCCACTTGAAGTGGTATGGCTGCAGCTGTTTAAACAGCCTAGCTTTTTGAAAGACAGTAAGATGTTTACGCTGTTTTTTTTAAACCTTAAACAATGGGAAGTGTGAACATTGAAAATTGTCTAATTAATAAAAACAAAGCCCAAATATACCTTTATGTTTAAATTTATGTCCTGGAATTACTTCATATCATCTTGTTAAGTATCAAACTTGTATGTATTACATTTATTTTTCCTTTCTCCTTCTATATTAGGTAAGAAGAAGTTCTCTTCCTGTGATTTACCGTAATGCAACACACTGTCATTTGGGCTTTTTCCTACACATCTCAAAACCAGAGTATTTTTCAGTTTTTTGTTTGTATTCTTTCCACACACAGATGGAACTGAAAGTCTCTGCAGCCATTGCACAGTGCTATAGGCAGATGTCAGGTGCTACCCACTGCCTGGAAGATCTAGTTCGAGTCCTGTGGTAAGGAGACATTGTCCCATTACAGTTCCACTCTAACACTGGTAGAAATTAAAAGTAATTCTATTGAAATAAATGACTTATGCCAGTCATCTAGATGTAAGGAAAATTCAGTCTATTAATTTCCAAGGAACTCTTCCCTTTAATAAGCTTAGGCTTGATTTAGTGCCTGTTGTAAACAAAGAAGCACTAGTTTTTACTATAGTTTGATATCCAAAATTATCTACATTTAGCTGAGATACATCAGCTAACAGCCTGACTATGTTCTTCCCTGCCTTTTTCTGTTGCTGTGGCACATGCTGTTTGCTTTATTTACATTCAAAAGGGATTTCTGTTAAACATTTTCCGTATTTCTTTTTCTTTTCCTCCTTACTTCATCAGAATGTAGCAAAGGGGACTGCTGGTGTAGGGAAAGGTGCCAAAGGAGCCGGTGACCAGCTTGGATCTCAGAGCTTCCCTCCAAGCCGGTGAGTCACATAGCATCTCTAAGGATGTTAGCATCTCTAAGGATGTACATCCAAATGGCAGATCAGATCTCTGCCAAGGTTCAAACTCCAAAAATCGTTTGGAATCCAGAGTTATACTGGGAACAAACTGGTTCATGAGAGTCACCTGACAACTGCTGCTTGTCCTCTTCAGGGCAGAGATAGACCACAAAATAATTACATCTGTAGGGTCTTAGTCATGTAATCAATACACCGACAATGTTGACAAACCGCTGAAAGGAATCCCACCGGTAATGGATGGCATGCAGGACATGCATATGTGAGATTTAGGGTACACGAAGCCTGTTTCCCAGTAGCTGCCTTCTTTATTTTATTAATCTAGATTCTCACATAAGAGCAAGTCATGTGCTCTCATAGCCCATTTAGAATACATTTATATACAAAATTATGCCTTTGAGTTAGGGACAGATATACTTATTTACCTTGTTCAGTTTAATGTGCTTAGTATTATCAATATCCAATTATCTAATTTAGGTTAAGATTTTATTTTAGCAATAAGGTGTTTTAAGAAGAGTTTCCTCTGGCACTGAACAGTGTTTTTGCTGGAGTTCCTATCTGCACTCACCCTGAAACCTGCTTTGAACAACAGTGCCTGAATTTGTGTGTTTAGGGAAGGTTTTTTTTCCTAAGAGGTTGACCATTTGTTACTGATATTCAAGAGAAAACTTCAGTTTTTAACCTGAAGATATTTCTGTTTATTTCATTTGTTCTTCTGTCTCATTTACTATTATTGTCTATAACTATTGTAGCTGTGCTGTTTCCAGCAGAGTAACAATATATGTAGCAGCATGGTGTGTTTGCTACCCTGTGGGGACAGCAGCTGAGGTAGCACATGCCAGGAGTTCTGTCTTAAAAGAACAAGTTGGCACCTTTTTTGACTGCCCGCAATGTCCCAACAGTGGAGAAGGAGTTGATTGATTGTAAGAATTCAGAAAGTCGTTACAATGATTCAGAAAGAGCTGCAGTCACAAAGAGCGTAAGAGTTATGCTGAAATCAAATTTAAAAAACTAATTCCAGGAAATAACTGATTTTAGACAAGTCACAATTATATTAAATTTTCTGGTATGGTCTGGCTGTATGTTGTAACTAAACACTGAGAAAACGGGTAGAGCAGCAAAGCTGTCACTGTAGGGGCCAGGGGTTAAAGGACTGTGGTTAGCACAAAACATTAACATCTTGTTCTTGTAATTTTGAAGTCCTAACTCCTAGAATTTCCAGCGATATAATTATCCCATAAAAGTTAAGAAATGTGTTTAGGACCTGACACAATAACAGAAAACGGCATCAATTTAAAGATATAAACTGTATATTTGTGGCCTTGTTACAATAAGGATGAGGCAAGAAAGAGAGAATTCCTCAGCAGACCCCTAGCTTGATGGCACAATAAACATGCACAGACCTCTTTAGATCATATATCTAAACTAGGCGAATACAGACTTCATTCTGATGAAAGCCGCATTTTGCCAGAAATGAAATCCAAAGCATTATAATACCCAAACATTTTGTACAGAGCACAACAGAGCTTCTCACAGAGAAATATTTAGAGGATATGAGAAAAAGCAGCAGAATAGACCAAGGTCTGTTTGTGACTGTGAACTTGGTCATGCATAAAATGCCTTCATACTTACAAAAGGTGCCTGATTAGGGGCCAAGGCAATTCATTTCAGCCATTATATGTTTGCCAACTATTTGTGAAACTAAAGAACTAACTGCATAAATTCTGCTTCTTTTGCTGAGGTGGTGAATACAGGAGATTTAGTAGAATTAGACTGAAATTTTTTGAGCATAAGATTTTCGAAAAGAATCCTGGATGGGACATTATAAATACCTAAGAATACGTACTGCCATGTGAGGGCAAGCCATAAGTCCCTACTTTTTTATTTCTGGATTGCAATGCACACAGAAATATACGCATCTGAAAATACACTCCTATTCTGGGGACTAATTAGCAAGTTTCAAAGAAAGATAACCAGAAGGAAATTCGAGAGTAACTGAATTAGCGTAGTTAATAATGCTAATGTGAACATGCAGAAAACCAGGAAGAAAAACGTTCTTTTCCTTTTTTTTGTGCTTTTCACTGAACAGCACATCTTTTCCACAAGACAAGCTGAACAAACTGGTGCTGTGTAGCCTAAAGGAGCAAAAAAGATGAGGTGGGAAGCATGATAATGATGTTCAAATATGTAAAGGCTGATGTAAAAAGGAAGGTAACAATCTTTTCACCATGTCATAGTGGGTATGGCAAGATGTAGAGAACTGAAAATACATCAAGGGTTCATTTTCATATTAGGACAAACTTTCTAAGAGTAGATATTGTGAGACATGAGTATGAATTACCTAAATGGTTTTGGAGTCTCCATTTCTGAGATAAGATAGAAACATTTTAGTTAATCCTCGGGGCAAAGGACTGGAGTAAATGACCTTTCAAAGTCCCCTCTAGTCTTAGGAGTCTCAGAAAGTAACCAGTAGCTTTTACAGCAGAAGGTCTTTGTGCAACTATTTTAAGGTAGCTGGATTTTCCAGCTCTTTCTTCTTAAACAGGAACTCTCCCTGGAGTCCATTGTTCAACAGGAAAAAAATCTTGGGTTTCACCTTAGCTAGAAGACTTAATTTCCTGTTCAATATCATGAACAGTATTGTATTCTCAAAGAAGAAAGTCCTAGATACCTTATTAGGAAAAAAGAACAAAACCAAAAAGCCAAAATCCCAAAGGACAGTGTAGTGTGACAAAGTAAAAACCTGGAGTGTAACACTCCCTTCACAGCATGTTATTTGCTGTTACTACATCCTGCAATCTAACCCAAATTAGTCCGTAGAAGAATTTAGGTACCTAATATCTCTGTAGATGCCAGTGTCTACAAGGGAGTTCTCAGTGCTGAGCTGCTGAGCCTCTGTGAATTAGTTGGGTTCACAAACTGGACAATTCCTTGGCTGACTTGCCTATGGTATGCAGGCCACTAGATAACTTATGTGAATAACCTAATAGTTTAAGCATCTTCTTAACAGAGAGAATCAATTTCAAACTTACACAACAATGAATATGTAATTACAAATAGTGGAACCAATTCAACAACAGTGCACAGGAAAGAGATGTCCCCAGATAGCCCAGACCTATGGTACTGGAAAGTGTGAGACTTGTATGCAATTTTCTGCTCCAGACCAGAAAAGGGGATTCTAGCCAGGTTCTGCCACATCTCATATGAATGTTAACATCTATTGCACTAATTAGTGTAGGGTTAGAGTGAAAGAACAACACTTGACTTGTATTCCTGTGTTTGGTAGTGTGGCAAGACACCAAAGAGATAGGCATCACACCATTCTCAGTCATGCCTTCAGCCCCAAGAAGCCTGTTATAGTATTTTCAGATTTTAAAAGTCGCTTTGTTTTTTGGCTCTGTCATGGACTCCCCTATAGACTTACCTATACTAAGGCCGTCTATAAGTCTGCCCAGATTTGTTAAGGCTAAGTGGTGAGTATAAGCTGATGACTGATTAGATCCTCAAGTGGAACGCTGCCTAGAAAAGAAAAATTCTTCTTGCTTTCTAGTGATAATAGTTTCCCCCTTTGATCCCAATTGCTAACTTGAGTTCAGGTAGAACAGGACTTCACTTTAAGTCCTATTTTGAACTACTTACAGCTTCTAATGCTTTCTTTGCTGAAGTGTTCTGGACCTGGTTGTTGTCCAAACAGAAGGTATTGATTTAATTTGACCAACAACATTTTCCATCACATTTGGAAGAACGTTTTCCTTCATTTAGGTAAAAAATGAATACACTACTATCTTTCTTTGGAATAGGTCCATAGCTGAGAGAAGAAAGCAGGAAATGCTTTTGCATGTTCTGTTGGTAGTTGGTTTGAACTTGTGTGAGTTAGGGGATGTTGAAAACTGCATTTCTTGGAGGATCGGTGAATTCTTATGGTGATGTATGTAGGAATGCCTTTGGAGGAGGGAAGAGGAAGCTGGTGTCTGAAAGACTGTTTGACTTCAGCCCTTACGCAGAACAGAGCTTTTATCTCGTGTCCAGCTCTCTAATCCCAGCTCACGATCTTACTAATCTGTTTTCATTTACAAATAAAAAGAGATCCTAGAAAATTGCACTAGCAACAGGTTAATAGAGTCTTACAGCTGTAAAGGCAAACAATGGTGAGATGAGAAATAGCCCAACAAATTTTCTATGTATCTCTTTGGCTTGCCTCTACAGTGTATATTCCGTTGGTCACCCAGTAAATGTAACTGTCCTGCAGCCCATAGGCATCGAGCCCCGAGTACATGGCAGTGGGGCCACAGCTCAGAAATCTTTGGAAGCACCTGTTAGTGTAACTGTTCAACGAACCACTTAACCTGGGCTCCCTAAATGGTGCCTAAGAATACCTGCCCATGTAACCTATTACTATTTAAATTTCACTGAGTACCATTGCTCATTACTTTCCTTATAGCATCTTCATGGGGTGCTCTTTGGCAGTTCCTCACCCCAGTGCCTGATGTCAGGGAAAGGCTTTTGACTGCTGTAGGGAGATCTGAATAAAGGTCCTATTCTAAGACCCTTTCTCAGGAAAGATGTCTCAGTAAAGGGGCTGTGTACCTTGCACAGCTAGTTCCTGATTTGCTGTTTGCTAAAGACACATTAATAGAGCCAACAAAAAGCATAACACATAGAGTACTGCACAAGCTCTGATGTCTCCGGATACAGGATTATAGATTTTCAAGCACTTACAGTTGTTCCAGTTTTTCTGATGGAAGCAACAGCCATAGATTTTGTAAGATTAAAAAAAGTCTTGGCAGCAAGCTTCCTATGGTGGTTATTCCCAACATTTTCATAGCTAGAACGGAAGTCAAAACTGCATTGAATGTATAGTTATTCAAAATGATAGGTTAACTTACAAGCCTGGAGGAGAAATAAGACCATTTACAATAGCATGTTGGAGCAATTAAGGGTATTATTCATAAGTCAGTTCCTCCAGAAAGCCTCTAAGCTGTCATCACCCACCTTTTCACCTCCCCCATCTTTACCAGTTGCTTTTTCACTTCATTATGGTGATGCAAAGACTACCATTCTGAGGGCCCAACTTCAGGACAGCCATCCTGTTTTTCCTAGGCTTTCTCAGCTGCTGCTAACGCCTCCCTTTGATTGGTATCTCGGCAGTTGCAGAAGTAATGATCAAGTGAATGTCTAACTCTCAATTGTTTTATATGTGAACACTTAATAAGACTTCACTGCAACACACATTCGTGTTGGCACAGGCAATGTTGTATGTACTGCAGTAACAGTGCCAATTCCAGATTTCAGAGTGTTCAGTTTGCAGCCTGAATGTTTTGTTATGACATGTTTTTTTTCCATGTGGTATTAAACTTAAAACTGGTGATGCCAAGTCATGGGCTGTGCTGCAGAGGAGTCTGGAATTACAGCGTGGGACTTTCTTGAGCTGCTTAATCCTGGGGCTGGTTGAAGGGAGTCAGGCTGTGCTCACCCTCAAATCTAAGGAGCGTTACAAAAGCTGTCACACAACATTTTATGACACTGTAGGTGTTGTTTTAAGTCTTGTGGAACATGACTTGAGGGATCACATGTAAAATTAGAGTTGGAACTGCCTCAGCCTGATGGCAGGCTCAGGCCTACAAGTGCCAGGCTTTGTGCCCTTGTCATACCCAGTCTGCTGCTTGCTCCGCGTGCAAGCTCATTTACAAAATGTCCTTTCCCCGTGAGAATAATTTGTCCCCCAGAGAGCGAGCCAGCTGGAGAGCCTGGGGAGGAGCAGGGAGAGGCGGCGATGGGGAGGGAGCTCTTGCGTGTCCCTCCCTGCCAAACCAGACCAGGGTGTGCGGGGACCGGGCGGGGGGACTAGAGGGGGACACGCGTGGGACTGAGCGGACACAGGCTGCCACCTGCTGAGCAGCGGCAGGGAATGGCAGGCTGCGGTGCCGGGGGTTTGCTTTCTGTGAACAGCAGGCAAGCTCTAGCTGCTACCTCCCTTCTCCCCGAAAACAACCGCTGCCATCTTGCAGGGTGGTTGTTAAACCTTAAACAAGTTTAAAGGAATTTAAATCTCAGTATATTTGATCGAGAGATTCAAAAATACTGGATTATTTAGTGACCGCTTTCTTTTCTTGGATAAATGAAGGAGCACTGTCTGGTATAAACTTAGTTGACCTTGTTTCCCTCAAAGTACAGGGATAAGTGTTGTCCTTCTGTCCTAGAGATAGACCTTGAACCTTGAGAGCCCTTGGGATCAGCCCAGATCACAGCCATCCTTCCCCATGAACTGCAGGGATGGCTGCGGTCCCCTCCCAGAAGAGCAGAGGGGCCAGGAGAAAACGAGGCACAACAGGGCCAGGAATGCCTTGCCAGAGGGCTGGCTACACATCAGAGCAATCTGGGAAATGTTGTAAAATGTTCTCTGCAGCTTCAGCTACCCTAGATGTATATCTGAAGAATGGTCTTCATATAGTATGAAGGAAGGACCTGGAAAAGATAAAAAAAAGAAAATGTAAATCTTCAGCTATTGATAATCTGGAAAACGTACAAACCCCATTAGTGACTGTAAGATAGATATGCAGGAAATGAAACTGGATATTTTTGCCTCATCCTTTCTTGTTCATATCCCAATGACACAAAGGTGTATTTATCCTATCCTGTGGACGGCCAGTCACATGGGCAGCACTGCAGGCAGATGTATGGGAGGCAGGTACAAAGACCTCTATGTGCTGCCTGCCCCAGGCACGGGAGACTGAGTCTTTGGGCTCTCCTGCCATTGCTTTTCCTCACTAACTCCTCTCCTGCATTTGTTCAAGACCCTCTTTTCAGCACCCCTGCGTTTGTTCAAGACCCTCTTTTCAGCACCGCTGCAGTCACAGACACTTTTTGCTGCTTTCCCACTAGGTTGCCTGCTATGTAAATAACATTTTATCACAGTTGCTGGTTTATAGACAGGGTGAGAGACCTCTCTTTAAAGTTAGGGGAAAAGACCCTTTAGCACTCTGCCTTAAAAGTCTTGCTTTCAGTTCGGAAAGGAACTAAAACCACTGAAAAGCTATGCAGAACACACTGACTGTATGTTAAGTTCTGTGATTGTTCCCACATCCCTCCTAAGTCTCAACCGCAGCTCTGTGCTGGTGGCTAGATATGCATAGTGGGGATTTTTCCTCTTGCTAACAGTGGGATAGCAGGAATGTGAACTTCCCTTTCAAATCCAAAATCGAAGTATTGACAAACAGCAAGAGTGGAATGCGAGTTTTGAGGTTATATCTTCCCTCAAAACAGGGAGACTGCCCAAGGTTTTTCCCAATACAGTTTTAGTCTTCTCACAAATTTGTATTGTTTTCCTTCTGTCTTCTCCATACAGGAAATAAGCCTACAGCTCTCTCACAATTTAATATGCTTGTCATGCTGCCTGTGCAAAAACATTTCAGACTCTGTACTCAGCACTTCTCAGCCATCTCTTTTCAAGAACTGGCAGCCTGCAGGGTAACTTGAAAAATACTTTATTTCGTATTGCAGCAACCCTGTATATTGGACCTGTGTTGAACCTCTCCTGCTTTTTTTCTGGTGCTGTACTGCCATAGGGATCTCATTTCTGTCTCCACGCAGGTGTTACGTGTGTTTGCAGGGCAGCAGGAACTATTCTACAGTTTGCAGCATGGGTGATCAGCAGAATAGCCTGTGGAATTTATGAACAGTCTCCTCACTTGTGTGGTCACTTTTGGTTTGCAGGGGACTGAAGTGAGGTCATCAGCCTTTTATTTCTATGTTCCCATTCTTCTACTGTTGTTATTTTTAAATAACAATGGTTCTGTTTTTACTATTTGAACAACAAATGCAAGTGTTTTGCAAATTTTTAGCTTCCTGAATAGGGAGCTTCCTCTTTGAAATCTGCTTTTCAAAATGTGCCAAGTCATTCCCCGGTCAAGTTTCTGTTTCATTTTCCACTTGCTTTTCTGATGATGGCTTTCCATAAAACAGGAGAGTTTCAGTTCTCAAAGTAATTTCTGTAGTTTGCCTTTCCCCCGTCAGCCCCTCCTCTCCCCTAAAGCTGAGAAAGGAGTTATTTTACAGTGCTTATGACACAGACTTGTCATTTAGGAGAAAGAGGCTGGTCATTTCAAGTGTGCAAAGTGCAGAGCATAAAGATACCAGAACGATATTTTAGTGAGCAGCTAGGGTGGTGGCAGTCATCTTGCTTATCAGCATGAGACTCAGCACCAACTTTACTCCTGGGGAGGAAATGTGACAGCAAAATTTGAAACAGTGCTAATAATCCTGCTTGGTATGATTATTCTGTGCAGCCCTAGCTTGAAAATGAGGCCATGGAAAGCTGTGTTACTGTAGGTCAGCAGAATTAAATAGCTTTCAGTCCCTAGTCCAGGTACTCTTAAGTTTGATCAGATAGCTCTGTGCTGCACTGCTGACTGCAACGCAGACACATGTGTACTCCTTTGTAAAACTAACTGCACAATACCATCAGTCCCCTTATTTGATGCACTGTTCTAGTTAAGAAGCAAAGAAAGAAAAAACAAAACCTATGTGTGCTAACAACTAGAGTTAGTGGCAGTCTGGGTTCAAGCTTGCAGATGTCTCCTAAGGAGAATATGACTCATTGCTCAGGGACTTTTTTTTTTTTTTAACCATCCTTGTTGTACTGTGGTTGGGGAATCTTGGTGTGATGAAAGAAAAATTTCTCATTCTGTTTCACGGCCACAAATTTATGAGGTTTGGTGCCTCTGCTTTAAGACTGGCCTGGTTCAGATCAGTCTTACTAACTGATCCACTGAATCTCTGAGAGGTGGACAACCTTATTTTCTGATGGTCGGATGCTTTATTCTGAGAGATACAGCAAGAAGCCAATTAAACCCGAAGTTCAAGTAAAGTACCTGCCAACACACCTTTAAGCTACATTATGCCTTCCTGGGTGGGACACAGTACAGGGAGCAGCCTGTCTACCAGGGCTTGTGAGAACATGGAGCTTTCCTTCCTTCCTGTCTTGACCATGCTCCTACGTAACTGCAACCCAGGAGAGATGGCACAGCCTCTGTCACTGCTGTGCTGCTTTGCTGAAAGGCAGACATTTTATTCTCCTGTATAGGTGGAGCCTGACCAAAACATGGCAATGAGCAACACACTGTTGCAGCATGTGAGATCTGTACACAGATAGCACGCACAAGTCATGTATACAATGCTATGCCTTAATCAGTCCATAGGTGCACAGTTCTGGTGCATGGCTGTTAAACCATCCAGCTACAGCAGCCTGAAGGTTTTCCTTTGAAAAGCATCACAATGTGGGGATTTTGGCAGTATGGTAGTGGCAAGCTGCCTGATTAGATGATTAAAAAATGCAGAAACATTGTAGGCAAGAAGCTCCGAAGTGGGGTGAAATGTTTTTCTGAGTATTTAGCATCTATGTGATGCTTGAGACCTGGAGAAGGTCCAACCTACTCCAGGTCTGGGCTTGTCAACAGTATGCTCTCTGCCCTTCAGATATTCCATGGGTCAAGTCTTTTGAAAGTCTTAAAGTTTTCAAAAATAATCTGAGTCCTGCTTTTCCTTTCAGGCTCCTGTTTAATGCCATACACAGCTGCCTGACTGTTTTCAAGGACCACACACCACTCTTCCAGGCACCTCATTTCTAGCAGCATGACCTTTAGGAGCAGCCCCACACAGCTGTGGGTGCCTGACATTGCCTGGGGGATGATCACTGGCACCTGGCACCCTGCTGCCAGACCTGCCCTGCCCTTCCACACCCCTGGGGCCAGGTGGCAGCAACTGGACCCTGCCCCACACCCTGACTGGGAGTGAGCCCAGGCATGTCTGCTCGTGTTTTGGCTGAGTCTTGGCACTGGTTGGAGATGCTCTCTGGGAAACTAATGGTAGAGCCAAAGAAGAAGGTCATCCTGCTTGCTGTGTGACCTGGAAATATCAAGCCTTTCCACTGAGGACTCCTCATCTGTTGAAAGGTTTTGTGAGGCTTTGCATAAATGGGTGTGTGAGCAGGAAAGGCTTCACTGCAAAGCAGCCCAGCACTACTGGTTCTTTGAATTCAGGAGCTGAGCCCTCTGCACTCTGTGACGTAAGAAAGGTAAGGTGTTTCTTGTTTTCTTGTTGTTGTTCCTCTCTCCTAGAGAATCATCTCTCTTTTTGTGATTTACTGATCTGAGTGAAAGAAAACCTAAAAGTGACATCTGTAAGTTGCACAACGAGAGAAGTCATGCACTAAGTGTATTTTTTTTTTTAAGTGATGATGTTTTCATTGTACCAGTTCCTGCATTAGAAAAGCTAGTGTTGCAGACTTGCGCATGGACACTACATCACTTGTGCAGTGTGCCTTCCAAAAACCATGGTTCTGCTATGCTGCTTCAGCTCCTGCTTCTTTGAAGGGTTTTAACACTAGAAAAGGCTTGTAACCAATGCAGAGAACAAGGGAAATATTTTTTATTTAGCACTGGGAGCTTTTGCATAGAAAACCTGCACATACATACACACACGTATAAATACACACATATACAAAATTCTGTATACACACACAGGTGCTTTTATACAAGGGAGAAATCTCATTTGCAACAGAGTAGAATTTAATTATACAGCAACACCTGTACTAAAAATTAATTATTTTTTTCTGTTCAAGTATTCTTCTTGGTACACTTCATAGACAATTAACAACAGTTTTCATTTTGAAAAATGCAACAGCCCACTCTTTTAATGCAAGCAAAACATTACATTGATGAAGTAATGCAGTGCCATACACTTAGACTAAAGCTTTTCTTCAAATGACTATTTTTTTTTCATCTTGTAGTGAATCCTAAAGCTGGACTTTTATGTGGTACCTTGTAGTATACAAGCCATAAAACATCTCCTTCTAATTCTTAACAACTAAACAAAAGCTAAAACTTTTTTTTGAAGGAAAGATACTGCTGCAAAAATCCAAAGTATTCCTTGTTCATATAACTCCTTTGAAACAAACTGCCAATGAAAATGGGCATTTAAGAGCTTTGTTATTTATATTACTAGAAAAATACTGGTTTG
This sequence comes from Pampusana beccarii, assembly GCA_013399365.1. Classification (NCBI taxonomy): domain Eukaryota; kingdom Metazoa; phylum Chordata; class Aves; order Columbiformes; family Columbidae; genus Pampusana; species Pampusana beccarii. The sequence goes on from VWYH01000391.1 coordinate 72,856, forward strand.
ATCAGAAGTAATTTTCAAATGACTCTGTGCTATATCTCTTCCAGACTACCAGAATTGTTTTTACTTAGTTCAGCACTATCATTGTAAGAGTTTGTACTTCCAGGATTGCATGTTTTGCTTTGCTCAGTGTCATCACTGTAAGATTGTCCCCCTTCCTGACAGCTGGAAATGGCTGCCTTCATTTTTCCCTCAATTTTATCCGCTACAGTGCACATCTTAAGCTCTCTCAGGCTGCTTATTAGGGTTCCATAGGCTCCTTTTATCCCACGTCTTTGATACCAGACTTGAAACAGCTTAATCTTCTGTTCAGATGTATCACTATAATTATCCCGCACAGTTTGATCTATGACAGGTTCTGGTATTTGGTGATGACGAACAAATGTCTTGACTTCTGAGAGTGTCATCTCCCCCACAATACCAGCAACATGGCTGCTCAGGTCAACATCTAGAAACACAAAAGAAAATTAATGCTCTTGGCTCTTATATCTTACTGTTGTTTATCACCTATACTCAGAGTTGATACTTTTTCTATCCAAAAGAGATTAATTACAAGTATTCATGGCTCAGTATCTTTTATACGTGATTTTTTTACAATGTATAGTAGGTCTGCTTTTACATGTTTCTAACAAATGCTATGTAATTCAAATATTTAGGTTTGCATCTGTATTGCTTTCTGCCACTTGAAACAGAATCTCAGTTCCCTCTGTAACCTATTATGTCCTTGAATATCATTAAAGTCTGGTTCTGCCTCATGTACCTGTTCTGCTCAAAATAGTGTTGGGAAAGGCCCTGGAACAGGACAGGTCTTTTTTGTCGGAATACAGCTTGTGTTCTGTCCCTGTTGTGTGACACTACTGTGAATTTGCCCTTGAACATAAGGTAGGTTTGCGTTTCTGCAATCCCACTGCTGGGTGTGGGACTACTCCATTTTCATAATTATCCATAATTCTAGAAATTCAGCTTTCTGTCTCCTAGTGTCTGTACCACATGCGGAACAGAAATTCACCCATTGTCAGTTAATAATTGCTTCCTATACAACAGAAATTCCTGCTGAGGCAAAATTTTCGTTGTATCACTAAATGCCTTAATAAGTGCAACATCAACTGGCATTTCTTTAGTAAGTATTCACTGTTGTGCTAGAATGACAACTCTAGACAGTGACGAAGTCTACACAAAAATACCAAAATACCCCCCCCCCTTTTTTTTTTAGTGTAGGATTTCATTGTCTGTATTTTATTTTTTTTTCCTTCTACTGTATTTTAAGAAATTTTCTCTTACCTGCGTATATGAGAGGTTGATTGTCCTGAAAAGAGAAACAAGAGAGAAATGAGTAGAAACAAGTTTTGTAGAACACTAACCTTATATAAGAAGATAAACACATTTCATGACACCTGACTTCTGTAATTTTCTTTCTGTAATTTTCGTGATTCCCCTGTTCAATAAGCAAGTGAATCAGATCAGAGAGAGAGAGAGAGACCTCTTTTGACTTGGGTAAGCTTGAGGAATCACTTCACAATTGCTGTTGCCTAGAAGTGTGCATGCAGGTACCCTGATGATTTATGAAGTTTTGATCTTGGCCATGTAACTTTAGAAGTGCGTCAACAAATCTTGAAGAAATAATACAGAGTGTCTTTGATGTCTCCCAAAAGAGTCCTTATGGTGAAATTTACTTCAATATTGTCATAGAAGAGAGGCATCCTCATGCTTGCAGAGTCCCAGTATAATTTAAATGAAACAAAGTTCCTTTCATGAAGCTGAGTTTTTGTGATCTAAGCAACAATACTTACACAAGAAACCCCTGTTATGGGGATTACTTCACCCAGGTTCTCCTTGCTAGTACAACCCATCTGTTTTCTCTTCCCTGAAACAAAAAAAGCGTTTTTAAAATCCAGGACAGAGTATATCTGGACTCCAAGGATATAATACATCTGAGTGCCTGAATATCTTATTCAGAATATGATAGGAACAAGGAATAGGGAATCACTTACACCAGAGTATTGCTCCAGCTGGTACCAATAGTACTAACACAATTATGAAAGTAACGGCCCACACTGGCACTCCTGTTGGAACATTAGAAGCATTACATGAAAGTTAAGTCAAGAAATGCAATACAGCAACACACTCTAAATTTTAAACAAGATTGCGTCAGATTATAAAAGCCTTTCTGTTGTCTCCTAATGGCAGAAGTCACCTCTTTGTTAAAGTCGTACCTATCATGGGTTGCCCCTGAAAAGAAGTAATGGCTCCTACATCTGCACAGTGATCATGGGAAAAGAGGGATCATGCTACACAGGTAAGTACAGGGCCCAGTAGATACGATGCCCTCAGCTGTCAGGAGTCACTGTGGGCTATTGTGTAGAACAGTACAATTGCAATAGTGTCTCAAACTACAGCAAACGCCAGACCATGCTACAATTTGAAATGATACCTTCCATTCCACACACAGTGTCTGAAGTTGGAGTACATTCTTTTGCAGTTACACCACTTTCACATCTGCAGAAAACATGAACAAAAATCATTATGGGATTTGTTTCTCTCTTTATAACTCTGTCAGCAGAGCAAATCGAAATCTTCAAACACTTTATCAGCTAAATATTTCACATATCAAGAAGCTGGAGTTTGGAATTTAATAGGTATGAAAATGGTATGGAAAGGCATGGGAGAGGAAAAAGGTGTGGAAATTATTTTCTAGATGTAACAGTAGATCACACAAAGACAACAGAAAAGCTCAGATACTACATTATGGTTTTTGAAAAATGTGTACAGATATGGTGGATGTATACAAGTTTTTCTGTGTGCCTTTGGAAAGCCTGCATGGATGCAAGTTAAGTTGACTGAACAAAGTCAGCTCAACAAGCTAAGTGCAAAGGAAAACTACTATGTTTTCCCTCAGGTTATACAGGACCTTAGCCTCTGTCTTGAAACTGGTTGGAAAAAGCAAGTGTGATAACATATTACCAATTTTGTATTTAACAATGAAGGCATAAACTTACATGGTACATGGATCACAGTGTGTACATGGTACGGAAGAATTGCAAAAATGATTCTTTGCACAGGTGCATTCCGTGTTCTGTGCTGTGGTACAGTTCTTTGCAACCTCCAAACCTAAAATAAATTTTTTGAAATTGGGTAGTTCGAAAAAGTAGGCCTTGAAAGCCAGCCTCTGCTGACAAGCTCTTTTCCTCAAACTTATGTGCTTTTAGCTCTACCACTGCTGGCATGGGTGAGCCTCAACTGTAAGAACAACACAGCTTTTATAAGAAGCCCTGATGCTAGAGCACTGGAAGGATGGAGATGGCAAAGAGACCTCTGCTGGCCAGGAGCTCAAAAACCTAATCACACCATGAATACTTGCTAGAAGACAATTCATTTGGCACTGCCAAAATTTGTCAGCTTCTTGGATGTATAAAAGACATCACTCTATCAGCTCCAGCAATTTAAAATAATATTATTAATTATGTGAAAGATTATGAAATAAACTATTGGGAGTCCTCCCATCCCTGCTTCTTACAATACCCCTGTTCTTTTAAATAGAGGGTGAAGGAGAGAGAGAGATCTTCTTTCGCTCTGACTAGCATGTATAGGGTCTGCTTTGCAGGGATTGCTTTGGCTGAGCAAAGGTAAATACAAGGAGAAATAATGGACCAACATAGCTTGTTCTTCTTCCCACTTCGTACCTGATGAAAGGGAACTGGGGGTTAAATCTATGAATTTGTCATAAGTTTCTTCACGTACTAACGTTGTAACGTTTTAATTTGCATGCTACCCACTATTCAGGTACTGTGGAGATTTTCAGTCAAATCCTGTATCAAAAAAGAGTCATTGCTAGAGTTGCTATTTCTATAGATGTACCAAATACGCTGTCACATGAAGAGCATCTCAAACACTTGTCCAAATCATTGACATGATCCATATAGTCCTTTCCATATGTACATGGAACACAGTGTTCATTAGCATCTGTTGGGCAGCTGACATTTTTAACAAAACCTGTAGAGGCAGAAAAAAACAAGGTTTGTAGTACCTCTGGACAAAATCCATCAGCTTTAAGACTTATATCAGACTTTCTTTTTAATCCCTTACACTTTTTGATTTGCTAACACGGACAGAATCTATATTCTTTATGCATACCTATGTGCTCTTCAGGAATATACAGTCATTTCAGTTGGAAGAGACCCTCAGGATCATCCAGTCCAACCATAACATTAACTCTAGCACTAAAGCATGTCCCTAAATGGTTTGAGAGGCAGTAAGGTTTTTTTATGCCTTTAACATTGACCCCACTTTCCTCAGAAGTGGGTAAAGCATGCATATTAAGCCTGAATTCTCTTGCAATCACAATCTGCCTTTTTTGCTTTGCAGGAGTTGTTTTTGATGGAGGATGCGGGGTGACTTTGTCACCTTTTACCACCTCCCTCCATATTGTAGTTTGGTTCTGCTCATACCTATCCAGTCTGGACTGTTCCTATTTGGGAACAGACCCTCCTCCTTCTAGGCTGGGCAGCAATGTACTGCCATTGCCGCCTGCTCCTCAAGTCACTGCACTCCCCATCCAGGGCCTCATGCCTGTTGAACCAAGGCAGTGTACGTAAGATTTGATCATCCCCTCTCTTCCTTCAATTTAGGACTGAAGGAGAGCACACTAAACAAAACTGGACATGCAAAAATTGGAAAACCTCTCTCAAAGATGTATATGTAATTCTTAGCTCTTTTGTGACAAGCATGTTATGTGAGAACTACTATCTGTAGCAAAACGTTATTGGTGCACTGAGCTCAATAAATGCTTTTAGAAATGTCTGTTGTCCTGCAATAGAGAAAGATAGAGCTAGAATGAAGCATTGCACCCAGAAAACCACAGCATGCCACTTCACTATCCTAGCAGAAAGCAATTCTGCACATTGTGGTTTCTGCTCTTAATGACTTTTCAATAGTCTAATAATGATACTCACCATGTTCACATTTCTTGCAACACTCATCACCTGAAATGTATTCATCCCGTTTACACTTAGTTTCCCTTTTAGCAATGATCCTCCTTGTAATTAATTTATTGTAAGCTTTGTGTATTAGAGCTTCAGTATCATTTTTGCACCGTGTTTCAATTATTAAGATAACTACCTAGGAGAAAAGAACAGCACGTTATTAAAAACAAAACAAAATGAAACAAAAACCAAACCACAACAAAAAAGCCAAACAACAAAAAAAAACCAAACCATCAAAAATACCTGTCAAGGAATGTCAGTGTTTTAGTATTAGCAGAGTTACATTAGTATTGTTACTCTATTGTTAAACATATTGATATTCACCCCCTTATTAAAGTTGTTCATTACTTCAGAAGAGTTAATGGACAAAAAGGACACCTATTAGATCTCATGCTATCAACCCTACCACTACAAGTACTGATCATTTGAACATTAATGCTTGAGAACAGGCCTGCACATCTGAGTTGTAACAGATGACCTCATATGCCTAATTATAGTGCAAAGGAACTCCCATTATTTTCTTGAAGAGGTTTCTCTGCCTCTGATCACTGTGCCTAAATCTTACCTCTTCTTAGCCTGTAATAATAATCTTCCGTAGAGAACTTCCTTAATTCAAACGATATCTTTCTTAATTTCTTGCCACCTGACTGTCGCTTGCAAGCTGAACAGTATTAATGCATCTCTGAAGAATAAAAAAATGGAATGTTTTTATCTCAGTTAAAAATACCTGATTTCTAAAATGATCTTGTTGTCACTTTGTTTTCCAGTTCAATTATTTTTCTCCTTAGTACATGATGCCTATATATTCCAGAAATAAGTATCACTCTCTAATTAATTTACAGCCTGATCTGTTTATTTGAATGCAGTCAAGTTAAATTGCATAGTTCTTGGGTTTTTTGGTTTTGTGCTTGGGTGTGTTTTGTGTTTGCAGTGGTTTGTTGATTGGTTGGTTGTTTGGTTGGGGTTTTTTGTGTCTATTTTGTTTGTTTGTTTTTCTTCTCCTCTCCTGTTACTAGTCAGCAGTAACTTTACTAGCTGCCACTGTCCTGCCTCTTTTCATGTTAATAAGAAAGCACTGTGGACTAGGGACCAAGCAATTCTTTTTTTTCTGTTTTGTGAGTAAGGTGGGAAAATTAGAAGGATAGATCTGTTATAGTTTGCCTTCCTCTTGGCAATGTTTTTTGTGGAATTCTGTATATACTTCACATGCACTGAGTGTGAGATGTCTATATAATGGAGCTATGTAATGCTTGTTGGCTGAAGAACAAGATTCCCTTCTAGAAATACTATAATGCAGGAGAGCCTGAGGCCAGCCTGCCTTTACTTAACCCAGTTTCTGCTGATAGTTTGGAATTATTTGAACATTTTCGTGATTTATTTTATTTATGTGTTACTGTCTGTGTGGAGCTTTAACAGTAAAAATTAAGACAGTCCTTGCCTTGACAAGTTTGAAGTCTTAACATCTAAGTTGAGCACTACATTCATTATTCTTCCTCATCTTTTACAAAAGACTTGGAGCTATATACCATAAGAGATATTGAGGAAGGGGGAAAAATGCTTGGGAAGAAATGGAGCAATGCTGTTGTCCTTGGCAAAAAGAGAGAACAGGCGAAGTTGTGAAGAAGGGGGATGGCAGGGTACCTTTTTCAGAAAGGAGATTAGTGGAGAATAAGGTGCAATACAAACTGCCAGATCCTTGTACCAGTGGTGCATTGCATGGACTGAAAGTCCTGCCAGTCACAGATTCACTCACATTTTAAATCAGCATGCAAAACACCTTGAATAGAATAATTTTTAATTTTGTTTTAGATATTTGAAAGAGTTTAAATCTGAATGACTGGTTACCTTTGAACACTTTTGAGTTGTGGCTTAATACAAATTTTAATGTATCTGCTAGTGCTAACAACAAGGGACAAACATGCTTAAAGAATTCTCTAATAATTTGAGGACTGGTTGTTTTATTGTGACGCTTTTTTTTTTTTTCTTGCCAGAGGGTGATATTTAATGGCTGATTAATCCAATCTTCATGATTTTGTGTGAAACTGCTTAGATGCCGACTGTAACTTTAGTTAGATGAAGAAAACACTTCAATTATCTTACATATTAACTTACTGAAAAATGGGTTTGGATTTCAAACTGGGCTCGCAAGTGAAGGAAGTGTTATCTGTGGCTAATTAATTGAAGTAACCGATACGACCACTGTCTGCCGACTTCTACAGTAGCCACTTCTTGTGATCCTCTAGTTTATTCAGCGATGAGAAGGTGAAAAACAATTTCTGTCCTTAGCAGCGATCTGTTTTAAAATGTACATAATATTGATTACTAGACTAAAATTAAGAAGGCCTTTCTTTGCACCTGGAGGAGAAGCTTCAACTGATAAAAGAGGCAGTTTAGTACTTGAGAAACTGGGTACACATGTTCAGCCAGTCACTTCCCCCATTCAGTGCTCTGAATCTCTTCCTTTGCTGCCAAAGCTTTGAGGATGCTCTTCTCTATATCCCAGTGTAATGATGTTAAGACGTTCAAGTTAATATAAGCCCTTAACAGAAGCTGTCAAATGATGTGCCGAATTAGCATGATTTGTTCTCCTTTCACCTGGGAGAACCATCTTACTAAAAACTAGGATAGAAAGCCCAATTGACTACTTCACAGTAATTATGTTTCGGAGGCATGCGTCCAGTCTGGCTGGGCTTTCCCTGAAGCAGGGTGAAGCCCCACACCTCCACTGCTCCTCCGCCACGTGTTGGACTGGGCTGAGGGAGGGGACAGTCACAGGATAATGCTTCAGGGACAGGTTTTGTCTTGGCTCTCTGAGATGGAGGATCATGACACTTCAACCAGCCTGTTTCCCGTGAGACCCTAGCCAGCAGAAGGGTTCAGAAGCAAGAGGGTTGTCACAGTGGGGAGGCACTGGGGCAGCACCACGGATCTTTGGCCACCCCAGGAAACCTGACAGTGCCAGGGGTGTCCAGATGGGCAGGCTGTGGTGTGGATGGGGTGCATGGTGGGCCAATGCAAACACCACTCGTGGCATGAGGGAGCTGGTGGGGAAATGACCCCTTCCCCTCTCCAAGCTAATGGAGGAACTGTGGCTCAGCTGGGTGGGCGAGAAGAACAGCACCAGCCCCACTACACTGCAATATCAGAGCTGACGCTCTGACAAACCTGCCCCAGCTCAGCAGCGCTCACCCCGCTGCAATGGCCTGTCTCCTGCCTCCTCGCCTGCCCTTGCAGCCATGCCTGACGAAGCTCTGTGCTCACAGGGATGCTCTCTGTCCTGCTTTCAGTGTCCACATCTCCCCTTTTCAGATGAGAGAAGTTGAGCCATTTTGGGGAGGAAAAAAAGACCCTGGGCAACAGTAAAGAGAAGAGGGTGAGTGACAATAACTACAGCCCTAGTACACCCACAAACTACCTGGGCACAGCAGAGAAACTGAATGGCACTAACAAAGCACAGAGCTTACACAAAGAAAGAGAATGTACAGAGTAATGCAGAAAATAGGATATGATGAAAGAAGGAAACATCTTTCTAAATTACTAATATCAGTAAAACCTAGCAGAGTTTCTTTTTGTGTTTACTGAATGCCTGCAATCACAGTGCATGCACAGACACAGCCTTCCTTCACATGAACAAACCCCTCTGCTTCTCACACTTCTATACAGACAGACTGTGCTGATATAATGAGGCTGGGCAGAAATATAACACTTTTTGACTGAACTCTCCGCTGTCACTCACAGACATGAACTTCCTGGTACTGTTACAAGAAGTGGGGATCACTTCTCAGAATTTGACATCTTAAGCAGCATGAAACACCTGCATCGGTTCTGCTCACAGGGATGTCTTGCATCACCTTCCTGTACAAGGAATAATAAGAAAACTGTGGAGATTTTACAGCTTTCAAAGCCGCACCTTATTTTTTTCAGGCTTATTTTTTTCTCCTCCTGAATTTGTGCCCTCTTTAAAGCAATCCATTTGTTATACAGAAATTTTGGTATGTCTTACAGGAGAAAAAGTTAATAGTCATCTAGCTTCCTGCACACACCTTAATTGCTTTCCTTGTCACTGAGTAGTGAGCGCTAATAATGGAAAGGAAGCACTTTAGGGGCTTTCACAGAGAAAGGGGTGATAGGTGCTTTTTTGTGATGTGTATGTTCAAACAGCAGCTGTACGTTCCCAGCCTAAAATGACTCACAGAGGCTCTCTTCTACCTTTCTTATCTTAACCTAAAAAACAGTTGTCATATCTAAACTGAAGACTTAGATTGAACTGAGTAGTCAGTGGGAATAAAAGCAATCAATCAGGGATATCTAGCCTTAGCGGAATCCATAAAAAATATTACATGAGACAAAATTTTTGGGTTTCTCTCCTTTTGCATTGCCTAGACATTTAAGAGACCTTTCTACCTTCCTTTTATTCGCTCCCATAGAGTCCTTCAAAATGCTTTCACCAACAGGCATCTGCCAAGGAGACTTAGAAAACCTGTTTTCGTCTGTCTTCCCAGGACAGAGTGACAGGAGCTGCTGTTTCTTTGAGAACCTGTGTGATTTTTGGCATTCTCAGGCCTCCAATTCTTCCTGTATCAGAGTATTGATCATAACAGGTCAACTTCTTTCAACTGAAAAGTTTCAGCAGACCTACCTTACAGGGATCTAATGTCAGCTCTGGAAGTGTGTGAACATGTTATTTGCATACAGGGCTTTTTAAAGCTTCACAACTTTTAACGCCGAGGAAATAAACAAACAAACAAAACCAAAAACCAAACCCGTCTCTGCTTTCTCCTGTTATCTTTATAATACACTCTAATTTTAGCAGCCAGTCCTCCAATTTCTAATCCATAGATGCCTATGGATGAGAAGACTGATGCCTTCAGAACTTGGTTGCCTTTTTTTTTTTCCACTCCACACTTGTCATGTGAGGTAATGTACATTAACTCATCAGGGGCTTTCTATGTGTTAATAAAAAGGGGAGAGGGGAAATTTTTCTTGATTTTTGCCTAGTTAGAGCTGAGAAAAACTTTAATTTATTTTCTGAGTTTTGATTTGCTTATGGTACTTTTGACAAATGGTTGCTAGAGTTAACTCCATTTTAATAGAGTTTTCTATGCAACTAATCCCTCTTGCATTAACCCCATCAGGATGGTTTTTCAAAGTCAGTTCACACTATTTATTAAGAGAATTCTCTACTCCAGTTCTTTTACAATGACAAGTAATTTCTGTTTCAAATATTTCCAGTATAATTTTTCCCCATCTCTTTTTTTTTCCCCACCAAGACAGAAGTTGATAGTTAGCACCGAAATAGCCACTAAAAATAGTATTTCACGTTCTAAAACCTTTTATGAGAAGGACAAGAAGAATCCAGTTCAATTTTCTGAAGCCCAGCAGTGGGAGCTGGTATTCCCCCACAACCAGAAGCATCCTGAGCTTCTTAAATCTCAAGTCAGATGCATGTGTTCAGTGCCTGTGAGAGGCAGAAGCCTCAGTTACTGTCCATTGTCTTAAAATAGTCACTGTCCAAATTCAATCCATTACTATTTAACATCTCAGCTGACTCACATGCAAATTATGGCAATATATTGAGTGGGTGGGGGTTCTATGGTTGGTGGTTTTTGTGTTGTTTTTTTTTTTTTCTTTTAATTTTGGTTTGTAGGAGTACTGTATTAGTGAACACCTAATAAATACTATATAATTTAGGAGAGTCGGAGCAATATTAACAGCTCCCACCTCACTTCGATGTTGTGGCTAAGGATGAATAAGAGCTGGATAGCTCAGAAATTTAGGAACTCTTCCCCTTGTTCCTTTTGTAAAACCATACGGTTTTCTTGTTGGCACTTTGTTAAGTGAGTTGCCTCAAAGATAAAGGCAGTTAACTGTGGAAACGTGAGCAGACAAATGTTTCCAGAATTGGGGTCTCTGTACTTTTCAGCTAACTCCTGGGTCATCCCATGACCTTATAGCTGTTTATATGTATACATTTAAATGTGTGCATTAATTGTCTGGGAAATGAGAAAGAAGGGTCAGCACAGAAATGCAGGAGTCCTGTTTTCAAAGGTATGTCTTCTAAAATTCCAGAAAACTGCCTGCTCTGTAGCCATATGGGATAATAACAAAATATTTAGATAACACTTCACTCTTTTAATATGGCCTGTTCCTTTAGATTGTGTCTCTGAGTAGTCTATGGTATTGTGGGTTGTTTTACAGGGTAAAGTTAAATGTTTTATAACTATGTAGGCCATTGCTATTTTGCATGACTATCCCTACCAGTGCTCCTACTTCAGTGCAACATGGAGTTGCTTGCAAAATTGAGGGCTCATTCAACAAACTTCTGTTGTGCTACGGTTTAATCAAATTAGTATGTCAAACACTGCCCAGGTTTACTGATTTATAAGTAGTGGACCAACATGCTAATTAAAAAAAAAAAAAGCCTACACTTTTTTAAAAATAGAAAATATGTGGGAGTGCCACAGTCTTTCTAAGAGTACCAAAATTTGGAAACAAGTGAAAAATAAGAATAGGAATTATAAGAAAAAGTATTTTTTACCTTAATTTATATTGTGAATAGTTCTACAATACTAAGCTAGACTGATATTTCTGCTAGTTGTTTTCTGCTCTTGTACACAAATAGAAAATATACACTTATGTCAGCAGATGAAAATCCTTCTTTGTACTTAGCTATGCTCTGGTGCTTTGTGCAGAGACATGGATATAACCATCTGAATCAATTCGAATAGTTTACTATGTGTTAGATAGCTTTTACCTTAACACCTGATTTTAACCTGCCAAACCCCAAAGCAAACTGCATTAATTATCAACATAACCACACTGTGAAGAGATTATGAATGTGAACTCCAGTGAGTTGTCTCAGAAATAGGTGAGAATTAGGGCTGGAGAGGCAATGTATACCACATCTACATTTCCAGGCGGGTCACTGCTCTGCATGCAGCAGGGTTTACTGCCACCCACCTGATCTCCATGTCCTACATCTGGGCTCTTAGAGCAGGGCTGCCTTGGGCAGCTCTACCCAAGTGCAGGCAAAGCCAGTGCATCTGCACCCATGTGTGCCCAGGCCTCCTGCCCAGGATCTTCCTGCCACTACAGCTCTTTGGCCCAGTGTACCTGTACCAGTGGAGATCCCTGTGCTGCAGACACCGAAACACTTCCTTACCTTTCTTGTTGACCGTAGCCCTTCAAAGTGAGTGTTAGCGAAGTAAACTTTACTGTTGACAAAGTTTGACATGTGACCTAAGCTCTGAAGCTGCAGAGACTCATACTGTGCATGTGGGATGATTAAGGCAAGGAAAGAAGGCCCTGCCCCATTTCCAGTAAACACTGCACTTTGTACCACTAGACTTGGCCTATTTCTCCAGCTTTTCCTGGGTCCCTGCCAGTAGTGGTTCAAAACTCTTGCCACAGGTATTTGCTTTTACATTGCTTTACCAGCTGTGCAAGTCAGCTTTCACTAATGTGGTCTTTGCCTGGGCAGATACCCAGCCATAGATCTAACTGTGGTGGCTAACCAGCACGGATGCTGGACCAGCCTCACTGTCTCCAGCCAGGTCTGGGTGGCTGCGGACCGAGGCCAATGCCAGCTCTCCCTGGGTCCCCTGCACCCCTGGCACACGACCAGCTGTCTCTGGCTGCCACCTCCATCTATTCCCCTCTTCTTTCCCTCTGCTTTTCCACAATGCCCGCTTCCACCTGGCACCCTAAGAAGTGACTGAAAACCATGAAGTGCCTGAATTTGAAGGTGGGTTTTTTAAAAAAAAAAAAAAAAAAAAAAAAACACCTAAAAAAATTTANATGAGTTACGTGAAATCTTGAGAAAAAGTTTGTTGCGGCCGGCGGCGGTCAGTAACCAGGCAGCTCTGCTCGCACCGCCTGCCGCAGCCCCCGCGTCCCCGCCCGGCTCGCTCTGGCTGTCCCCGCCGCGCTGTCCCCGCCGCCGGCCGCCCTTCGGCGGAGCGCCAGCCCGGTCGGCCGCCACCGGGCTCCGCCACCCGCCCCGCCCGGCTGCCGGGCGCCCGTCACGCTCACTCCCGCAGGCAGACACTTACGAGGAGCAGGGGAAGGAGCCCCCGGGCCATGCCGCCGCTGCCCACCGCTGCACCGCGAAGTGAAAGCGGCCCGTCCCGCCACCGGCAGCCTGCGCCCTGCCCACACCCGGCTCCTCCCATGTTGGTAAACACGGCCGAGCCCGCCCCCGGCAGGCTGCGCCCTCCCGTCCTGCCCGCGGGTGCCCGCGGTGTCGAGAGCCAGCCCCGGGCGGAGGCTTCTGCCCCCGGGTGACCCTGCGGGCACGGGACAGGCAGTTCTGCCCGCGGGCAGCCCCCTGCTCTCTGCGCTGAGCTCCGATCTGTGAAGGGAGGCAGGGGCACGCCGGCTCCTTTTGGGTATCATGGGCACCACGCTCTCCATGGGGATCTTAAGTGTTCGGGATGAATGGCGTCGGGTGCACCTGCTTGGCAGCTTGTGAATGCCCGGCATGGCCCTGAGGTCGCAAAGCAAAGTGCCAACAGACTTCAGGCTGGACATGAGGCGTGTGCTTCATGTCCTTCAACTGCTGAGAAGAGCAATTGCCTCCCTATAACGGGCAGAAACTCCAGTTTTGCAGTATTGATAAGGGCAGGCTTGGGGCAGGGAGTCTTGAATCCAAAGGAGTGGAACAGTCATTCAGAGTAGACATTCACTACAGCAGAAGGTATTGCCTTTCGTTATCCTATTGAAAGGGTTGCTCAAGCCTGTGACTTCTATTTCATAGCTATTTCTGGTCACTCCTTGTGTTTTCCCTGCAAGCTTTCAGTGGTTTGAATGCTGGTGGTGTGGCCTCCTCTATAGTATTAGAAATAACATGATGGTGTCAGTAATCGGTACGTGTTTCGATCTTTCAGGTTTTGACATGATGCTGTTGCCTTGGGAAGCCCATGGCTGCAATTGAGCTGGCATTTTCATTTTAAACACCATTCTTCAGTCGTTTATGACTCAGATTTTCAGAAACCCTTCAGATTTTTTTGCTGATATGGCTCTTAGCTGCCAAAGAGATAAGCTGGGTTCATAATATAAAAAATAGCTGCTGTTTTAAATATTTCAGGCTTTTTAACCACTTCCGGATAAAATGACATGTACTGCTGACACATTTTCAGAGATGCTGCCTTTGGAGCATCCTTTAGCAATCAACTTTTTCCCTTCTCAGTGGCAGTATAGAGTATGATGAACAATAGACACCTTTCTTGGGTGCAGTGCCTGTATTACACGTCTGTAGTTCCTACTGGGCAAACCCAAATCAGTATGGCTGTTAATTTTAGCAAAAATTTGCGTGCGGGTAGGGGTGGAGTAGGGACTGTGAGCAACGTTGTCCGGATCTGGACGGCGCTGCAGCAGAAAGCTTGGTAGAGTTATTTCCAAATTCATTACTTGGGCGACTGTGGCTTGTCCTAAAACCAAAACCTGATGTGACTGGGCCCTCAACAGGTATTGCTTAGTGTTCAATAACACCACAGTGTGCTTCTTGCCCTAATTGTCCGATATCTTCCACTGATGTAGCTAATGTCTATTAGGCGCATGTGGTTTGCACTCTTCCCCACCCCCCCGGAGGTGTGATGACTGCATGTTTGTATCTGTTTTGCGGTGGAGTGTTTTTGTCTTGGTAGGGAGCTTTGAGAGACATTTGAAAAGCCACCAGATTCTTGTCAAAACAATAGTGTCTGCATATGACTTGGAGTCATACCTCATGTAGTTAATAACTGTAGCTACCTGGGGTTTTTTTATATGTATAATGGATAAAAATCAAGAGGCAGCAATGTGTTTGGAGGATTTTGTGTTTGTTGTTTGACTATCCTGAGTTGGTATCAGTGGGCACTGTAAGGCTGGTGTTTTCATCTTTGCACTGTTCCTTGGGTTGCAACAGGTTTTTGGGGGGCTGGTAAGAGTGGCAGCCTTGACTACTTTCTTTATTGACCCTTCATCTAAAGCTGAATTCAGATGTCAGTTGAGGAGTGGAAGTACAAGACGCTGCACTATTTTTCTTACCAGCAGATGGCCTTGCACCTTGTCTGACAGTACAAGAGAGAGATCAGACTGTGGTGGGGCCGAAATCAAGGAGCGGTGAACACACGGGAGATTGGCTTTTTAGTTCCTTTGCAATTCCACCTTGAAAAACAGGAAGGTTTTGGAATCAAAGTGAAGTTTTTGATTTGTTTATTATGCTGGTTTGATTTTTGTGTTTGGTGGGTTTTTTTGTTGTTTGTTGGGTTTTGTTTGTTTGTTTGTTTTCTTCTTGTTATTGTTGTTCTGTGTCCACATATGTGCGCTGGCCATAGGAAATTGTGTCCAAGATAGCTGCAAAAACACCCGAGGAATAACTTTGGATGCATACAACCTCAGTGTTCTGGCTTTGAGGGTTGCTGAGTTGGAAAGGGGGGTGGTGACCAGGAAGCGTAAGATCTGACTTGCTTTCTTCTACTTCTTTCTTTGTTGAATTGTTACCGATTTTTTTAAAAAATTAACTTGAATGTATTATTGTGGGGTTTTTTTACTTGGTTTAGATTTGTTTTAGCAATTTGTAATTCTTTAGCTGTTCTTTTGTACTAAGATTGCACAGTTAGATTAATGCAGTGTAACTTAGCCAAAGCAGTACCATCAAACTTACACTCTTCTTTGACTTACAATACACATTAGAAAATTATTATTGCAGGGAAGACTTACACTGGGATACCTTAATATAATAAACGTAGGAGCTGTTGAATTTGAGAAGAGTTATGAACCGCTCACTACAGTTGTCTTCTTGCTAGCTTTGCATTTTCTTGTCTTGTATATGTTGGCTTACTCCCCTGTCTTTAAGTAGCTAGTAAGTTTGCCTTAAAAAGTGGATTAGGGGGCACAACTGCTGTATTCAGACAACTTGATTTGGCTGAAAAGGGAAGAAAATACGAGAGAACGCAGAATATATGTCTTGGAGATAGTTCAAAGGAAACAATTTGTTATGTGATTCAGGTTTTGTAGATAACCTGAAGTTTAAAGGGAAGAGGGGGAAAAAAAAAGCTCAAACAATAATCTGGCCAAAAGTAGAGTCCTTTTGTTTCACTTTCTGTCTGCATTTTGTGTTATTTTGCTTTTCTGTTCTGCCTCTCACCTCCCTCCTGTATGTTCAGAACAACCTAATTTTGGCATTTGATTCAAGTATTAGACTATGTAATCCGTATTTCATACAGCTCTACTGCATCTCCTTCATCCTTGGATCAAAACCTGTTCATTTCCGTGACTCTTGTCACAAGCATTGGATAACCCTATTGCAAAACAACCCGAGTGCCACCAGTTCTTTAATCACCAGGTCTTACAGAGTGCAGTTTTATGGTGGATGCTTTGCCCTTTGTTTCCCAAACCTTCTGTGAAACTTTTAAATGGTGACCTTGCTCCACCCACCAGCTGCACCTTTTGCTGTATGGTCTTGTGGACCAGAAATCATCTGTAACCACTGTAACTTTTAGCTATTTTGTTGTAGGTGATAGGCTGGACTCCGACAGTTCAAGGTTGCCCTTCTCCCTTTTTAAGACACTGCTTATAATCACTTGGCTTAGTGGTATAGTGAGAGGTTCTTGGTCAGATGACGCAGTAGCAAAGCACTGTGTTGGCTTAAACAAGCCGTTCGGCGGGTGGAGAAGCAGATACAACAGCATAGAAAGGGGAAAGCACTGTGTGATTGGAGAGGTTTATGAACACTTTGTGGTATGGGTTTTTCGTAAGGGTGCTGCATGGTGATACATTAAATCAGATTAGGGAGTTCTGGCATGCAGCATGTTCCTCTTAGAAGTAACAGTGAGCTGATAAACAGGCCTGTGGAGCTATGATGTTAGTGTTTATCTAAAAAAAACCCATAGGAACAACAAAACAACCCGGAAACAAACAAGAAAAGAACCACAGAGTGCAACAAAATAGAACAGAAACCAAAACTCGTAGCAATTCACTTGTACCCTCTAGCAGTTCTCCTCTGGAGAATATGGAAAAGGAGAATTGGGAATAGTTCTCAGTCTAAAGGAAAGTTAAAACAGATGCGTGTCCTTTCTCTTGCAATTCAATTTCTTGACACAAGCCTGGATCCATGCTTTTGTTCAACAGACCCAGTTTGATGACGTCAATACATTCTTCACAGCAGGAAAAAAAAAATCATTTTTAAAACAAACCGAGCATTTCCTTAGACTGGAAAAGCAAATTGGCTGGATGCCTTGTGGCTCCTACAACCAATCACTATAACCTTACCATAAATGTAGATGTGTTTCTATTTTAGGGTTGATTATTGACTTTATTTTAGCCATGGGAGTATCCTGTCCCAGCCCTCTGTGTGTGCACTCTACCAGTGAGTGCTGAGATCCTGAATGCTGCATTATTTAGCAAATATTTTGCACATCAGACGGGCTCATTTGAAATTTGACTTTATGACTGGATATATTGTAAATGCATCTCTTTGAAATGTTTTGTAGAGCTCTGTCTTCATCCAGAACTTGCAGCAGGCAGCTTATCTTCAGAGGTTGGCTGGTGCTCTTTTCTCTTTTTTTTCAGGTTAATTACTCTTAATTGTTTTTTGAGGGTTGTATTACTAATATTAGGATAATCCTTTATGCTTGAAAAGCTTGGTGTAAAGCAAATGCTAATAATCAAATACGTAACAGATGAACTGTAAAAGCTCTTGAGATATCTTGAGGGTCTCTTCCAAACAAAATTATTCTATAATGTGCTAGGGCGTCCAGATGTTCTCCAGAGGTGAGGAAGTGTTCAAAACTTTTCCCTTCAGGCACTGCCTGGACAGAGCACAGCTGATTTAGTTTGCAAGTGATGTTAATTCCTTGCAATTGTGACTGAAACTCAAGGCTGAGTCTTAGTACTGAAGATGCATGAGGAAAGACCTGCAGAGAAATGTTAGAAGTTAAAAGGTAAATGTGAGTAGATGGAGGTCTTTAGTTTTACTTTTAACCTTTGATCTGAAGATGGCAGTAACAGACGGTTTTATTTCTGACATTAAGTGACACCCAAACAGCCACCCTTTGAGAAAAGTAAGTTTTCATAATAATTTTAAAGTTAAGTAAGACAAATTTTATTGAAGGTGGTGGTGGTGGGGAGGATAAGCTAAAGGAAACATTTTGAGAGATCTTAGCATACTGTAGTTGATCAGAATTTCTGAAATTGTCTTTTGGGATTTAGTTCTACTGGTTTGCTTTTTTCTGTCATGCTCCTGTTTCTGGGTTATCATCTGACAAGTGAGACTAGCACACTTGGATAAAGCCATGCCTTGTGGCTGAGACTCCGAACTCTCTTGTTGTGGTGGGGGTTTTTTGGTTGTTGTTGTTTGGTTGTGGGGTTTTTTTGTTGTTTGTTTGTTTGTTTGTTTTGTTTTGTTGTTGTGTTTGTTTTTTTTTTTCATAGATATATGGCTTAACCTTTCAAGTTCCTTGGGTGGAGGGACTGGGGGGTAGGGAGGAAGGACAGTGATGTGTAAAGTTTTATCCCTCCCACTAACGTCTCAGATGCAGTTCGGTATCCTCTGCAACATCAAACATTCTTCAGAGCGAGAACAGGATGCAGTGATCTCACTCTGAGGGTTTGTCTCCTGGGCACTGCTGTGCACTTTTAACCAGGGTTTGTGCTTCAGGTAGACAATCAAGAGACGAATTCTAGTAGAGAGGGGCTGTTGTGGTAGGAACGAGGCTTAGAGGTGGTGGGGCTGTCACTGTTGCCTTCACCTACTTGCTCACTTCTACCACACGTCTGCACAAACAGACGAGACCGGGTAACTCATGCAGCTGCAGGAGTGAGTCATATTTTCTCTGTTCAGCTGCACAGCCTGCTGCATAGTCAAGCTTTTATGAGCATGAAGCATATTAAATGAGTACCTGGCACAGACTAATTAATATTTCTATCAAAAAGCAGTTGATTGTTTTCTGCCAGTGGTTCTCATCAGCAATAAAATGATGGGCTTATGAAGGTGTTCATCTCCAGGGGTGGTCGTAACACAAGAATACATTGATATTTACTGTGTGAAGCAGTCTGTTAAGTTCCCAGACAAGATGTTAGTGGTATTTTTCAGCTGAATCATTTCTCAAACTCTTCTTTGAAGCCAAGTATTTCAGAAGATGCATCCTTTCTGCACTCTGTGGTAGCTGCCTCTCCTGGTGTCAGCCAGCTCACACAGGAACCGGTGATGGGATGGGGAACCGCATGAGGATGAACAGCAGAATGTATCTTTCTGGTTCCTTGGGATGGGCAGGAGAGTCTGGTGCCAGCACAGGCAACAGCTTTAACAGCCACAGGTTTCCCATGTGTTTCTCCCTGCTTGGGGGATGCTCAGAAACCCCCCCTGTCTGGAGGCAGCCTGCTGAGAGGAGAGCAGTTCCTCAGTTTCATGTAAGAAATGAAGAGGGACTTGTATTCCTCTGCTGTAACAGTGTAAGGACATTGTCTTACTTTCTCAAAGTAGAGGTTTTGGACCAGATTCTCAGGTCTCATTGAATCACTTCAGTGAGCCATGATTTCACTTGAGATCAATGGTAATTTTGATGTTGTCTTGAATGAAGCTAAGATTTTGCTACACGTGCATAAAGCGGATGTAAAGATACGTTATATCAGTAATTGGGGACTTCCTCCAGGAGGCAGGGCTGGCCACCAGCTCCTTCTCCATCAGCCCCTAAAGAGGCAGCATGTTCTGCGCTGCAATTCCCACGCGGCAGAGCCTGGAGCATCTCGGTTTGGTGCAGCTAAGGGCTGTTACTATGTGAAGCTTGTTCTTTGCTCTCCCAGCTACAGTTTCACTGTTCATGAGTGATCTGGTACTAAACCCATGTACTTTCTTTTCAGGGGGCCTACCCTGATTAAAATCAAGGTAATAAGGAAGGTTTAGCCCTCATGAAAATAATAGCTTATATTGTGTAAGCAGAAAAAACCAGAAAACAGATATTAGTCATTTTTCCCAAGTGTGGCTGTCCCCTGTTTGACTCAATCCGTTTTTCTGAGAAGGCCTGGCCATTTGCAGTGCAAGTGGTTCTGAGTTCTTAATGCTATAAAATACTACAGCAGCACTGTTTTAGACGAGCACGATTCAGAAAGGGGGGCATGTTTGTGCTGAAGACCTGCTAATGGCATAATTTTTCCTTCTATAAAACAATGTGTTCATGCTGTGTTACATAGACTAATCATAGTGGAAAGATTTATATTACATTGAAGGGGACTGAGCATTTGACCTTGTAAGTGAATTCCCAGAGCCACCTAAATACAGTGCAGTAACAGGCTCTAATTAGGAAGCTAAAAGAGTTGTATGTAGTTCTGGTATCCTGTTGTGGAAACTATCCAGGCATTTTCAAGATCCTTGGGCAATAGTGTCTTGCAGCAGTGAAAGGAGTTACTACGTCTTTTCCAGAAGTTACTAGCAAGGAACCGAAAGAGAAACCTTGGACGTACTTACAGGACTGACAACGTGGTAGAAACCGTAATTCAGAGACAGAGATACAGAGAACCTTGTCTTTTATTTACTGCTGTTATTGACTTGAAAGAAGAACAAAACACGAATAGAGAGGCTTTAGCATTTTCTGCCTGTAGGTACTTGAGATATTCTTGAAGTCCTGAAAACCGCAGTGAGACCAGGCAGATGTGGAATGGAGCGCTGTGCGCAGTGAGAGCTGTGTCTGTACCGCTACCTACAGGCACACTGTATGTGTGCATGCAATACAGAACAGTATCTGTGATCTCATTGTGGTTAAGAAATGGATCAAAAGGCAACTGAGGTTGGAGAACTCTCCAGCTGGGTTATAGGCAGATTAGAGTCCTGACAGTTTTCATCCTCTGTGAGGCCAGTGGTACAACAATTGGTCTTAAAATGGGCTGGAACGAGCAAAAGCTTTGCAGAATTCCACGTTTTTTCCTTATTTCTGAAGGATGGGCATGTAACACACATTTCGGGGGGGGGGGAAGACCCTACAGTGGTCTAGAAAATGCTGGCAAACTTTCAGAAAACCAGCCAAATTATTAAACAAAAATTGCATGTTATCTGTACTTTTCCATAGTTCTTATGACTGTCTGTAAGAAACAGGAAGAAGAAACTACCTTACGTAACTAAGATGCATCTGCAAAGCAAAGACAAAAAACCTGCTAGCTTCAGTCTTGAGCATCTTTTGGGGAGAGGTTTATAAACTGAATGTGCTAGAGCTTGCGTAATAGCTGCGTGTTAAGTTCCTCCTGGCTAAGTGACCAACCATTGCCAGCTGTCAGTCTCCTGGAGCACCACAGCAGAAAACAGAAGGGCTTTCCAGGCCCAAGCAGCAGCTGGGGTGTGTGCAGGAAGGTGTGACAGAGACAGACTGACACTGAACACAGGGCAGAGGAGACCACCAGAGAAGTCCTGTCCTTCCTGCAACCTGTGTGAGTTAGGCACTACTTTGCTGCGTGTGTTTGTCTGCACCTTGTTTTCATCAACCAAAATGACATTCAGCAAAAGTGCGATGGATGGGGGTAGGGATCCTTTCGCACAGATCAGAAACACAAAGAGTTTTCTCAAGGCTTCACATTACAAACAGGATTCTGCTGGGGAGGACTCTGTTTTATCGTAGATCTGTAATGTAGATTGTAGCAAGTTATAACAACACATGCACACACTTTATCTGTGACATTTACTTGTAACTTATGCTGTTGAGATCACTGCTAAAGACATTAAGGTGCATAGCCAACGATGTGTACGGAAGATCCCACAGAATCGCACCCACTCAGTGGTGATTTCCCTGTACTGATGTGCTGTGAGACTTCAGCTACACAGTTCTCATGCTACTCTGCATAGGTCGATTCTGCATTTGTAATATTTCTCATTAAAAGTTTGGCAATAAACAATTTTTGTAAAACCTTATTCATCAGCATTTATTCTCTCTTTTTTTTTTTTTTTTTTAAATTATTATTTGGAATTCTATATTGGCAGCTGCCATAGTTTGGCTTAAAGTGGTGTGTTCATCTGATGAGTTTGTAATTAGCTTCTTCTTGCCATTATGTGCTTAAAATTTTCGTTTAGCTGCCTTTCTTCCTGTTTTGGGAAAACCCTTTAAGCATTTTAAGGACTAATGAAAGTAAGCATTAATTGTTCCGGAAGCACTTTGGCCTGGTTCTCTCTGACACCTGGGTGGGTTCAGACTATCCAAACCTGCTGCACTGTGCATGTCCAACTTTACTGCTGGCTCTTTTAGTACCTTTCGGCAATGGAGTTGAAATAGAAAACCCCAAACTGTTTTGCAATCCTTTGAATTGACATCTGACTTTTTCCTGGTACAGAAAATGCAGGTGTACTAAGTATGTCTGCATTCACCACATTATTTTTGATAATTACGTGTAACATAATATATTTCCATATAATACCGTGCTAATTCCAAAAGTAAGTTTCCTTTTGATCCTAAGGTATTTTTTACAGTATGTGTTCCCTTTAGTTGTAGATTGTAGATTGTAGATTTCCCCGTTTATTTTTTGTATGTTCTAAAAAATATTGCCATGTAATGCTCATTCCTTCACTGTGATACAGTAGTTCTCATGTAGGTTTAAAGAAAGAGTTCAGCTGTGCTCTCAGGAGTTATTTGTTTATGGGTTGTGCTCAGAGGCTCATACAGAAGATGAGGAAGTTGCAGCAGGGCCATGTCTCCTTGTCCTGCCCAGCAGCGACACCAAACTGCTCCAAGTGCACTGAGCCCAGGTGCCTGGAGAAAGGGGATGGAGACCAGGGCTGGACCACCTGGAAAGGCAAGATCTGCTTGATGACATTTGAGGGTATAAGTGCTCCACAGTTTGTCATCGTCCAGAGTCCACAGGCAAAGAAGCTGTGTCAGTTGCAAAAAGTGAAACTCTGGTGCTACAGAAAATCATTAAATTCGGTAGCGAAATAAATTACCTTGTAGAGGCCCCTTTCCTTGCTTTTACTGGAGGGTCAGCCACATTGGCTGATATAGGCACTTGAGCTTGTGAAGCTGTGGGACATAACTAGGCATGCAGAATCCACAGGCTTAATCTGCAAGTAACAGCTTTATGAAACCTGCTTCCAGCAAATTTCTCTGATGGGAGTGATCAGATTTCTCATAATATACAAGCTCACCTTGAAACCTTTCTTTTGGTGAGACAATAACAGCAACCACTTGCAGAAATGTGGTGGGAACTTGGTCTTCTCGCTGCTGTCAGTTGGTTGAGGAGTTATTGTGGAGGAAGGAGCCCTGTGCTCTGCCTGCCCCACGCACACACCACACAGGTCTGACTATCTTAGGAGTACAGGGCTTGTTTTTCACAGTTACATGGTGGGAAGATTTCATTTACATTTTGACAAATTTAGATAACATGTTACTAGAGTGGTTCTGGTAATTGTCTGGAGGAATCTGTCTCTCTTAGCTCTTAGGAGATGTGCCAATGTAACATGATCACGAAGCCTTGTCTACAATGTCATTTAGGACAAATAAGTCTGCATGAACTGTGGACAAGTTACTGAGGTACT
This sequence comes from Pampusana beccarii, assembly GCA_013399365.1. NCBI lineage: Eukaryota > Metazoa > Chordata > Aves > Columbiformes > Columbidae > Pampusana > Pampusana beccarii. Next base: position 96,319 of record VWYH01000391.1, read on the forward strand.
GCTAAGAATTTACACACAGGGGGGCAGAGCTCAGCCTTGACCAGTAGCCTGGGGGCTTATCCAGGATCTCTGGTGGATTTGCAGCTCTTAGCATGAAGACAGTGTTCCTTTGACTATGCTTCTGATATATTTGATGTTTTCTTTCCAAAATTAGGCATCTCTACACCAGCTGGAGTGTGAGCTATGGGTGCTGCCTTGCAAATAAAATGTGGAACTTATTTCCACAAAAAAAGATGGAGGAGCACTCTATCTCCAAAACTATGTGTTTAAATTAGGCAAATTTATGGAGGAAAAATCTGTCCACATCTATTATGCGTGATTATAGAGGTACAAAGTCCTGTCTCAAGAAATCCTTATGCTGCACATAAGGAAGCAGAAAGGATACAGAAAGAAAATTATCACTGTAGGCGTCCCATTTCTTTCCTAAGCATCTGCTATCAGGAAATCTCAGAGACAGGATACTGAGCTAGATGGATGTCAGCCTCACCCAGCAGGGCTCATTCTTATGTTCTGTTTATTTATCTAAGAAGGATGGGAAGGATGCCATTAGTTCATTTTTACTTTGAATACATTCCTTTGATTTTGAATGAGAAATAACTTTACCACATTACCATGGGGGAAGAAACCTTGTCAAGAAGATGAAGGAAGATTGTGAATTAACATGCTTCATCACCCTACTCAAGAGGACCAGGAAGCAAACACTGTATCATCTAGCTCTTGAACAGCACTGGCAAAACTATTTTCCAGACTTTTTAGGTTGAAAACTGTCGTATTCTAGAATGATTAGAGCTATTTTGTTTTAGTTGTTAGAGACCAGAGCAAGAGCCTGACAACCATAGAGAAAGCCAGTCTATGGGTCTGATAGCTTATGGTTGATCCGACACTTTACAGATGCATTCTGTGTGACAGCTGCAATGAATCAGGTTATTAGAGAGACTTTCTGCTCCCTAAAACTTATTTATTCCTGTCTTTCTCAAAATGGGGGGTGGGAGGGATAGAAGTATAAAGTCTATCAATGAGATAGAGGAGAGGGCCTGAAGCCAGACAAACCAAAACATTTAGAAATTCTGCTAATGCTACGAAGATGAAAGGAATCCCCAAATAAAAAGGAGCCAGGGACATATTTAGCAGAGCTTCATTCCTAAACAGCCAATTGGATGTAGGCAGGAAGGTCTCCACACACGTCTCAGAAGTTTTCCCTTATAAAGTAATGGCTTGTAATGTTATAAGCAAAGAGGTTACTTTATTCCCACTTTCCTATAGCAGTTGGGATAAGACTGCAGCTTCTACCCTCCTTTACCAAAAAGGTATGGCATCTACAAACTGGTGTGTGGCTTCTGAACTGGCATTCTTCAGGCCAGCTGAAGCCTGTTTCCCAGGCATGGTGACTGCACAGCTCCTACTGCTGTAGAGTCTTAGAACACGTTTTGTGTCCATATGACAATCTTCTCAAGTTACTGAAACACAAAGAACTTGACTTAAGGAACATGTAGTTAAGAGTTTTCACTGATATTTGGAAAGATCCTTGAAGTCAATAGGGAAGTTCTCAGCGTGCATGAGAGCTTTGTTATTATCACTGTAAAGAGATCAGGCAAAAGGGTATGAAAGAAAGAGGCAAAACTACTTTTTCTCCTTATTTTCTTTCTCTGATCATATTCTAGACATACTCCTGTGAAGGAGACTGCAAAAGGGTTTAGTATGGGCAAACTGAACAGTTCTCAAGGGAAGCCAAATAAAAACCATAAGTTTTGGCTATGGATATGATGAAAGAACTAGAACTTTGATATAGACACACTAGGCAAATTGTACTGTGGCAGTTTCTATACAAATGAGTTGGGTAAGTACTGAAAGATAGGCAGCAGAAAGTGGTGATGGAAGTGGTCTCCACAGAGGAAGCTAAGCTACTTTCAGGAATGGTGTTGTGTTCTTTTTCTTGAAAAAAAAAAAAAAAAAGTATTTGAGCTAAGCTGGTATGTGTCCAGAGCTACAGAGGAAGGTTCATAGGTTTGATCACCAGCATTTAGGCTTGGTTCTCAGAAGACTCCTTTTGTTCAATTCTCTTTAGGCTCTTATTACTGTCTCATGTCAAGTACATTCTTGCTTTCCCCCCCTGCCGCATCCCTCTGGCGATGACTTACGTTGCTGAGAAGAAAAGTGTAAACTACTAATGTCACTTTTTTCCCATGTGTTTTTATCTGTAGTTATATCTGTGTGATCATAACTTGAGCATAGAATCGCTAAAAAGAAAAGAAATACATATATTCTTTAACGTCAGTTGAACTGTACTGACCCAATTTCCTTGCATAGTTCACCTGTTTCCTTCCTACCCTGGGACCTGCACCAAGTAATGCCCTGGAGAGAAGCTGTCTTCTGAATGCTGGTTCTCCTTTGTGTGCTGGAGGCATAGCTGTGCAGCATCTCTATGTTTTTCCTGTGCTGTTCCTGTGTATCCATCACTGCTGCTCAGTCAGCCTCAGGGCTCGCTTCTCCCTTCCAGTCCTCATAGCCCTATCTCTAACAAATATTCTTCATATGGTAGGTCCCTCCAAACAACTGGTGTTTCCTCTTTATTGCTGTACTGCCTGCTCTGGATAAGACTCTGTGTCAGCTGTATCTTTTTCATGAGCACCCTGAGAGCTAGGATTCCCACATCTTTGGTGTCCATGACGGGCAAGGGGATGTGTGATTCCTACCCAAATAACCATTCCTCAAAGCAGTCAAGGGGCTACTGCTGCCATCGTTGCCACCACCAGTAACTGTGGTACACACTAGGCTAAGTTTACAGGAATTGTGATGAAGCTTAACAGAGATACAAGGGTGTCTGTAATATCTGCGTGGCCACTGACTCTTATAATATACACAGAGGTCTTCCATGCAAAACTGTTGCCTGTATTTATGTCAATGCTGAGGTGCAGTGTGAATGGTTTACCAATTCTACTAAGGGTTGTTTACTTGGCTCTGAAATCTCATATTTGCTGGATATCTATTCTTTTGGATCTTTGTCCCAGTCTTGGTATTTCCAATGAGTAGTAGTAGATGATGCTTCTGAAAACTTTGGATTATGTTTCCTCAAATCTAGGAGGCAATTGATGTTTGTATCAAAATCAGGCATGACATTGCAGTGAGGGGTTCTGCTATGTGAAATTCTGCCTCCCCTTGATCTGAGTTCGCTTATCTAGTATCATATATTCTATATGAGGTACAAAATTTTTATTAGCTGTGTTTTCGAGTGTCGCTTGAAAACAAATAATTTGGTTTTGGCTGTTATTTGAGTGTCAGTTGGAGATATGAAAAAAAGGGTCTGTTTAAGTTGCTTACCTTGGTGGTTTTTTCTTTCTCTCTCTCTCTTTTTTTTTTTTTTAAATATCTCTTATCTTTTGCCTTGGTGCTAGAAGTGAAATAATAAATAGTTCTTGCATGGCTCATGCTCCAGCACTTGTTAGCTTCTGTTTCTGGCCCTCAAAGGCAGTTACATTCCTTAAAAGTTCCTTTCCTTAAAAGTTAAATTCCTTTTGGTCTTCAGTCCGTAATTCTGCCTTTCTACTGTCTCTGCTAGTGGCCTAATCCTTAAATCTCTACATCAGAAAAACTCCCACTGTGGTTTTATGGGAGATTTTCCTGCATTAAGACTACTCAATTAAGCAGCAAACACATGATGCCCCTCCCCACTGTGACAAGACTTACAAAGCAGAGATCTCGCTTGGATTCTCACATTTTCTTGGCTTGTGTATGCAGAGCAGTTTTGAATTTGTAATGGTTTAGTATTGGAGTTTAGAGACTCTGATTTCTGGTGTTTAGTACAAACTTAATGACAAAATATTATTGCCTATGAAAGGGCTGCTTCGCTAGAATCAGCTTGTCCAGAGAACAGCTGGCTACGGCTGTAAAAGTCCAGTCCTGTGCTGAAAATAACTTGTACAATGAGAACCCTTGCTTTATTTGCTAAAAATATGTTCAATGGAAAAGCTTGATGGGGGTTATAAAATTTAACTACTTTATTATGAACAACGAGTTTACCACAGTCCAGACTTGTGGCCATCAGTGGAGTAGCACTAGGGTGAAGTTGGCCCACAGCTCTCAGGGCTTTGAAAATAAACCAACAGAGAAGTAGATTCTAACCCATTGCAACCCAGAGAGGGTCATAACAATCTTTTAACATGACATTTTCACAACCTTCAAAGGATTCACTGTGAACCTTATACAAGAGCAGGTACTTTAGTCACTGCCCTGAAGCCAATGGGCAATATTTAGCATACCAGCAAAATGTCAGACTTTTAAAGAGACTTTGTAGCAAAATTCAGCAACTGTTTATCTTGCCAGAAATATTTGTGTTGTTTTCATCAAAATCTTTAATCAAAGCAAAGTGTTTCTTTAAAAGCACCTTCCCTACTATAAATGACTGCTCTTCCAATTTCTCATTCTGCCTCTTGGATGTTACTATGGAGGCCTGGACCTCTCTTGTTTGAACACAGGCTTCTCCTGCCAGAGGATCTCTATTGTGGACTCACTCTGTCTCGCTGTATTCTAGCAACTTTCCTGAAGTTTTAAAGTGTTTATCTTACACAGCTGAAAGTCTCCTCCTGTTTCATGAGCTCTACACTGGAATGCAGTGGAAGAGACCCAGGACCTGTGGCCACCCAGATTAGAGGTTTTTGTAGTAAGGTCCCTATATGGTTTTGTTAGAGACTTCAGCTCTGTCTCTCTCTGTCTCTGCTCCTTGTTTGGGAGCTAGTGGGAGGAGAAGAGCTGAAGGGGCTATATAATCTCAGAGCTTTCAGATACAGAGTGCACCATCCCAGAACAGCTATCTCCAGCCGGGCACTGTCAGGGTAAGTGGCACTGAACCAATAGCATGATTTACAGGTTCCTGGAGGACTTCAATTAAATAATGTCAAAAGGAAGCTATTCAGGAGGATGTAATGCCATGTCGTAGTTTGCTTATGCGTACCTACTTATAAGGATTGAATTGATAAAATGCTTGTAATATTTATGCTGAGATGTCTTTATTTCATAGAACTTCTGAAAATGAAATAAAAGTTCTACTTGATGATTTGCTGATTCCATCAGCATTCCAGAAATTGTATAAAGACACAGTCCGTGTAATGCCACAGCTGGAATTGTAGCTATGATCGTGTTTAAATGAACTTGTGTGACCTTGGGGTGTTAGTTTTGGAAAGAACAGAGTTCCTAAATGAGTAAATTCGCACACTGTGTGATAGGGTTTCTCAGCAGGTTTGCTTCAGCGCTGTTAACTCAGTGTAAGGTGATATGAGTGTTTTGGGGAATGTGACTGTAAGAAGAGCTAGAAGTGTGCAAAATAGCAGTGTCTAGTAGGATACAATGATGATGTGTGCATATTCATCCTTGCCTCTATGTATATGAAACTACTGTCCTGTAGAATGCCAAACATTTCATTAAGGAACAGGCTACACTATTACTTGTGGGGCTGGAATTCCCTTAATAGATTATTGTAGAGGTTGGTGAAGTCATTGGTTATCTTTGGATGTTAAGCAGGTACAAGAAAGAGGCTAAATAGTGTATTAATTACCTGGGAGAAAAAAAATCTCCTTTATTCCACAGTGCTGAGTAACATTTGCTGCTGTAAGTTGTTGCTACTGCATGCCATGGCAGTCCTGAGCTGTAACTCACTGGCTGGCAGCAGAGAGCCCTGTCTGAAAACATTCAGCTTTGATTTTTTAAGTTTTTGTGCTTTATTACTAAATATGGTTTTCATTTAGAGTCCACTAAGCTCAGAAATGTAGCCTTTCCTGCCCCCTTCTTTCCCCTCCCCCAAGCGATTTTTGGCATTGCATTAGCTGCATTGGTTTGAGCAAACCCTCTGACCTCGAACTCTGTTCCAAAAACAGACTGATAAGCCTGTTTCCTAATTAGGAAATGGTTTGTCCAAACCAGTCTGTTCATTCATGTTAGATAACAATTGTACTCCATTCAGTAAACGTTTGAATACAAAGAGCCTGATTTCCCTGGAGTTTAATAAATGCAAAAATTGCAACCTACTTCCCTTTCCCTATAATAATGATAAAAAATCTGGAGTACATCAAGTCTGGATTTCCCTGTCCTTGTCTCCTCCTGGAAGCTATGCCCTCACAGCCTGCAGGAACAGGGCTGCAGCCCTGTCCCCTGGCTGCCTGGCTGGGGAGAGGCAGAGGATTTCTAACGAAGGATTTGGGAGCTGTCTGTGTTCCTTCATCTGCTGTAGAGGCTGAACAGACTGTGGGCTCCCCTGCTCATTGGCCATGGCTCTTGCTGACCCCCTTCCTACTTCGCCCTGTGCTTCCAGTATTCCTGTGGCAGAAGGTTTTGGAGCCTGCGCGGAGCCAGCTGGTCTGGGGATGACAGCTGGCTCCTTTAGCTGTTAACACGCTGCAGTTTGTTGAACACTTCATGGAAGCCCAGGCGCAGACCTAGCCAAGTGATTCCCTGCCACGCTATAAATTGCAAGCAAATAGTTCTTCTTGACTTCTGCTATTCCATGCTTATTTCTGTAATTAACTTTAATACAAAGCCTTCAAAACATTTTCATTACCCATATTATCTCCCTGTTGCCAGAGGAGGAAAGCAGTTTCTTTTTACTAAGACAAGGAGCCAAAACAAATTAGTCTGCCACTCTACAAATGCAGTTCATTAGCTACTTTGAAATGATGATGGACCATATGCTATGGCCTGTTTTTAAAACACATACTGTCCCCTGACTTCATTTTAAAGGCGGGTTATTTTTTCTGACTGACTAGGGAAGGGCTGGAAAAGGAGCTTAGGAGCTTCTTTTTTTTTTTCTTTTTAATTTCTCGAGAAAGAAGAGCATTACAAGAGCATTTATTCTCTTGTAAAAGGTTAAATATAACCTTAATTTGCCATCTTGACTTCATGAGTTAATATCTATCAGGAAAACACCACTGGTACATGCGTAGTATTCAATGTGGTTTGTCTGTGGGAAGCCCAAGACTAGACAGGGAAGACTGAAGTGTCAGGCTTTTATCAGGGTGACAGAAAAGTGGGGGAAGTTGTGCTGAATCCAATGCAAAGGGATCTTTGTTTTTGCAGCTGTCAGTCCAGCATTCCCTTTTATCTCCCACCCACCCCCAGATGTGGATTTCTGTGACCAAATTTAGATAAACATTTGCAGCTCCCTGATCTGTCTGCCCGTGCCACAGGACTGGAAGTCTCCTCTGGAATCCCCTGGATAATCTCTAGTGCATACAGCCCTCCAGCAGATGTGGTTGAAACCTCTTGTGCTTTCAACAGGCAGTTTGTTGGGGCTACTACCTGAGTATGTTTTTATTAAAAATTATTTTCCTGCTGTTTTCATAGGACTGTTTTCTGCTTGGAGGGCCTGAGGACGTTGACATAGAAGATGTGTGAGGAAGAGGACAGCACTGCCCTTGTCTGTGACAATGGGTCAGGGCTCTGTAAAGCTGGCTTTGCTGGGGACGATGCTCCCAGAGCAGTTTTCCCTTCCATCGTGGGTCGTCCCAGGCACCAGGTGATTAACTACTTCGTTTTTTCCATACTGGGCTTGTAGAATGCTTTGCTGCTCCATCCACAGCTCCCCCACCCAGAGCCACCTTCTCTTGTGTCTGGGGCTAGCCCAGACCTGGATGATCTGTGTAATACAGTATTTCCAGGCAAAATGACTCTAGTAGTGCACTCACCTGAGTCAAAGCAGGTTACTTACCTTGTGAGAGGAGTCCTAAAATTTTTCACTCCCTTCTGTGTCCTGTTCTCCCTGTCCCTTAATTTTGGATTACCAAGAGAATTTGGTGAGTAAATCTAGTTTAAAAAAATCACAAAAGCCCAGCACAGAAATAGTTGGACATATTGACTGCCCTAGAAGCTGATGATAGGTGATGCGTGGAAAACTAAAGGAGGAAGAAGTTTTCAGTCAGCTTCCTATTAACCTTCATGACCTTATTCATTTAGCTGTATCACAAATGGGCACCTGTCTACAGCTGAGTTTCTTTAGCTTCAAGGTTTACATTTGAGTATATGATGCATTCCAGTCAATTTTAATAGTTTGCAAAATACATATATTATCTTAGCTGTTAAATATAGAGAGTTTCTGAGCCAGATCATTATTAGCATGAACTAGACCAGCTTGGCTAGGCCACATCAAACTAATCCTTCTAATTAGTAGATCCATGTAATTGCTTCTATGCTATCTAAGGACCTGGTGAAATTGAAAGAGGTAAACCGGTTGTAAGATGTGGCACTTTGTATACCCAGCAAATACATTTTAAGCTCTTCAGGGCAGAGTAAATGTGTGCCTAATTGAGGCCTCTGGGTCTTTTAGAAAAAAAAAATTCAAATGTCAGCTTCTGTAGATAGTGTGAATGGTATTAATTGCTCAAAAGTAAGACACAGTCACAGTGGAAATAAATACAGCAGGTTTCTAGAACCTTTCTTTCCTGATAATATATCACATGCCCTCAAGGATGTTCCCATCATAAATTACAAATCCAGTTTGCCTGTTTCTAAGACAGGGCAGTAAGAGATGCCAAGGTTTGAAGTGTGTAATGACTAAGTTCTGGTGAGAGTATTATGCACTCAAAACATCCTACTATATACTATTTTTTTTTCCAGTATTTCTAACTTTGACATAGATATTAGTGTATACTCAGAGTAGCTTCCAGCTTCTGGTCCATGGACCATTTCTACAGGATCCATGATATGCCTGTATCAAGAAGTCTGTACCAATAGATTTAAATCATCTGGCTCTAATGGCAATATGATAGTTTTCAAAAAGAAGAATAACAAAATGTTGCAATTGAAACTTCGGGTAATGTGTGTATTGCTCCATCTTGACCCTCAGATGGCGCAATGTCACTTTCTGCTTTTACTCTATTTTATAGTTTAGCAAACAGTTCATCCTTAAATAATAGTGAACATTAAAACAACAATATTTTTCCAGTTTATCTTGATGAATTTAGCATCGTACTTGTGCTGTTTACTTAAACTGTAGTGGAAACATGAACTCCAGAGGCTTAAGTTAACTAAACATTTAATTTTGGAAATTAAAGAACAATGAGTAATTCTCCATTCATTAGTATTCATATTTTGTAGTTAGCATCACTGACAGTTGGATGTATTTCACAGCTAACGTTCTAACTACTTCCTATTGAGACACTAACTCTATTTCTGTTATTTTATAGGGTGTGATGGTTGGTATGGGTCAAAAAGACAGCTACGTAGGCGACGAGGCCCAAAGTAAGAGAGGAATCCTGACCTTGAAATACCCCATAGAACATGGCATCATTACAAACTGGGATGACATGGAGAAGGTATTTCAGCTTTGAAAAGTTGATATGTATAACTGGTAAACAGAACTGCTTAAATCAAATGTTTACAGAATACCCACTAAATTTTGGATGGAAGCATCCTGCTGCTGCGTATAGTTTAATGAGAATCTTGGTAACAGTAAAGGCTAACTTGCATCGGAGTACATCAAATTAGTTATCGGGAGTTATTTTACTCCGGTCTGATCTTACACATCTTTGCTACTAGAGGGGAGAAAAAAAAAAAAAGGAAAGGAAAAAAAAATTAATTTCCTCAATTTGTTAGTAAGAAAACGGAATCGAAGGAGGTTTCTGAAAAATGCAAAGTATGTATGTAATATTGATGTGAAAGGCACTGTTTACACACATAATTTTTAATGCTTTGAAGATTAGCAATATTGCAGTGCTGTGCATCCATTTCAGAGCCAGTGTTTCGATGAAAGGTTTCCAGTTGTAGTCTGTTGTTATAATCTCTAAGATGGTATCTCCATTCAGTGTTGTGCTGTGGAAACAGGGCTATATCAAACAGCTGGGACATCACAACACGCTGCAAGTGTGTGGAGCCACACAGGACTTAGTGACTCTCATAGCATTGTAGGTTTTACTTGGAAAGACAGCAAAACCTTTCAGATGCCTGATATATTGACCTGCCTCTAGTCACCAACAGCTTGAAAACAAGCTTAGAAAACCTTTTTGGCCTTTAGGAATTCTCTGGTTGTTTTACTTCTTATTGGGATCCACCTGGCCTTAGACTTTATAGCTCACAGGAATGAGTTATGAGGAGATGATAAACACAAGTTGACTTTCAGCCTCACAAACCATTTGCCTTCATTTATTTTTTTGAATTCTTGGGCTGGCCTCTACAAACCAAAAGACGAAACTTTCTTCCAGAGATTCGTTATCTGTTGAGCTCTACTGCATAGGTCTGCACATGTTCTAGAATTGTTATGGAACTGTTTCATTTTCAATCCTTATTGAAATAATATTGCTGGAACCAAGTCTGTCCTGTCCTGTCTCTTCTACTGTAAGAATAACATATTTATTTTCATTAAGTTATAAGTCTTTAAAATAAGTTGTATGTTACTCGCAGTAAAACCTGAGGATAGTGCTTTTCTTTCTACAGTTACTTTGGTTATCTCTGTGAAGGCAATAAGAACAACTGTGTGAGAAGTACTGCTAACCTATCTCTAGGGCTGTAAGCAAAGTGCTGGAGCACAATACCTGTCTGGAAGTGATTGTGAGCTGCTGGTTGATGGTGTTTCTTTCCTTTGCCTTCTGCCATTGTTCTCAGATCTGGCATCACTCTTTCTATAATGAGCTCCGTGTTGCACCTGAAGAACACCCAACTCTGCTGACTGAAGCACCACTGAATCCCAAAGCCAACCGAGAGAAAATGACACAGGTAAGGTCACACCGAAGCTATGTAATAAGTCCATCTTTGTGAATTCAAGAGGATATGAACTTCACTGTTTCTGTTAGTCATGCCAGCTTGACTGTCCAGTAGTCTATGTCCTTTAGTTACAGGCATGGAAACTACGTAGTGACCACCTGTCATATTTGTACATTTTTACATTTACTTTAGAAAGTCAGCATATCAGTTCTGAATGTGAGAACTTCAGTCTGTCCAAACTTGATGTCATCTTAATATTTTTTTTATGCCCAGGCCTATTACAAAATCATCTTTACTATGTGCATGTGTCTATATTCATCTGTAATAGGTATAGTCCAGATAGATTTTTTTTTTTCGATTTAGATTTTGTATTATATTTTCCTTCCTTGTTATTACTAACCATCAAGAAACATGAAAATCTTGTCTTCTCCCTCTCTTTCAGTAAATTGCTTCAACTAAACTAAAAACCCTAGTGTTAAGGCAATTATTTTAATTGCATTTCAGATTATGTTTGAGACTTTCAATGTGCCAGCCATGTATGTAGCTATTCAAGCTGTTCTGTCCCTCTATGCTTCTGGACGCACCACAGGTAGGCCCCTGGGGAATGTGACATAGATTTTTGAAATAACTAAGTGTGTTGATGTGCACCTGGGAATGAATTGTATATTATCTTCTCAAAGGGATTGTGCTTGACTCTGGGGATGGTGTGACCCACAATGTGCCAATTTATGAAGGCTATGCTCTGCCACATGCCATCATGCGGCTGGACCTGGCTGGCCGTGACCTGACAGACTACCTCATGAAAATCCTGACGGAACGTGGCTACTCCTTTGTGACCACTGGTAAGGACGTGCTGTTCACTGAGGAAAGTTGTTTAACGTGCAATGTTTCTAGCAGCCTCAGAAGAACTAGGAGTGGTTCTGCAGTTGAATAGATACAAGAAGGAATTCGACAGGAAAGTCCCCTGAAAGACTAGCAGAGGATTTATTTAAAAAATAGGGAGGGTGTTGAAGGATGAAAGTGAACAACCTGTGAACATGTCTGGGTCTTTCCTGAATACCATTCTAAAGACTGAATCCTCTTGACAGCGGAGCGTGAAATTGTCCGTGACATCAAGGAGAAGCTGTGTTATGTGGCCCTGGACTTTGAAAATGAGATGGCCACTGCTGCCTCTTCCTCTTCTCTGGAAAAAAGCTATGAGCTTCCTGATGGCCAGGTGATCACCATTGGAAATGAACGATTCCGCTGCCCTGAAACCCTCTTCCAGCCATCTTTCATTGGTAAGCTGACTGACTGTTCTGCCTTGATAAACTGCACATAAATATCAAGTCCCTATTTTCTTTTGATTGAGTCTCATTCCTAGCTCACTTAGATGTATGCATGAGTATGTCCTAGCACCCATTATAAAATAATCTTTTAGAACAGCACTAATAACATAGTGGAAGGAACTTTATGTCAAAATGCTTTCCCAAAATAAACCCTGAATGTTTATTCCTGGTTTCCAGCGTTGGGCCCATGCCATTTTGTATGCTATGCAGTTGGCTACTATGAGAAGCGTGGCTGCAAAGTCACTTTTCTAAATAGTGTGAGGATTGTGGTTTGAATGTGCTTGCAGGGAGGCAGACATAGGAGGGAAGTTAAGAAGCACTACTTTTATTTCTCAAAAGGACTGCACCAAATCCTGAAACCATGGTTCATCACATTTGCAGAGCAGAGCCAACTCGATGCCATGCTAATCAACAGCCATGAAGGCAGACTCGCAATGAGATCACACAGAAAGCCAGTGTTGGTTCTGCCAGCCAGCAGAATTTCATTTTGGAAATAGATAAAAGTAGTTGCATACTTAGAGGTATTAGGACATATTTTGACTGTTCTGTCTCTGAGCTGACCCAACTAAAAAAAAAAAAAATTCCAAGGCCATATAAGGAATTCTTAGAACACTGGAGATTGCTTGCAAAAGCCTAGTGGAAACTCCACTATTCCACAGCCCCAGCTTTCTTGTCTAGGAGCAGCTGTGTACATAAGGGAGTGAGGAGGGCTGTGCACCGAAGAACTCCTAAGCAAATAATTTAGGCAGCTTCAGAGTGACTTTCCAGATTTCCACAGCTCTGGAGATGGTTGTCTTCCAAAAAGACACTAAGGTCCATGTTGTCAGTTTTGACTTAACAATTTTAAGCCTCTTTGTGGAGTTGCTTCCTCAGTGTTCTTCTGTAACTTCCCCAGGCATGGAGTCTGCTGGCATTCATGAAACCACTTACAACAGCATCATGAAGTGTGATATAGACATCAGAAAGGATCTTTATGCCAACAACGTGCTGTCTGGAGGCACTACAATGTACCCAGGTATTGCAGACAGGATGCAGAAGGAAATAACTGCTCTGGCTCCCAGCACTATGAAGATCAAGGTATGGTGCAATTATTTGTTCGCTATTTGAGTTGTCATGTACAAAGCCCTCAGAAATCTAGTAGAACATAGCAACAATTTACAAAGTGCTTTGTACATATTTTGAATCATGTCTATACCTTCTAGCAAATAATTGCCACTTGGTAACCTTGTTGGTGGAAGAAGAGAGCCTTCTCTCCTCTCTCTTCCTTGTTCATGGTGATATCTGCAAACTGCCGTAACACAGCCAAAGGAGAATAGCATGGACCCCGCAATATAAATTTTCCTCTGGGGCTATATGTGAGCTTCTTTAGCCCTTTTTGGCCGATGGAGATGGGAGAGAGGAAATGCTCATTTTGTCCTTGGCCTACAAGTTCAAAAGAGGGACTCCAACAAGCCCATTTTCCTTCTGCTGCTTTGAATTTTCCATTCCTTGCTTTGCAAACATTTTATCAGCTATACCGATAAGAGTCCTCCATAGGTCACTCATTTTTTCAAGCCCTCCTGGGCTATCATTATATGTTCCCGGACCAATTATCTGCCCTTTTCTTATATGCAGTCATGCATCCACAAATGCACTGCTCTTACTGGGCAGACTGACTTAGGCAGAGAAATTGAGGATTTAGGCTCAGACTTAAATAACAACTTTTTAACTTAACTGTTTGCAGCATTGCCAGGGGTGACACTAGCACATACAGTGTTTTTGTTAATATCAAATATCACTGCTTTAATGTTTTTGTATAACAAATGTATCTTATTCACAGTGGGCTGTTGTACTTAATACTTTTCTTTCTTAAATAGATCATCGCTCCTCCTGAACGTAAGTACTCCGTCTGGATTGGAGGCTCTATTCTTGCCTCCTTGTCTACTTTCCAGCAGATGTGGATCAGCAAACAGGAATACGATGAAGCTGGTCCATCCATTGTTCACCGCAAATGCTTTTAAATTGCTTTATCTTTATATGTCTCCTTCGTATATTACTGTGAATGTATTCAGGAAAATACATTCTTATAATTTCATTCCATAAATCCTTCATTGTAACGACTCTAATTAATTGGATAGTATGTATTTTTTTTATAAATTTTAATTATGCTATGAAATTACTACTCTATTTAAAAAAAAACCCCAACCATGCATTTGTGGAAGTACCATTACAGTTGGTTTGAAGCTCCCTCTTGTGACACGAGTTTGTTACTACACTGTACTTAGCTTAATAGAAAAAGTGATACCTTTGGCTCAGTTATAACAAAGCTTAGAAAATGCTCAGCTGTCAGGCTGCACATTGTGAAAGTTTAGCCTCACTGAACATTTTAAACTGCAAACAGAATCAGTCTTGATTTTTCCAAAATTTTGGGCGGTACCAAAGGACCATAGCATCTGTTAGATATCATCAGGATGAGCATGTGCACTATGCTTTCCATCTGCTCTATCCAGAAATAATTATTTATCCACATCACTTCTTAATTCACAGCTTCATGCTGGAAAAGCTAATTTTTTTCAGCGTGTAGCCCAGAGTTTTATGATGGATACTACAACAGTTCAGTGTGTTTTCTTTAAAGAAACAAAACTTGTTCCTCTGGGAGCATATCTAAACAGTAATAGTAGATTGAACACATGACTTTCCTAGCATATGTCTGCAGGATGAGTGCAGCCTATTATTTTTAAGTTGTGTGGAGGTCTAAAGAGTAATTAAGCTGGCTTAATACACTTTCTCTTCAGAATTGTGGTCTTTAGTGGAAGGTAATGTAATCAAAGTAGATAAAATAATTTAGACAATTGTCTTTTTCTGTGATCTTTTTCTGGTTCCAGTTATAGTCTCAAATACATCAAAACTGGTAGTCAACTAGAAGCATATGCATAGAAGCTGAAGACAGTAATACTGTCTTAAAAGTATATATGTGAATAAAGAATTCACTGAGACAGACCTGGAGAAGGTCATTTCTAAGTAACTTGGTACAATCTGTGTTCATTGGAGTTCAGGATAAAGGATGCTATTTATTTTTGTTACCTAATTTTCCTGTCTAAACTCAATAGTTTACCTCACATGTTACTCATTATCTTTCAAACTGTAAGCTCTTTGCAACAGCACCTGTTATTTACCATGTCTGTATAACCCCTGGGTTCCAGATCTTGTCCGGTGTCTGACTGTTAGCACATATTCTAAACTTTTTCGTACTAAATTTATTATTTAAAGCATAGGTCAACTAGGTTCTTTGAACAGATAATAAACAAACTTTTAAAAGCAAATAACTTTGTATGGTTCTTCCTTCTAACTCTATCTAGATCTTTTTATCTAACTCTAGATAGGTCTAGGGAATCCCTTTCAGAATAAGAACTTGATTTCAAATAGAAGTTTCTACTAGAGGGTTGCTGGAGAAGACACATTTATCCAAGACACTCTGGTGCATCTCTGCTATTTCAAGATGTGATGAGGGACAGCTCTCAGGTAAGGATTTGAGTTTTCCTTTTTTTTGCTCAATAACTTAGCCAGAACTTGAGATATACAGGAATGGAATGGGGAAAAGGACAAGAAAAACTCCAACAAAACAGCAACACCCAAACTGATGTATTTGCCTCTACTACATATAATGTAAATTCACTGAAGTAGTGAAGAGATGTATATAGGCAGAAGACACAAAAGGCCAACTGCTGTTAAAAATCCTTTCAAGAAAGCGATTAACGCCAACAAGTGACAGAAGAAATATTACTTATTTCACAATTACTGTTGTTTGAAGTACATTTTATTGTTGTGTTTTATAGGTGATATTTGTTTACAGATTCAGGGGTAATGCCACTGAACTCCACCTTGACAGAGCAACAAAATAACTCCAAAACAGGCTAGAGCAATAAATATCAAACCATTCAATCTAAAATGTATAAATATAAAAGTCGTTTCTGAAAACGTAGGAAAACCAGCAATACATTTTTCTGTTTTGGTCACTTGTATAGTATCTATCATCCAGCCATATCACCTCAGATCCAGCACAATTATCTTCATGTCTTTCCCGACCACATGGGTACATAGCTGCAGGACAAGTCAACACATTACTCACATAAATCAGTTTCATTAAATTAGCATATGAGGGTTATTGTTTCTTTTTAATTTTCTGAACCTGTTTGATGCTATGCCTGTCTATCCAACTTTGATTGTAACTGTCACTGTGCCTGTTTACAGGCAAACCTGATCACCACAGGTCCAGACTGCTGAATAAAGCAAGGACTACAACAAGCAATCAGAAACAAATTTCTAAAGAGAATATTGTTTAGTGCTTAGCCTGTGAAACAGGTTATAGCTCTGTGTTATCCTTTATGTATCACAACATGAGATCACCTGAAATGGGGACGGAAGATGTGTACTATCATCTGATCCTGTAGTGGCTTCAGATGTGCCTGTCTACATTGTGGATATATTTTTTAAGCATTTAGAACTAAATTGTGTCTTTAGACACAGTCATGACCAATTAACAGCTTGTACTGGGTCTGTGGAACAGACTTATTACCAGAAACCAGGCAAAGGCAGATTAGGGTTGTTTCAGCTGGGTTTCATGAAGCTTCCTGCATTATTACCCCTGCTACTTTTCCTTCAGGAAATGAGGCTGCAGTCTCACTGTATTTGTTGGAAGATCAATGTGTTTGGGCAATTGCGCCTGAAAGGATATTTGTGTTTCATGTGCAATACCAGCACGGTGTCTAATGATTATAAATGAGCTCAAGGGGCCAGTAACTTCATTAATGAACTAAGTCTCTAAAAGACCATTGAAAAGAGCCCATCTGGAACAAAAGTCCTAACGTTTTTCAGAGTTGGACTACCTTCTCTTTATCCCTACATTCAATGATAAAAGAAGAAAACAACCCCAACTTCTCCTTCTTTTGAGGAGTAATATCGACATTCTGAGAGCCCAACATCAAAGAAGTAATTTCCAATGTCTTTCAGCATTACTTCTCTGCATTTGAGAACTTTATTTTGAGCTATATGAGGTGCTCTGTGTTTGAACTGAGGCCCATTTAAAAAAAAAAGAGGAACTTAATTATTCAAAGGTGAACATTGCTGTCTTCCAGATAACAGTGACATATGTGATAATCCTGAATGACTACACTAGTCAGCCATACATATAGCATACTATGCTATTGAAACATCAACAGATAGGGTAGTTACTGAGAAAGGCTTATGAGAAGCCAGGAGAAAATTATAGGCAATGAAGGGAAGTGGGCTTAATCTACTCATAGCTGCACTTTTTAGCAGCTGAGATGTTCTTTTGGGACACTATTGTTGGGGAGATTAAATGAATTATTTGTTTAAAAACTGAAGAGCTCAGGAATAACTCCCATTTGAAACTGTGGCTTTTGCTTCTTCTGAAAACAGGTAGAAGTGGTGACTGACGGCAACTGCCTCTGGTTAGCCACCACTTGAATGGCAGTGTGTAACACATCTCATGTATTGTATTGACTGTTAAATAGACTCCTGGTGTCTACCTTGGTCAGTGAAGCAACGGTAGTGAATTAATAACATGGGCAAAAAAATTATAAAGCAATGTAGTCTAAAGCATGTATAATTTCTGCTTGCAGCAGAACCATAGGCAAGAATTTGCATAGTCAAAACCATGTTGGATTATATACTTACATTAAATAACCTAGGATCCTTTGTATGTGGATGAAATCCCTTCTTTTTACAAGCAGAAACTTCTAGCATGCCAGCAGTAGTAAGTCTGAAGATGCCAGTGCTGGAAAGCAAAAGATAAAACTCCTGTCACTTACTGCAAATCCAAGGTTTTACTACAAATTGCTTAACTTAACAGGACAACAGAATGGTACTCAGTAACCTTTGATACGCAGAAGCCAAGGCTGAGTTGGATTCTTAAAGGTATTTGAAATCAAGAGGAGTTGTATTCATGCAAAAGAAGAGATGATGAAGAGAAGGAGAGGGGAAGAAAAAACAAAAACAAAACAACACCACCACCACCACAAAAAAAACCCCAAAACAACAACAATAGAAAACAACAACACAAAACAAAAAAAACCCCACCCCAAACACGGTACTAGTGTTGCTCCCGTTAGGCAGGTTAGCATACTAGGGGGCTGAGGCTAGTTCACACAAGAACAGATACAAAAGAGAAACTTAGGTGTTCTGGATTGCATTTCGCTCACTTGAACTCTAGAGGGGCAACTTAAAAGAGAAGAGTCTTTAAGCTAGCTCTGTAAATGACTAGAAGAGTAAACATCCTCCACACTCTTTTAGGTAATGAAGTAATACAAAGCACTAGATAATGCACTGCTGCATATATAGGATCTAACACTTTGAGTAGTGAATAAAACATTAGAAAATCCACCGTTCCGTAAAGAACATTAATAGCTAATAACTACAGGACAGCACCTGATTAATAAGTGCTACAGATAGGAGTAACAGTTTAGAGCTGGTTACAGGGTATCAGCATAAACTGTGAAAGAAGTCTGGAAGACCTGTGGTTTGAAAAGATATGCAGACCATCTCAGGGTTACAAAGCCTAGTGCTTGTGTGGTTGCCATTCAATCTGTATTTACAGCTCTGCTACCTGAACGGGCCATATAGGAAGTTACAACCTGAACAGGATTCGTAGATATCATATATGGGGGTAGAAAGCCAAGAAGAATGGCTAAAGAAATGTGCCCTGGGGTCTTGAAACTCCAAGCACACAAAAGCAGAGTTACAAAACTGAGGTTGGAAGAAACTTGAAGATTTTTCTAAGTCCAACCCTCTCTGCTCCAGCAGAATAACTTTGAGCAGGGTGGGCAGGACCATGTCCAGTCAGGTTTTTAATAACTCTAAGGATGTAGACTTCACACCCTCTCTGAGCAGCCTGTTCCATTACAAACCTTCATATTAATTGTTACACAGTTCCACATTTTTCCAGATACTTATTGTTTGTTTTTAATGAAATACAAAATTAGGACCTTATTATCAAAAAAGTGATCTTTATCCCTCTACTCCCCAAACTGCAATTTTCTTATAATCATAGACAAATATATCTAATCCCTCCACTTCCTTTGTCAGACAGAATAAGGATAGGTCTGTGGTAGGGCACTGGCAATGAGGTCTCCAGGAGAACAACTCCTGTCATCAGCTGTTGGATGAGCAGGGTATAAAAATAAATAAACTTTAAAACCTGGGGCTAGGAGAGAGAAGAGAGAAACCGGAAACAATACTGTGCATATAGACTGACTGGAATGTAAGTCTAAACAACTCAAAGAAAACAAACTCACAATATAACATTCCTGCTTTGCATCCCAGCTGACACGTGCTGTTCACATTTGATCAAATTTTAAGATAAGAAGCAGGGGAAAATATCTAAATATTACTTAGAAAAAATCAGAACTCACTCATTATGCTTTGGTGAACAAACAATTGCAATGGCCTCTGGCAACATTAGCTGATAAGAACAATGAGTATGAAGATCAACACTGGATAAGAATGCAGTTTGTGTTGGATGTGTCTACAAAAAGAAAGGGAAAACTCAACATCATGAAATATTTCTTAGAAATCAAGGTCCACATATATTCAGGAAGGAACAATAATTTGTAACAAATGAAAGTATCAGTACTTCCCCGGGTTGGTTTCTTAAGTTTGTATTAACCCAGATTCTGCATTGTTAGGGTGGCTTTTCTGTATGAGGTTTATGGAGGCACATTAACAACCAGATGTACAAGCAATTTTCTGATCATGGGAGGGAAAAGGGTGTAACGAAAAAGCACAAGACAAAGGGAAATGACTTGATTGTCCAAAATCCTTAAGAGTGAAACTAATATAAAGTTTAAACAACACACTATCCTCCCCCCAATTTTGAATATAGCAGAAAAAAATAAATGACGTTCAAAAATAATAAAATACGCCTAAATAAACATAAACAAAAGTTGTACTGGCAAAAGCAGATCCATTGTGTCAACAGGATGCCTCAACTTCATTAAGAAATACTCATCTATGGGAGAACATTAGCACTCGTTTACATCACTACAATTAGAATAAGTGAGCAAATTAATTTGGTTAGTTCCAGTTATTTCTTTAGTTTGTTATTTCCATTTTTTTTTTCACATAGTGTAGAGTTGATGGAGAAAAGCCAGAATCTGAGTCATACGTACATGGATCCAGCCCAAAGTGAGGAGATTGTACTGATCCTGAATACCAAATAATTCTTCCACATTCTCCATGTCGCAGTAGTCTGGTCCTGCAGATTGCTTTGGCACTATTACATGGGTAATAGTAAATTCATTATGTGTCTGTAAAAACAAACATTCACATAGAGTGCAACAAATTAACTAACGGATAAATACTCAATTGGAATCCGAAAGACGTCAGGCCATCAGCTAAAACAAAGCAGTATAGACCCACTGATTCCAGCACAGCAATACTGACTTACTGCACCTGAAAACACCCCTTAGCTTTTTATCACGAAAACATATAGGAAAGTGTTAGTAACAACATCAGAGTGTCGAATTGAAATGTTCACAGACACCAGTATGAAGAGGTTGCCCTTTAAATGAGGAACATGAAAAAAAAAAAGGTTTGAGAAACCATAATTTTTTTCTGTGAAACTTTGAACGCCACTACTCTTGCCATTCCTTCTCTCTATACAACTCAAATACACTTGGACATAATATTTAAAATTCTTTGTATGCCAGCATCAACCATGACATCTCTCCTTGCTCTGAAAGGACATTAACTGTTATCTGGGTCGAAGTAAAAAACAGCCTGAGAATCAGACGTTTTAGAGCTGGGGATTTTTTTTTGGTGCCATTATAAATTTGATGACTCCAGTAGATTCTAACAGTCTTTATATTTCATTGTCCTGTAACTAAATCTCACTTACCTTAGATGAATGCCAGAGAAAGTACTTGAAAAAGCCTGTATTGTACAGCGTGCTGAAAAACTTGCTACATTTTATAACAACAGCAATGTATTTTGGTCAGATGTTTCCCCAATAAGGCAAGCCCACACTGCTGAAGTGACCACTCAGGTTAAAAAATGAAGTTAATTACGTTAAAGAATAATCGTTTAGATCTGGTTTTGCTCTGAAGTCAATACGTTACAGGAAAATACTTCATTATCAAATATATTTTCCCCATACAAATGTGAGAGTTAAACTGTACCAGTTTTCCACAGAGAATTCCACATGTCTCTATTCCTCTTACTGTATTTGCTTCTGCTAGCAGCAGAAATTCGTGACAGAGATCCCTGGGCAAAATGACTCCTCTGAGTGCTTCAGCTAATTGAGCTAACAACAACAACAAAACAAAACAAACAAACACAAAAGAGAGAGAGAGATAAAAAGTCATTTGCACAGCGAAGTTCCCTAAAATAAGGAAATATGCATGGTTACAGGAAGTTATTAAAAGTGAAAGAACTGTGCTTACGACATTACAGATTTCTAATTAGACTAAATCTCCAGTGCAAGTGTTTCACCCTAAATTGAAGTCACCAGCCCATGAGATAAGCTCATGAACCTACCCCTGGGGTGAGAGTGAGCAGATACCACTTCCCAGTCCAGGGCTTTCCAGGGTGAACCACCTCAGGTTCTGCTTCTGTTCCTTTGAAATCCATGGCAAAATTCAGACACTGAGGCTCAATCTCTAGATCCAGCTACTGGCACTCAACTGGAAGATCTGAAACTGTATAGCTAATCTCCTCTCTTAAAATGAAGAAAATATATGGAATTGTTGTGTGTATGTCAACATGTTCATGCCTGTTTCATTACAGACACCCTCACAGTGAATAAATACATATGCATATGTAAAATATGGGCTGCTATAAATAGCAAAGAAGCAGATTAAAGAAAAAAAAAACCTATGTACTTACTCTGAACAGCACTTAGAGTAGCCTCTGGCTTTAAGATCTGGTTTACTGGAGGTGAATGTCCAGTGCAGCCGGATGTGCCACTCCTCTCTTTTTTCTCAAGCAGTGCAGTAGATAAAGAACTCTTCTCTGGTACAGAAATACAAGATAGCATATTTCCATCTATCTGTTCAGACATAACCATGCTCTCTTTGATTTTCTGATCTCGAGCTAGTTCTTGCTTCTTAAGTTGATCCTCAAAGAATTGAAACTGTTCTGATTCAAGCTGCTGTTGCCGCATATGTGCAATTCGTTTCTTTTCTGCCTCTATCAGCTTTTGATGCTCTAATTTCTTCAGAAATTCAGTTTTACATTTGTTCTGAAAAACATGCAAAACAGTGACATCCTCAGAACACTAAAAAAAATCTTCAAAAAATGAAAAGAAAGAACCAAAGTAATCCTGTCATTGAAAAGTAAGTCTAATTGAACCTGTTTGCTGAACTGGTAAACACAACTGTATCCCCAAAGCAGTATGATATGGAAGGAAATATAGTAAGTAAGGAATTTCAATCTGCATACTTGTGGTGCTCTGTTTTACTTCGGTAGTGATAACACTGGCCTCATCTGCTCATTATAATAAAATCATTAGAAGAAGACTTTTCAGAACACGGATGGTAAAAAAACTAGACACAAGTGTAAGCCCTTGCAATTTTCAGTGCAACAACAGATCCATGAGTACATGGGTTTTCTGGGTAGATTTCACAATCCATTTTGTTATCTGGATTTGTTGCTTGTTGTTGCTGTTTGGATAGGTTTGTCAACTTTCTGCTACTCTCTTTCCTGCTACTTTCTTTCCTCAGCTTTCCCTGGGTTCCTTAAGCTGGCTTTGGTGCAGTGTTCCCAGCCCCAGACATGAGGTGCCCTCTCTGTTCTGGTCTATGTGCCCTTGCCACTCAGCCACCTGCTGTTCCCCAAACTGCCTGGGAAGCATGAGGTTTTGACAGCCCTCCCTGCTTCCTGTTAAAGGAGAGCATCAAACAGCTCCAGAAGCAAATGAGAAAAAATGGAGCAAAGTCATTTCTTAAATGTCATAAACAAGATAGAGCAGGAAAGAGAACCTCAAACCAATCGGTGACAGGAATACGGATCATGGGGTGTTTGTGCGTGCATTTTGGTTTTTACCTTCCTGTGATTCCCTAGGTTAATTTTAAGGGAAGGAAAGAAAAAGATCTGTTTTTCTGAGATGTTTTTTCCAAGACAACTTTTTAACACTACAGGTCCTGTTTTCTGTGATCTCAATACACAAGATGGAGGTACTTAGAGTAACTTGAAGACTCAAACAGGATAAATTCAAACTGAAGCACATTCAGAGCCAAGACTTTTTCCACATACTCATCTAAGTGTCTGTACATTATCCTCTTTATAAAACAAAATCGAAGTGTACACAAGACTATTCAGATATTCATAGGCAGTTATCTAAATATCACAGCACTTGTATTTCCAAACACATACTTGCATTACTTATTTTCAAATGACTGACCAATTAGATTCTGAGACGAAGTGAAAAGTCATCCTAAGCAGCCCATGAAATGATTACATTCTTGTAGAACTGGCATTTTACTGCTTAATTTTTAAGATGACTAATATGACAGAAAAACAAATTCATATCAAAGCTTTAATAACCATATAAAACTTACTTTGTTTTGCAAGTATTCTTGATATTCTAAGTTATATTTTTTTAAAAGATCTCTTTTCAATTCATCTGTCCGTGGAAATGCAACCTCCTTCAATTTCTTTGGTGTGAGGGAGAAAGATAAGTTTATTTTACACTTTCTAAAAGACCACCTAGAAAACAAACTCTAATAGAGATTTCAAAAAATACAAAACAATAACAACAAGAACACAGCTCTTCTTCCAGGAACAAAAGGAAGAAATAGACACTAAATCATCAGCTTATAAAACTTTTATAGTACATTGATTTCAACAAAGCTCTATTAATTTATGTCAGTGAAGGGTGTGACATTAGTACTTTTTAACTCAAGGAAAGATTAGTCCTTTTTCTAGCAATCTGTTATCTCTGTTTTACTTAATAGGTGTGTGATAACTAACATTTGTAGTCACATTTGGTAGTGATAACACTGGCCTATTTGCCCATTATAATGAAACCATTAGAAAAAGACTTTCCAGAACATGGATGGTAAAGAAACTAGACACAAGTGTAAGCCCTTGCAATTTTCAGTGCAACAACAGATCCATGAGTACATGGGTTTATTTTAAAAAGAGTGGACCAGTTTTCAGTGTTTCAGGTTGGCTCATCACATTTTTTTTCTGGGATTCTCTGAACAGAAATATGACTGAATATACCCACTTACAGGTGGGAAAAAGTGTTTATTTGCAGGGAGAGCTACACATGTAGCTTCCTGTGACAGCCCTGGCAGATAAAACAATATTTTTGTAAAACAAAAACAATGCCAAATGTTTTCTACTTATGCAGAGGCTACTACAAAACAATTTAGAGGCTGTAGGCAAAGGAGGGAAAGAGACCATGTGCTTAATCCTACTGAGTGCCACAGGAGGGAGCAGGTTAGATACCCTTTCTCAACAAAAATGTTTCCTAGATTGTGGACCATAGTCAAAAATTTGGCATGAAGCATTTTGGCTTTGTATACAATACTGTTCAGCTTTAACAGTAAAGAAAGCTGCAAATATGAAAGCACGAAGCAAGATACGCTTACGCCTGTTCCAACAACTGTCATTGGGCAATTCCAGATGTTTTAAGCTCAGTATAAGGCTTTATTTGAAATTTCTCTTTTAGGAACAACAACAACAACAACAACAACAACACCCCCAAAAAACAAAAAACAAAACTATTTTGTATACAAGTGGAGGAAAAAATAATCCGGTAAAAACTATGTAAATACGTATTTGGTGATAAAGACATCGAAAATATACATTGGTTATTTAGCAGGGTAAGCAAATACTGCACAGACACCAGTAATGCCACACATCTCTCTTTCCCTCTGTTTGCAATAGCCAGTTTGAACCCTTAGCCACTCAGATAGTTGGGAACAGAATAAAATTCTAAGTACTGTTAAAATAGTGTATTTTTAATATGTAAACTTTTCAGAAATAGATATACCCAGGTTTCCAGCCATCTACCAACTTATTCAGCGACAGTACTTGTTCACCTTTTAGAATGATAATTTAATTTCCTGTAATGATCAAGTTATTAAACCAAAATAAAACATGAATGACTAGTGGAGAAAGGTATCAGAAATTCAAGCTGTGCTGGCTGCCATGGGCTATGTGTGTACTGAAGGAAAAGGAGTGCTAAGAAGGAATGTAGAGACTCTGGGAGAAACATTTCTTAAAGGCCAGGAAACCACAACCCTACCTTAATAATATCTTGTTTTTCTGGTACTGCACATTGGTGATAGTCTCGGTGACTGGGCAGCTTTTCTACAAACAACCTAGAAAATTAAACATGCATGTGTTCGCCTCAGTAGCCAGAGGAATATCCACAATAGCTTTTATGATGACAGAAAGATCAGTTTCACATAACTGTTAAACACTGGATTCCAGATGACTTGGAGCACAGTTCTGCACATTTGTTTAAAATAACACTTAAATTCTTGTATAGATTTGTATGGGACACATAGGGTAATGATAGAAGATTATCTTCTACATCTGAATATATTTTGGTTTTCATTACTAGAGGGTTGAGTTGAAAGCAGGATTAAACTAGCAGCCAGCACCTAAACATAACCCTCAAATGCACCTTCTACCCTAGCCATTGTTAATAATTCCTGTTTCTACTTTCTTGATCTCTCCTTAGCTGAAATACTGAATCTTAAGTGGGAAGTCCAGAATACAGCACTGACTACCATTAAGACAGTTTTTTTAACCAGACCAAGCTGCACAGCTAACTGCAGTATTAACCTGCTCAGTCATCTAAATTACAGCAACCTCAGCTGCAAAGAGTTTGGAACACACAGTTGCTATAATTCTTTCAGTAATTTGTGCAATGTTCACCTTCCAGTCTCTCTTTTTGTAGAAATACAATGAACACATATCATGGATTTTACATTTACTCCTGTAAGAAACAATAAATTATACTTAATCCTTTTGGAGAAGTAAAAAGAGGCAAAAAGCTATCTTTTCATGTTTTTTAAGTGCTGTGCAATACTACCATCTTTAACATCAGCAGAGTTCGTAAGGTGTAACTATTAAATGCTCAGAAATCTTATCTAAACATTGCTTTTTAAGCCATGCACTGTATTTAACCAACATGATGATAGATACAGAATAATCTGTGAGAAACAGTGCTCATAGTATAGTGCAGTAGGGTCAGCTTCAATCTCTGAATATTAGGTTAGTTCACATCTAGCATTAATAAATAGACAGGACTACTGTACTAACAGCTGAGATGAAATTATAACAAAGACTGTGGTTAGAGTAAAGATCTCCAAAGATCAAAGCTATTCTGCAAGAACACACTAAACATTTTTCTCTTAATCTAAAGGGGTGCCCTTTTTTCACTGCAACTTTTCATTTCAGTTTACTCAGTAATGACTACAAATAGTTTCTTACGTTATGAACTTATTATAAAAAACAAAAGCATTCTCCAGGTTCCCCTCCTCCATATAAACTGATGCCATTCGCTCCATCTCTACTCCAGATCTAAAATAACGACGTGGAGTGATATCTTCATTGATTGTGATATTGCTGCCAAGTTTGCTTAAGGCACGTACTCTCTCTTCTGGGGTCACAGAGACGTCTGTATGGTCAGGAATAGCTACTAGCTTTCTCTGAAAAAGAACAGAGAGATTAGCAAAGAGAACTAGCTATTATGTTTCACTTTCAGTAAGTGATCTCATTCAAGAAACTCAAGGGAAATCTTCATATTTTTTCTCAAAATAGGCATTGGTTTCCCCACTGCTAGCCACAGCTGAAACATTCCAACACTTTTCTCAATTGCAAATAAATTGTGATTGCAATTACAAATAAGAAGTGATCTTATACCCCTCCTCAAATCTTCAAATACAAAAAAGGCAGAAAAAATATTAAGATAAAATTAAGTAAACCTCTGTAGAAACAATCAGAGGCAACACAAAGTATCTTCTCTTCAGAATCCCACACACATGAAATTCTATAAGGTTCTGCCTTAAGTTATCAAAATAATTTGGTGGAAGGACTCGTATTACGTGATATATAGCGTATGAGTGCAGGGTAGAGTTTGTCTAACAAAGACCAACAAGTTTCCCTGGTCAGTCAACAGTTCACTTTAAATGTTCATTTCCAGTTTCAAATGAGGCAGATAAAGCCTAAGTTAGAACTAACTCTACTGAAGAAGCAGCATAGCTGCTGATTATGATCATTACCTCCCCGTTAAGGGCTAAATAAGTGGTTACTACAAGTTGTTTCCTCTTTCTTTGATTTTTTTTTTTACTCTTTCTATTCAAAATGTTCATTTCAACTTCTTAAAAACACTGAAACAAATTAAAACCTCATAAATATGTATATAGAAATAAAATAAATTTCAATTAAACCACCAGGCAGAACTTGTGAGGAGCTGGCAACTGCAGGAAAAGGCCCTTTTAGCTGACAGCCAGCGCTGCTGAACAGCTTTCTTAAATTGTTTCCTATTTGAATGAGAGGGTGTTAAGCCATTAAAGCATTTATTTGAAATACATACCAATGAGCTGACAGTGAACGGTTGTTCCATGTTGTTCTCTGTCTGCAAACCAGGGAGATTGCTCTTTTCCTCCAAAGTCTCCATCAGAATGCAAAGGGCAGTAACAATCCAGTGCTCAAAATTTGCAGCCAGCTGTCGCAGGGATTTTTAACCCAGGGGAAACTTGAACACAGACACGTTGATTGTGGTTGTGTGCTGGAAAAAATATGACAAGTCATCCAGATCAGAAATACATTCAAATGCCATGTAAATTTGCATGCCTGCACCTGCTCATTACTTCAATATCACAGTACTTACTTATTTCATAAGAATCTAAAATTTACCAGGCATCTAAAATCTAAACAGAAATGCATGGGGGCTTGCAGGATAGTTGTGGACTAGCTGGTCTGTTCTAATTTTATCACAGTGGATTAGAACACAATATAACAAATTATTTTTACAGCAACTTAAACAAACAACCCAAGAACAACAAACCCCCAAACAAACCACAAACCAACCAACCAACCAACTCCATCAACTTTCAAGCATTAAGTGAAAAACTCAGGTCAAAGACTAATCACAGAATCTGTGCTTACTTGAGCATATGTTTTGATGAACATACTTATAAACAGTGTGAATTTGGCATAGTTTTTCCTGCTAAGCCTGTAATTAGAAATAAAACTTTGCATGCAAACTCATATCGGTAACATAAAGCAGAGAAAATATTTCAAGCACCACATGTTCCACCCGCACAGCTTGCTGACTTCAACAACACACAAAATACAATGAATTCTGATGAATCAACTGACAGTAATTGCTTCTTGCACAGCTCTGAACAAATATAGACAAATATTTAGACTTGTTGTGGTCATCAGCAAAAAAAAATCCCAACGAACCCCTGAAAGTGAAATGAATTATTTAAATTACACTAGAAGTATGAAAATGAAGGTCCTAATGTGGTTTTTCACTTCTATGCACTCAGTCTAAAGAGATTTGATCTTGAATGCTGAAGGCACTTCATCTATTGCAATAAATATGATTTATGCTTTTGTAAAAGCATAAAGGGTGGGTTCAGCAAAGATATTTTCTCAGCATACCTCTCTCTAGAGGCCAGAGGACTCTGGCTTAGAGAAAAAACAACCCTAATGTGTTTATAGCCAGCTGCATTTCTCGAGTATTGATTTCTGTATCTGGATCTTCCTCATTTTTTTCCCAAAAACTAACAGTATCTATTAGATCAGTCTTTAATTTTAACAATTAATGCAAGTATTACAGGAGACATTAAACCTATTAAAGTGATACTTTCTTGAAAATAATCAGAATCATCCCATTTTACTTGTAAAAGTCCTGACTGGCACACTCATTTCACCTTATCAATTCAATCTTACCCTGTTTTATATATGACCTCCCAAACTCAATGAATATGTTCTTGCTCAACTTTATACCTGTGTTTTCCATCTTCATGGTTTGTTTTTTTTCTCATCATGAGGTACATCACAGGTCTGTGAATTCAACTTCAAGACCTGCTTTTTTCAAATTAAGGTATCCAAAATGTTTGCACAATTTGTGGCAAAAAGTGGAGCATGGCTCATAAAGCCAAGACATCAACATTAGTCGTGGTTGCAGTGTTAATGGAAACAGTTCTCTAAACAGTTTAATTTTATATACATGGAGCCCTGGTGTAAGATTAGCTTGGCAGGAGAGACTATTCAGTGTCTATTCATGAACTGTAGAGAGGCCCCATAGGACTGAAATAATGAAATATTTTTGCTTTAGCCTACTTGAAGAAACATACTGCCTTTGGCTAGTTGCACCTGAAACCCTTCTTAAACTGGACTGTTGTAGATGTGGTAGACTATGTAAGTAAAGGACTAAAAGCTTGGCAGAGCTCATGTTAGATTTCTGCCCCTGCAGCTCAGATTCTAAGCAGAAATAAAATCTTCAATTTGAAAAGACTTTGTATGCTCTGTGTGACTCAGGAATAATGATTAAAAAAAAAAAATAGAATATATAAGAGCATATATTTTAAAACCATTTATTCATTCACTTATGATTTCTCCTAGAAGCAACTGGGAGATCTACAACAGCTGAATGGCAGGCTGGTTTTGGTCTCAAGTATGCATCCAAGTATGACAAGCTGATTTTATTTTAAAAATACTATTCAAAAGTAAAGGGTGCAGGAATGTATTTCTATGCAATTCCCTATTTCAATTAGGAAATTTTGACCAAGAAAACTGCTTCTCAAGTACTTTCACACTTATGGACTTTCTCTAAAATCTAGTGAGGAAATGGACCTTTAAAAGAGTGCTCTTGAGATGCTTCCCTAGGGAGGACATGGAATATGGATCACATGGTTATTTCAACTATTACCACACCTTGAAAACCTTTCAGCCTAGCTAGTAGGCAAGCAGAAAAATGTTACTGCAGCAAGTGGGAAACAAAAAAGTCACTGATTGATGTTCTGTTTTTTATGTGGGCCAAAGAGGTCTTTGTTAAAGAAGCCTATAGAACTGGCACAGGGAGACATCATGGAACTCTTTACTTGCAAACATTTCTCGTCTTGATTGCATCCAAGAATATTTAAGTTATATTTTAAGTTATTTTGGTGATTTTTTTTTACCTGAGGAAGCATTAAAGACAAACAACAACAAAAAAAGCATGATACTAGGTATTTTAAAGAGGAGACATCTGGTAAGAGCAGAAACTCACACTTCCTCAAAATTGTGTCAGAGCTTTAAAAGGATGGAGCAGCTCTGCAGAGAGCACAAGTCAAGCCACAGTGCAAGAGCTTAGCAGAAGAATTGCTGCAAATAAAAGAGGAAACAGACTTGTAAAATTTGCCTTCAGGGTCACATTAAAACCCAGACACTACAAATAAAGAAGAACTACTAGGACGAATTTGTATTACCTTTACAAAAATGTCCGTTAAGGCTCAAATGTATTAGCTATTACAGGTGGCAGTACAATTTTAAAAAAATCCTAAGAAGAAGGTAAGCTGTCTTATGACTGCACTCCAATATACTATCCTTGACATGTGGACACACTGGCCAGAATTAAAAATCATTAAAATGCAGAAAGTCAAGCTTTACTAAAAACACCGCCAGAGTCGTGTCTGCCTGTTCCCTGGAATGCCTCTCTGCATAATGTTCCTTCACAACCACCTTCAGCTGCTCAAAGGCCATGATACTGCCAAGGCGCTCCTCTCACTCCTGCCATCCTTCTTCACACTTCCTGACACCAGTGACTTCAAGGCAGGTTGTAGGTCATCCAAATCAAAATCAAATGGACTTTTAAAAGTAATTACTTCCTTCTCAAACTGAGAATGCGAGGGAAGAGGCATAAACATGAAGCCAACAAAACAGACAGATTTGGCCCTTTCCAAGGCAGTGCTGTCCTAGACTGATATGAGCCGGCTTCGAAAAATGTACTCTAAGAGCTTGTGCAGTGCCTGCAAGAATTGCGCAGTCCCGATGAGTGACATTTTGCCTTCTGGAAATACTCTTATATTTCACTCTACAGGAGCAAAGAGAAATTCAAATGTCAAACCTCTCTGTGTAACTGAAACTAATTATATTCAAATATACAAAATAGTTATGCTAATACAGTAAACTACACTCCAACCCCAACCACAGGAGATAAGTAGTGATGCTAGCTTGGAGCTATCTTATTCTATTAGGGTGTGAAGTGCTCTAAATTTCAAGAGTAAAGATGCATTTTTCTGCTTTACAATTTCAGGCATTCCAACTAACTTAGATGGACTTAGGTAATGTTTGATTAAGAATAAATAAATGTTTGGACATCTGGCATGCACATCAAGCTTTTTCTAAAGACGAAATTTCTGAGAGTTGTTATCAGAATATAAGAATTTAAAATCCATTCAACAGTTAAGAAACTTTTCTTTATTTCATTGGTAATGGCACTACTCAGCAAATTCAATTTTTCCTCAAAACCCACTTGTTTTCCTATATGATTGAGCTTATTATACTATTTATTAACCCTCTGTAAAATCCAGCTTCATTAAATCAAAGGCCTTCAGCCACAGGAAACAGAGCAAAGTGAGAAAATCAGCATTTTAAATAGTATTGAAAGTCATTATTTCTGCTCAGGCTAACAAGCGTGGTGCAAGTACCAGGGAAGTCAATAGCAGAGAGAGCAATCCTAACTTAAAAGTATGCAAATGGTAGTACATGAAGATAGAATATGTATATCAAGACATACCAAGTACCTCAAGAGTAGGCTAATTTGACAGAGATGGTACGAGAAGATCTGGAGAATGCATACACAAACTCTCATGATTTTCTGAGAGGTATGATATCACAATTAATCACAAATGCTACAACGCCTTCATAGTTCACTGCATGCTGGCATGTTTCAAACAATTGCCAGGACGGATGGATAGATGTGGACACAGAAGAGCCCCCCTGCCTGTGCTCAGAGTCCGAGAGCCATGACCCAGCTAAGTTTGCAAACTACATAACTGTGCTCTGTGAAAAAGTGAGAGGTGGTGCTCATGGCTGCACACCAAGACTTATTAGCTCGAGTGCAATATGAACTATTTAAGTTACACATTTTGTGTTTGTAATGTCTTGTGTGGAGCCAGATCACAGTCTGGGCAGAAAGAGCTTGTGTCAGTCTATGCAACCCTATGGCAGGCTCTGAAATGTCTGTTAAGTCCTTCACCAACATAACCTGACTATGCAAGACAACTGTACCAGCAAAGACAACAAGGCCAAGCAGGACCATGCTCTGCTAAAGTATGCACACAGTGACTGGTGGTAGTCTAGCTGGAGTCATGTTGCTTAAACCTTTTAGAGAAGACACAGCCTCAAAGAGAAGCTCAAAGTACCAGTGCCTCCCAGAAACTAGCTGTCTGTAGGGCACGGGGACTGAATTTCAACTCATTATTGTCATCTCGAGGCTGCTTTTCCTTCCTCAGTTCTTCAGATAGGCTTTTAAATGTTGGATGACCTTTTTAGATTTATGAACAAGGAGTTGCCTAAGATCAATAATAATCACTAGTTTCCACATTGTAGCACTAGTTACTGTGAAACATTATTGCAGACACTTCAAAACACTGTTGTGGCCACTTTGAAACATTGTTGCAGGCGCCTTGAAACATTGTTGCGGGCGCTCCGAAACTTTNACCTCGAAACATTGTTGCGGGAGCTCTGAAACTTTGTTGCGGGCGCCGCGAAACATTGTTGCGGGCGCCTCAAAACATTGTTGCGGGTGCCTCAAAACATTGTTGCGGGCACTTTGAAACATTGTGGCCACTTCGAAACATTGTTGCGGGTGCTTTGAAACATTGTTGCATCCATGCTATTTTCACATATTGTTATTAGTTACTTTGAAACATTGTTATTAGTCACTTCAAAACATTAGTTTCTCTTTGAAACATTTTAAAATCCCATCAGTATTAGTCATAACACAATGCCGTCACCCCTGTCAGCAACATTTGTCAATATTTTGACTTTTGGTCTTACTAGAAAGCCACATTAAAGAGGTCACTGGTAAAATTTTCCAAAGCATGTTTTTCATTCAATGCTTAGCTTCTGTTAAAAAATAACAGGGACTTGGGGCATTAGAAATGATTAATTCTTTGCGTATATTTTAATAGTGGGTTATTTCAGAAATACTCACCCTTTTGTTTGATATTTTGGTGGAATGTAAAGCCCAGATGTGGTTCCCATCAAAATCATTCACTTGGGTTCATTGGAATCAGGATCCTTACAGTATATCTAGAAATAAAGCTTACTTCAATACTGTAATAAGAAGTTAAAACAGAAATACCCTGGTTTAGTACACTGTGAAGTGTGATGATTATAGAAACCTAGCATAAAGAAATGTCTCAAACCATAAAGGGGTCAGTCCTCACTAAAACAGACAAATTAGCAAGTACGAAACATACCTTTTAATTATGCATAATGAACCTAAGTTGTCCCAACAAATTTGAAATAATGCATATCCAGTGATTGCCAGATGAAGATAAAGAACTGCTTCGTATTAGTAAGTTACTCATGGTGCAGACACCTGTACTTTTGTACTTTGAAGTGGATGTTCAAGTGAATTTGGTGAAAAAATAGGTTAGAAATACAGGCACCTAAATCATCCATCTCTTTTTGAAATGCCAGGCCATGTATTGGCACAGCACATAATCATTTATACACACACTTGGGTTTGGTATAAAATACACTAAAACCCAGCCTAAGTAGCAAACTGCCTTCTGTTGGTTCTCTCCAAAAAGAAACAGCATATTCATCTGTCAACACGTTTTTTTGAAACAGCTGTTCATCATTGCAGTAAGTGATTCAGCTAGTATTGCAAGTAGTCTCTCCTGAAATAAAAAAACACAACAAAGCACTGAATGTCATGGCAAGATCATTCTCTTGTGCACAGAAAAAAAAACCCCAATCAACCAAAAACAACAGGACTTTTCAATGAAAATAAACATTGCAAGGAGCCACTTGCTGAGAACCCCACACCTTTCATTGGAGAAGTTGCTCTTCATAGTAGAAACTGCCAAGCTTGACTCTAGAAAAGACTGTCTCAGTGATGGTTTATAGTTTAACACTGACCCTTAGCTCCATGGATCCATTGAAACAGCATTGCCAAGCCTTCCTCCCAGGTTCCACTAACTCCCAGAGGCAGCTGCTGGGCTATACAATCATGTCTCCTAGAAGTGGGTTGAGGTTACATCCTCTTTTTCACCTGCTATGAACGACCAGTCCCAGTCACCTCCCAGCACACTGCCTAGAGGTCTCTGCAGACCGTGTCAGTGGCATTCAGACAGTACCATATTCACAGCCTTGGGTAGTGAAAGGGAAAAATCGTGTGCAGAGGAGATCTTCTGTACACAGATCTGCCAAACCCAAGTCTTGGCTGTATGGTTGGACCACTCAGTGCTCTATCTTACATCACAAAATTGAGCTTTATTTTCACGTAAAGAAAACGTGTGTGACACAAGGGTCTGTTTTACCACAGTTAAAAAAGTTGCCATAGTTATCCGAAGACTTAAAATTTTTGTGCTAATACTTGGATGACTGCAGTTAGTTAACATTGCTACTTAAATATCACTGACTGGCTGCTTTCTAGGGACAGTTTCTCTTTTGGAACAGATACAAACATTACTGCATTAAGAAGCTACATCAATAAAATCAGATTGCTCCTGGATATGCTAAGGCTCTGATAAACCACTACAACATACAGACAACATCCAACGCGACACATGCAAGAACCTGACTTTTACTTCTGACAGAGAATGTGAATGTAGAACCTACAGGCTTTTCCCATTGCTTCAAAGCACAGGAGACCTCTCACCTTCACCTATTTTCTCATTCATTTTTATGCAAACTATTTTGAAGTCTAGTATGTTTGTGCTACTACAACATAACCCTGTGCATACGAGCTGTACACATGGGTGATGGCTCGCTACCAGGTTTATTAATGTGGTCTGTCTACAAAGATATTAGTTGCTTTTAAGACAATGTCCTGGAAAAAGGACTGGAAATATTGAACATTGAAACATGCATCTGTGGACTGCTGACAGTTCTTCACCTCGTAGTTTCTTGTGTCAAAACAAAACACAATCCTTCTCTCTCTCTTTTTTTTGGTAACACCATTCAGTTTCAGCAGAAAAGCATTTTTAATATAATGGATAAGGTATCACCAATGTTAGAATGTGTTGGATTACAAGCAACAGCCTTCTTAGGCAGTCACTGAAATATACTTATGCAACACAGAACAGCATCTTTCCAGTGACCCACTAAAAGGATATTCTAGACATGGTATTGAAAAACAGGTGCCATTTCCTTCCTTCATGAAATGCACAACAATTCCCCATCTAAAATTAGTGTACCAGGACACAGTAAGCCAGAAGAGGCCAGAATAAGAGAAATAGCTGCTGTTACATAATTTATTCTTTGATGATTCAACTAAAACACTGAAAAAAGGGATACCTGCAATACATAACATTAGTGATGAAGCTAACTTCCATCATGAAGACAAGAAGCTGCATTGCTAAGGGAAACAAATGAGAGGTTATAATCAGCACAGAGGTCTGCAACACTTCATAGACTTACAAGAAACAAAGAAAGCATGATTACTTGCAAAGTCTTAGGTTTCATAGATTTTTCTGTCTGTAGCCCTATTTCTCTTAGAGAAAGAGTTCCCCTGGGATGAAAGCGTTAAGAACCTTCCTGTTCTTTCTATAAAAGGTAATGATTTTTCTGGCAATATTTGCTAGTTAGTTTTATAACCTCTAATAACACTTGTTAATTGGGTAACTGGTTGCAACAATCAATTCTTGTTTCTATCTGATGACAAATTCCTACTCTGTCTTACTTCTTATGGTTCATAAAGTAGGTGACAAAAAAAAGGGGGAATTAAATTTAATTGAAATTTTTGACATACAAATTCACAGTACGTCTGAAATCTCTTAGAGTGCCTATAAAGAATGAAGCTTGTCCTGTGGCCCCAAATCTAGAAAAAATAATTTGGGGCATTAGTTCAATGGATTCTGATTATTTTGTACATTAATGGTTAAGTAAGCAAGCTGCAGGTAAAAATCTGATAGCGATATTACCTACAGGATGGAGTGTGGTCAACCAGTACAAATAACTACTAGTTAATCTGTCATGTTTCTGCCATATGATGCTTATATTTAGATAATACAGTTAGCTGATTTAATAATGAAGTCTTTGACCTCCTGCCCTACCCTAGATGATTCAGGATGTCTCATGCTATGAGCAGATGGGGAAAAAAACACAGTAATGTGTGGATCTATGAGAAGAATACAGCATGCTTTAGACAATTTTTTCTACTTGGATGGTCAAAGTATTTAATTTCTCTTTCATACATTTGCTGAGATTGACAATGGTAAGCACATATTTTATAGCAGCACTAACTGTAACACAGTCAGCTCACAGGGCTGCTTGAAAGTCAGCTGAATTATCCAGAATAACAAAGCTGAACACAATGATTTACAGCTAACATTTTACGCACTTGCAGGCCAAGCAGCTATTCAGCCCAGTGAAGCTATGTGCAGACTACCTGTAAGCCTAATTCCAAATCATTTGCTTTTCCCTTCAGTATGAGCCCTTGCAGCCTATCCAAGCTCCTTTCCATATCAGTGGAGAGAGATAGACATTTCTGCAGGCCCTTTGACAGTGGTTCAGAGATGTCAAAAGAGGAAGATACTTTCTAGGTGACTATGTAGTGAGTTCACAGCTTCCCTAAATGCAATTCCCTATGTTGTGTGCTGAACTGTGAGTCACTTAGAGCTGCCACGAGGAAGTGGTAGGCAATGGGTTGTGTCTGAGCAGGTGTTTGACTCACAGCACTACCATGATCTATCACTATTCCTGTAAGATTTAAAATGCTGGATTTTTATAAGAGGGATGCCTCTGCAACAACAATACTAAGCCACTACACACAGAGCATTCAGGAACTGTACAAGTAGGAACTGCACAAGCAAGATAATTTTCTTTCATGGACTGTTGCTTCTATTTATAATAGAAACTATGACCAGAAAATATGTTTTGTGGCGTGGCAATCTAAATGTTAATTTTTAATTAAAATTATATAGACAAAGACTTTCATTACAGGGCAGCAAACTAAGTTTCAGAATACAAACTGGAAAAGTAACCTTTGATACAGAAATAAAATCTCAGGAGTCCAATAAGAACAGAAAAAAAAATCTCACTATGCATACAAGTTTGGCAAACAGAGATCAAATATTTATTTTTACACAGCATTTACTCAGTGTCTTCATGCATAAGCCACCTTGTTACTCCCTCAGCCGTTGAAGATTTCATGACAGCCCTCACCTTGAGCTACACTTTTCCTCAGCTTGGTGATTAACTTCCAGGAAATGCCTTAGGGCCTGACCTTGAGCATACTTTATGCACATAAAACCACATGAGAAATGCCTTCACAGTATTCCCATGGCAATATCAGTTCTACACATGATTGCAGGATTGATCAAGACTACTTAAAATACTATAGTAAAAAAATTTAAATTTGTGCCTGCGGTACTATACAGCATTTGGGAACAACGCTGCCTATACCCTCCTGTGATCTACGAAACCCTGCATTTGACAACAGTGGCCTTTGGTTTAGTTATTCATACCTTTAGCATTTAGACATGCAATATACTAGGCAGAAACACATTTAGCATGTCAGAAAATCCAGCTATTACAGAGTAACACAATATGTTACCTCAGTAACATCTGCAACAACAAACCTGGACTCCTTTCTCCTAGGAATATTTAATGAAGTTACAGGTCTGTATCCCATTTTCTAGGACAAAATGGTCTAAGGCAATTTATCAGATATATGTTAACTACAGCTTTGGACAGTCTACCACTTTAGCCTGTAATCAGGAGAAAACTCATTTCTGTGAAGACAGAACTGTCTCAAACCTGGTGTTTGCCTGAGAAATGTACTCCCTGGGAGCTACAGTCCATCTGAGACCTCATAATCTCACCACTTTCATTCTCAGTAAAAGGTGGGTTTTTTTTCTGCCCGTGACTTCTCAGACAAGCATTCAGAACCATGTGCATATTAAATTAAAAAAAAAAAACAAACCCAAACCGAAAGGAATGCCCCAGAAGAGACTTTTTGCCACTGTTCAGAACAGTCCATCCATGCACGAGAGAAGTTAATTATGTTCCTCGGTGCACTTTGGAGGGACACCTTAGATCCCACACAGGTCAGGATGAGGTACATGAGCAGAAATAGCTTATGAGAGTTACAGATGCCCAACCGACACAATTTCTTCTTTATTTTACAATCTTTCACTTTCTGTTCCTATGACAATCTTTCAGATGTATATGGAAATAACTTAAAAATAGAATACTGTTATAAGTTAGATTTCTCTCTGAAACATCATAACGCTCCGATCTCTGTTCCCCACCATGCTATAATCACCTATTCTTGTAGATGCAGTAAAATCAGCAGCTCTACCCAGCCGGAGCTCGCTGCTCCCCGCCCCCCGCCCGCCCAGAAGTCACCAGTCACACCATGATGCCCACGCTGCATCCACGCACCATGAGCTGCTCCCTCTCTCCTCCTCGCCCCAACGCGCACCCCGTCTGGGGCTGTTCACACATAAAGTTCCGCCCTGCCGGGAGGAGGGTGATTTCCGACAGCCCCCCGCACCTGACGCCCGGGGCGGGGACGGGCCAGACCGATCGCACACCGGGGACATTCTCCAGAGCAGTGGAGCTGATGGGGCTCGTACCGGTCCCGGCTCCCGCGGCTCCCCGGCCCTGGAAGGGGCAGCACACGGCACGGGGCCACCGCTTTCTCCCTCTACCCGCAGGCACCACTGGCGCAAAGCAGCGGGGTGGAGGCGGGGAGGGAGCGCCTCGCCAGCTCCCTACCCGCGCTCCCCAGACCGGCAAAGGCGACGGCTGCTTACCGGATCTGGCATCCGTGTGAACGGCCCGGCGGACGGTGCTGGAGACAAAGCGAGGGGCGCCCACCCCGCCGCGGGATGGGAAAGCAGGAGCGGCGGGGCGGCCTGGGCCTCCGCCGCCCGGCCTCGCCCCGCCGGGGCTCGGTG